>OY997379.1:8922044-9483544 GCA_963921505.1 Phakellia ventilabrum | reverse complement strand
GCCACTTTGCTGCTTCTGCTCGTAGAAACCGGCCTCCCTCTGCCTCTGCCAAACTTTGCATTTGAGGCCATTTTTTTTTGCATGTGCAGAAAACATTTCCTTCATTCAATTGGAGTGCTAGTGAGCAGCCGTCATTGACGTCAGTTTTAAAAGCCGGACTTCCAGAACCTTGCTGCTTGGCTTCTGTTCTTGAAATATAGTGGTCCAGAGAAGGCAAAGTATAGTACCTCCGGTTTTTCGAGCGTCCCTGGCCCTGGCCCTGGCCCTGGCCCTGGCCTGGCCTGGCCTGGCCTGGCCTGGCCTGGCCTGGCCTGGCCTGGCCTGGCCTGGCCTGGCCTGGCCTGGCCTGGCCTGGCCTGGCCTGGCCTGGCCTGGCCTGGCCTGGCCTGGCCTGGCCTGGCCCTGGCCTGGCCTGGCCTGGCCTGGCCTGGCCTGGCCCTGGCCTGGCCCTGGCCCTGGCCCTGGCCTGGCCCTGGCCTGGCCTGGCCTGGCCTGGCCTGGCCCTGGCCCTGGCCCTGGCCTGGCCTGGCCCTGGCCCTGGCCTGGCCTGGCCTGGCCTGGCCTGGCCTGGCCTGGCCTGGCCTGGCCTGGCCCTGGCCTGGCCTGGCCTGGCCCTGGCCTGGCCCTGGCCCTGGCCTGGCCCTGGCCTGGCCTGGCCCTGGCCTGGCCCTGGCCTGGCCCTGGCCCTGGCCTGGCCCTGGCCTGGCCCTGGCCCTGGCCTGGCCCTGGCCCTGGCCTGGCCCTGGCCCTGGCCCTGGCCCTGGCCCTGGCCCTGGCCCTGGCCTGGCCCTGGCCCTGGCCCTGGCCCTGGCCTGGCCCTGGCCCTGGCCTGGCCTGGCCCTGGCCCTGGCCCTGGCCCTGGCCCTGGCCCTGGCCCTGGCCCTGGCCCTGGCCCTGGCCCTGGCCCTGGCCCTGGCCCTGGCCCTGGCCCTGGCCCTGGCCCTGGCCCTGGCCCTGGCCCCCTGGCCCTGGCCTGGCCTGGCCCTGGCCCTGGCCCTGGCCTGGCCCTGGCCTGGCCTGGCCCTGGCCCTGGCCCTGGCCTGGCCTGGCTGGCCTGGCCTGGCCTGGCCCTGGCCTGGCCTGGCCTGGCCTGGCCTGGCCTGGCCTGGCCTGGCCTGGCCTGGCCTGGCCTGGCCTGGCCTGGCCCTGGCCTGGCCTGGCCCTGGCCTGGCCTGGCCTGGCCTGGCCTGGCCTGGCCTGGCCTGGCCTGGCCTGGCCTGGCCTGGCCTGGCCTGGCCTGGCCTGGCCTGGCCTGGCCTGGCCTGGCTGGCCTGGCCTGGCCTGGCCTGGCCTGGCCTGGCCTGGCCTGGCCTGGCCTGGCCTGGCCTGGCCTGGCCTGGCCTGGCCTGGCCTGGCCTGGCCTGGCCTGGCCTGGCCTGGCCTGGCCTGGCCTGGCCTGGCCCTGGCCTGGCCTGGCCTGGCCCTGGCCTGGCCCTGGCCTGGCCTGGCCTGGCCTGGCCTGGCCTGGCCTGGCCTGGCCTGGCCTGGCCTGGCCTGGCCTGGCCTGGCCTGGCCTGGCCTGGCCTGGCCTGGCCCTGGCCTGGCCTGGCCCTGGCCTGGCCTGGCCTGGCCTGGCCCTGGCCCTGGCTGGCCTGGCCCTGGCCTGGCCTGGCCTGGCCTGGCCCTGGCCCTGGCCCTGGCCTGGCCTGGCCTGGCCTGGCCTGGCCCTGGCCTGGCCTGGCCCTGGCCTGGCCCTGGCCTGGCCTGGCCCTGGCCCTGGCCTGGCCTGGCCCTGGCTGGCCTGGCCTGGCCTGGCCTGGCCTGGCCTGGCCTGGCCTGGCCTGGCCTGGCCTGGCCTGGCCTGGCCTGGCCTGGCCTGGCCCTGGCCTGGCCTGGCCCTGGCCCTGGCCCTGGCCCTGGCCCTGGCCCTGGCCTGGCCCTGGCCCCTGGCCCTGGCCCTGGCCCTGGCCCTGGCCTGGCCCCTGGCCCTGGCCTGGCCCTGGCCCTGGCCCTGGCCTGGCCCTGGCCCTGGCCCTGGCCCTGGCCCTGGCCCTGGCCCTGGCCCTGGCCCTGGCCCTGGCCTGGCCCTGGCCCTGGCCCTGGCCCTGGCCCTGGCCCTGGCCCTGGCCCTGGCCCTGGCCCTGGCCTGGCCCTGGCCTGGCCCTGGCCCTGGCCTGGCCTGGCCTGGCCCTGGCCCTGGCCTGGCCTGGCCCTGGCCCTGGCCTGGCCTGGCCTGGCCTGGCCTGGCCTGGCCTGGCCTGGCCTGGCCTGGCCTGGCCTGGCCTGGCCTGGCCTGGCCTGGCCTGGCCTGGCCTGGCCTGGCCTGGCCTGGCCTGGCCTGGCCTGGCCTGGCCTGGCCTGGCCTGGCCTGGCCTGGCCTGGCCTGGCCTGGCCTGGCCTGGCCTGGCCTGGCCTGGCCTGGCCTGGCCTGGCCCTGGCCTGGCCTGGCCCTGGCCTGGCCTGGCCTGGCCCTGGCCCTGGCCTGGCCTGGCCTGGCCTGGCCTGGCCTGGCCTGGCCTGGCCTGGCCTGGCCTGGCCTGGCCTGGCCTGGCCTGGCCTGGCCTGGCCTGGCCTGGCCTGGCCTGGCCTGGCCTGGCCTGGCCTGGCCCTGGCCTGGCCTGGCCTGGCCCTGGCCTGGCCTGGCCTGGCCTGGCCCTGGCCTGGCCTGGCCTGGCCTGGCCTGGCCCTGGCCCTGGCCTGGCCTGGCCCTGGCCTGGCCTGGCCTGGCCTGGCCTGGCCCTGGCCCTGGCCCTGGCCTGGCCTGGCCTGGCCCTGGCCCCTGGCCTGGCCTGGCCTGGCCTGGCCTGGCCCTGGCCCTGGCCTGGCCTGGCCTGGCCCTGGCCTGGCCTGGCCTGGCCTGGCCCTGGCCCCTGGCCCTGGCCTGGCCTGGCCTGGCCTGGCCTGGCCTGGCCTGGCCTGGCCCCCTGGCCCTGGCCCTGGCCCTGGCCCTGGCCCTGGCCCTGGCCCTGGCCCTGGCCCTGGCCTGGCCTGGCCTGGCCCTGGCCCTGGCCCTGGCCCTGGCCTGGCCCTGGCCCTGGCCTGGCCCTGGCCCTGGCCCTGGCCTGGCCCTGGCCTGGCCTGGCCCTGGCCCTGGCCCTGGCCCTGGCCTGGCCCTGGCCTGGCCCTGGCCCTGGCCCTGGCCCTGGCCCTGGCCCTGGCCTGGCCTGGCCCTGGCCCTGGCCCTGGCCTGGCCCTGGCCTGGCCCTGGCCCTGGCCTGGCCCTGGCCCTGGCCCTGGCCCTGGCCCTGGCCCTGGCCCTGGCCCTGGCCCTGGCCCTGGCCCTGGCCTGGCCTGGCCCTGGCCTGGCCCTGGCCTGGCCTGGCCCTGGCCTGGCCTGGCCTGGCCTGGCCTGGCCTGGCCTGGCCTGGCCTGGCCTGGCCTGGCCTGGCCCTGGCCTGGCCTGGCCTGGCCTGGCCTGGCCTGGCCTGGCCCTGGCCCTGGCCCTGGCCCTGGCCTGGCCCTGGCCCTGGCCCTGGCCTGGCCCTGGCCTGGCCTGGCCTGGCCTGGCCTGGCCTGGCCTGGCCTGGCCTGGCCTGGCCTGGCCTGGCCTGGCCTGGCCTGGCCTGGCCTGGCCTGGCCTGGCCTGGCCCTGGCCTGGCCTGGCCTGGCCCTGGCCCTGGCCCTGGCCTGGCCTGGCCCTGGCCTGGCCCTGGCCTGGCCTGGCCCTGGCCTGGCCTGGCCTGGCCTGGCCTGGCCTGGCCCTGGCCCTGGCCCTGGCCTGGCCTGGCCTGGCCCTGGCCCTGGCCTGGCCTGGCCCTGGCCTGGCCCTGGCCTGGCCTGGCCTGGCCTGGCCCCCTGGCCTGGCCCTGGCCTGGCCTGGCCTGGCCTGGCCCTGGCCTGGCCTGGCCTGGCCTGGCCTGGCCTGGCCTGGCCTGGCCCTGGCCTGGCCTGGCCTGGCCCTGGCCCTGGCCCTGGCCTGGCCCTGGCCTGGCCTGGCCTGGCCTGGCCTGGCCTGGCCTGGCCCTGGCCTGGCCTGGCCTGGCCTGGCCTGGCCTGGCCTGGCCCTGGCCCTGGCCCTGGCCCTGGCCCTGGCCCTGGCCCTGGCCTGGCCTGGCCTGGCCTGGCCTGGCCCTGGCCTGGCCTGGCCCTGGCCCTGGCCCTGGCCCTGGCCTGGCCTGGCCTGGCCCTGGCCCTGGCCTGGCCCTGGCCCTGGCCCTGGCCCTGGCCCTGGCCTGGCCTGGCCCTGGCCTGGCCTGGCCTGGCCCTGGCCCTGGCCCTGGCCCTGGCCTGGCCTGGCCCTGGCCCTGGCCCTGGCCTGGCCTGGCTGGCCTGGCCTGGCCTGGCCTGGCCTGGCCTGGCCTGGCCTGGCCTGGCCCTGGCCTGGCCTGGCCCTGGCCTGGCCTGGCCCTGGCCCTGGCCTGGCCTGGCCTGGCCTGGCCCTGGCCTGGCCTGGCCTGGCCTGGCCTGGCCTGGCCTGGCCTGGCCTGGCCTGGCCTGGCCTGGCCTGGCCTGGCCTGGCCCTGGCCTGGCCTGGCCTGGCCTGGCCTGGCCCTGGCCTGGCCTGGCCTGGCCTGGCCTGGCCCTGGCCTGGCCTGGCCTGGCCTGGCCCTGGCCTGGCCTGGCCCTGGCCTGGCCTGGCCTGGCCTGGCCTGGCCCTGGCCCTGGCCTGGCCCTGGCCTGGCCTGGCCTGGCCTGGCCTGGCCTGGCCTGGCCCTGGCCTGGCCTGGCCTGGCCTGGCCTGGCCTGGCCTGGCCTGGCCTGGCCTGGCCTGGCCTGGCCTGGCCTGGCCTGGCCTGGCCCTGGCCTGGCCTGGCCTGGCCTGGCCTGGCCTGGCCTGGCCTGGCCCTGGCCCTGGCCCTGGCCTGGCCTGGCCTGGCCTGGCCTGGCCCTGGCCCTGGCCTGGCCCTGGCCTGGCCTGGCCTGGCCTGGCCTGGCCTGGCCTGGCCTGGCCCTGGCCCTGGCCTGGCCCTGGCCCTGGCCTGGCCTGGCCCTGGCCCTGGCCCTGGCCTGGCCCTGGCCCTGGCCTGGCCTGGCCCTGGCCCTGGCCCTGGCCCTGGCCCTGGCCTGGCCCTGGCCCTGGCCTGGCCTGGCCTGGCCTGGCCTGGCCCTGGCCCTGGCCCTGGCCTGGCCCTGGCCTGGCCTGGCCTGGCCCTGGCCTGGCCTGGCCTGGCCCTGGCCCTGGCCCTGGCCCTGGCCCTGGCCCTGGCCTGGCCTGGCCTGGCCTGGCCTGGCCCTGGCCCTGGCCTGGCCCTGGCCCTGGCCCTGGCCTGGCCTGGCCCTGGCCTGGCCTGGCCCTGGCCTGGCCTGGCCTGGCCTGGCCTGGCCCTGGCCCTGGCCTGGCCTGGCCTGGCCTGGCCCTGGCCCTGGCCTGGCCTGGCCCTGGCCTGGCCCTGGCCCTGGCCCTGGCCCTGGCCTGGCCCTGGCCCTGGCCTGGCCTGGCCTGGCCCTGGCCTGGCCTGGCCTGGCCTGGCCCTGGCCTGGCCTGGCCCTGGCCCTGGCCTGGCCTGGCCTGGCCCTGGCCTGGCCCTGGCCCTGGCCCTGGCCCTGGCCTGGCCTGGCCCTGGCCCTGGCCCTGGCCCTGGCTAAATTTGTTCATTATGCATGAAATGTTCCGGGAATTTTGACTAACCCCAACCAGAGAACAGTAGCCTCCGCTAAGCTTTCACTAACCCTAGTGTGAATGCTAAATTTGTTCATTATGCATGAAATGTTCCGGGAATTTTGACTAACCCCAACCAGAGAACAGTAGCCTCCGCTAAGCTTTCACTAACCCTAGTGTGAATGCAGAAATGTTTCTCTATGCATGAAATGTTATGGGAATTTTGACTAACCCCAACCAGAGAACAGTAGCCTCCGCTAAACTTTCACTAGCCCTAGTGTGAATGCAGAAATGTTTCACTATGCATAAAATGTTATGGGAATTTTGACTAACCCCAACCAGAGAACAGTAGCCTCCGCTAAGCTTTCACTAACCCTAGTGTGAATGCTAAATTTGTTCATTATGCATGAAATGTTCCGGGAATTTTGACTAACCCCAACCAGAGAACAGTAGCCTCCGCTAAGCTTTCACTAACCCTAGTGTGAATGCAGAAATGTTTCTCTATGCATGAAATGTTATGGGAATTTTGACTAACCCCAACCAGAGAACAGTAGCCTCCGCTAAACTTTCACTAGCCCTAGTGTGAATGCAGAAATGTTTCACTATGCATAAAATGTTATGGGAATTTTGACTAACCCCAACCAGAGAACAGTAGCCAGCTATTGTTCTCTGGTTGGGGTTATAACGTCACTAGGAATGAAGCTAATGATATGCTTTTCTTTCTTTAATTGCAGGAGGTGTTTCCCCGACCTGCCTTGCTTGCATGATCCACCTTCATGGGTTGTAGACACTGCAAACTAAGGACCATATGGTTCTGTGGTGTCTATATTTCATGCTTGTGGAATTTGCTTGAACTCACTCAACCCTTGAACTCACTCAACCCTTTGTTCGAACTAATTCTTATTATTTTTCTTTTGTTCATAACCCATTTGCCTGATTATATAGTTTCTTCTTCGTTTTCTGTTTTTAAACATTCTGGAATAATTTCCTGACTCATCCTCCTTAAATATCATCGCTTAATTTGACTCGACCTATATACAATTTTTCATGAATGGCCATGGCATGCATGAGATAATTACTTAGGGGTATGAGAGCATTACAGACGCACTGTGGAGTGCACGTGACTCCGCCCACGCCCGAACCTCACCCGGCCCGGTGAAGGCCTTAGCTTACTGCACAAGTGCAACATTTACTGCAATTAAGCAGTATGAGCTCTTTCACTGCAAAATTCTGACTATTTTAAATTATATTGGTACAGAGGTGACATCTAGGCTGCTCTACAAACAGGCTATCCCACGGGTCTATACTGACGGCATAGATTACGTGATGACCATGGCTAGCGCTACTACCCATTGCTGTGATCCCATTTCTGTCACTGTGCTGGATACAGCAGTACAGTGACCGTGTAGCTGACGTGCATTAATGTATTCGAAAGCTATTACAACAACAAGTTTGCACAGAGGGCCGTTATACAGCTAAAAACAGCACCACATACATTATGCGCTATTCAGAAAGGGGGCGTGTACACTGGTCACACGACCTCTGCACTATATATATACAGTAACACGTGAACAGCTTTAACCCTTTGGGCCGAATCTGCCGTTGCTAGGGAGGCCTACGCCCATTTTCTGCCAAAATCGGCCATTTTGCTGTTTTAGGGGTTAAACGTGTACTTAAAGTATAGGCGAAAGCCATGGGTAGCACTGCTAACCATGCTGACGTGGCACTTCTTCTTAAGTACGGTTGTATAGGGAATTTAATGAGCAAAAACGGGCAGACATTTGCACATAGATCCAACCTAGAGTTGAATTTCATCGGCTTTCGATTATAAAGACTGAATTTTTTGGTCCTTCTTTGCAAACTCGCTAAAATTTTTGGCGTGGAATATTTCATCTTGGAGAACGAGATTTTAGGCTTTGCATTACAACTGGAAGTTTCCACTAGCCCCGTTTTCATGCACGAGTAAGAGCTATTTGTACTTGATGGAAACGAGTTGCTTCCACCTCCCAGCAATAGCTACTGATGGCTAGCAAACGGCTGGCAATCCTACAATGGGCGGGGCTCATTGCATGCACATGCACGTGACTAACTGTTCACGCCGCTTTTCAAGGCATGTGACTTTAATTGCGTAATTACTGGAATTACACAGCAAACCATGCATGCCACACACTGTAAACCATGCATGCATGCATGCATGTAGCTAAACCATGCAAACACCGCAAGCTAGCAATAGACCCTTTACCGTTATGATGTAATGGGGGGTAAAATGAGCACTAATTGGAGAAAATACGAGAACATGTGCTTTAATGTAGGTTTCTTGTATGAAAACATACAAACATGCTTTTTTACACATGTTTTCTCCATTTAGTGCTCACTTTTACCCCCCATTACATCATGGTAAAGGGTCCATTGTATTGTGAATGAACATCGAATTCGAATAGAAATTGACGGATATCGATGGATTGGGTCCATATGCATTAGAGTTCAGGATCACCACTGCAACTAAAGAAGGCACAAAACAGTAAAGGTAAGGGAGTGAACAGTAAGGATATAATCACACATTCACTCACAAACCTCAGTAGAAATGGATTGGGTCCATTGGGGCATGTAACTAAAGAAGGCACAAAACAGTAAAGGTAAGGGAGTGAACAGTAAGGATATAATCACACATTCACTCACAAGCCTAGTGAAAGTGGAAGTTGAACGAAATGGACTTGCTCCCCTTGTTGAGCTCCTACATGGTAAAATGGTATAGGTGTCATACTAGAATAATAAAAGTGCTTTAGGCATACCATATCACCATGGGAACAGACAGCAGCTGGCGCCGGCCATGGGGTAGGTTTTCTTCTCCCCCAAAAGGATGACTTCTTATTCTGTTGTAATGCATAATTATGACAACCTACATTCACCGACCATAAGGTACATAATATATTTACATACTTTTCTCTGTGGCCATTTTGGGGGTGGTGCTGTCATGTTGTGTACACATAAAATAATTCATGTGTTATTGAAATATATTGCTTAACCGCTACTCTTACCTGTTTGAGGTATTTTAATCATTCGAGGTTCTGCATGGTTAGATGTGATAGATGCTATACAGTACTTATACGTACATTGAATTATATAGCCATTAAATTATCCATACGCACTTGCATCCATAGTATATGGTATAGGTAACCAGCTAGGGATGGAAGCTATTACACAGTGCTTACGAACTGTTTGCACGGGTGCCTCAATCCGTGCTCCTGCAGAGGATACAAAAAGTATTGGTAATTATTATGTAGGTAATAGAGTACAAAATAGTGCTTACGCTTCGGGTTTGCGGGTTCTGTAGATTCCGTTTGTACAATAAAGAAAATATACATATTATATAGCATATATATAGGCAATAAGAAACAGTGCTTACTTGATTGCTGAGACGTTGTAGGTACCGGTGCAGGTGCAGGAACAGAGCTGGAGGTGGCTTCTACATATTATAGGTAATAGGATACAAAAAGTATTGGGTAATTATTATGTAGGTAATAGAGTACAAAACAGTGCTTACGCTTAGGGTTTGCGGGTTCTGTAGATTCCGTTTGTACAATAAAGAAAATATACATATTATATAGCATATATATAGGCAATAAGAAACAGTGCTTACTTGATTGCTGAGACGTTGTAGGTACCGGTGCAGGTGCAGGAACAGAGCTAGAGGTGGCTTCTACATATTATAGGTAATAGGATACAAAAAGTATTGGGTAATTATTATGTAGGTAATAGAGTACAAAACAGTGCTTACGCTTAGGGTTTGCGGGTTCTGTAGATTCCGTTTGTACAATAAAGAAAATATACATATTATATAGCATATATATAGGCAATAAGAAACAGTGCTTACTTGATTGCTGAGACATAGGTGCAGGAACAGAGGTGGCTTCTACATATTATAGGTAATAGGATGCAGAGGATACAAAAAGTATTGGATATATATAATTATTATGTAGGTAATAGAGTACAAAACAGTGCTTACGCTTCGGGTTTGCGGGTTCTGTAGATTCTGTTTGTACAATAAAGAAAATATACATATTATATAGCATATATATAGGCAATAAGAAACAGTGCTTACTTGATTGCTGAGACGTTGTAGGTACCGGTGCAGGTGCAGGAACAAAGCTGGAGGTGGCTTCTACATATTATAGGTAATAGGATACAAAAAGTATATTGGGTAATTATTATGTAGGTAATAGAGTACAAAACAGTGCTTACGCTTAGGGTTCGCAGGTTTTGTAGTTGCTGGTGCAGGTGGCCGCTCCGATGGTGGTTCTACCGTAAGAAACGAATGTACAGAGGATTGATGCATAATAACAAAATGCAGAAATTTTTACTACCTGGGATTGGCCGTGCCCACCATTCCTGGCCAGTAACTGCATGGTTATAATTAGATGTACATAACATAATTTATTATCAGTGCCAGGTAGATATGCTATACAATTCTTACACCCAAATAGGGAGCGTCCGTGATGTGTGGAAGCTGCATGAGAGGAATATAATGTGTAGTTGCGAGGATTGTACAGGTAAACCACTAGCAAAGTGTAAACATTCGACCAGTGAATGCCAAATTTTTTAAGTATCAATTATAAGTATATCTCACTCGTGAGTCCTAAGTACATGCAACTGTAATCTACCTATTACATTTGTCAGGCTAAGTACTTAATATATACAGAAATTCCTTACCTCTCGATCTTTTTCTCTTGGAAGGTTCTGCATGGTTAGATATATGCACAAAATTTGTTGACAGCAGTGGTGCTAGATGTTATACAATGCTTACGTGGAGCTGAGAGAGTCTTCCAAAACTCGACATCTTCTGCAGTCGACACGAATGTAATGGATATAGAATTATAGCTGCTAGGATTATATACTCATAGGATGGTGCTTACTTTCTGGAGTATGTGCAAACCCTGCATTGGATAACAAAGCAATATGATTACAATTAAGTGAAAAGCAGGCAAAGTACTAGCTATATTATAAAGTGTAAACATTTAAACAGTGCATAGCAAAGTTTATTAGTGTCCACAGAATATAAGTCGGATGTGCATAATGGAAACAGCAGATTGAGGTCCATGCAGCGGTAATCTAGCTACCTATTATATGTCAGGCTAGGTACTGTATAACATGGTTAGAATACTTACGGTCGTGGCAGTCCTCATTCACCCCGTGCTGGCAATCAGTGGACATGGCATTATATATATTTCACGACAGCTAGGTAAAATGCTGTTACTCACCACGTCGACGTTAACTTCTGGCCATTCATCAGCTGCATCCGGGAGTATGGGAAGCCCTCAAACATTTGTAGTAACTATATTCCCATGGTTACATGTATCTATATGTATAAAGCTAGGCCTTACCGTGTTGGCGCTCTAGATCTCCCGGGGCCGGCGCCAGGGCCGGTGCCGGCGCCGATCGATCGATCGGCTAGAGTAAGGAAACATTAGTCAATTTAGACTGATTATTATGGCTGCATCAGGTTGTATGTACAACTCACAGTAAACACCTCGTGCAAGCCCTCAGTCTATAGGGTATGAGGATAACAGTACTGAGCTCCTTAGCTGAGCATATACATTAACATGTAGTAATCATGTTGCAACTAAAAATGAACATGCATATACGTAGTCTAAACACCTTCGAAATTACAAACTTTCAGCACTGATGCTTAGTAGGCTTTTACCTGCTAGTAAACATACTAAAGTTGCATTGCAAACCGTTTGAGAATAGCTACAGCACGGAATTACCCTATGCATTTAGCTTTTGCGCTACGCTGACCGGAATTGCGCATGTCACCCGCTCGACCTTATGAGTGTATCACGATAATTGCCAATCGATTCATTAGCTAAATCGATATATAGCTATATACCGTACGTAGCAAATTTTCGAAGGAGCAACGCGGAAATAATTGCAGTTCTAGTACGAAGAGTAGTTAGTGATACTGCAGCATGAGTGAAACTTGCAAATAATACAGTTGTTGGTCACTTTTGTATAGACTGACCGAAATTATACCGTGACCGAAATTACCACGCTCTACCTTAACCATACCACATCTACACTATCCTGCTACACTTCCCTGACCCACCGCCGGCTACTGTCTTACCATCTTGAAACCTGCGCGCTCCTCTTGGCGCGGCTGCAGCATGGCACATGCACACGATCTGGTGCACGTGCACGAAACTAAAGCTGATCTGAGTGGGCGGTATTCTAATTACATGACTTGTATGAAATTTGAAAGTGTTCAAATCCGAATCAAGTTATTGTGTTACAAAACTGTCAAAGGTACCATTAGCGTATATATATTGGAAATACCGGTATTGGTAGTAATATTAGATAGACAGATAGGTCAAATAGGGCTCTGAAATGGGCATTTGGTTACCAAAGTGTACTCGCTATCGCTCATACAATTTTGTCAATCAAATGCCTGCAATTTCAGCACCCAATTTTCCCTTAATACCGCACCTATTACTTATACAGATAATGTAAGATGTTTCTTTTTTCAGATGTCTTCAGAACACATTCTTACTGACCTCCATGCTTGCGTGGAGTTTGTAACGAGCGTGTGCACAAAGGTGCAAGGATTGATCGCTAGCCAGAGCGGTCAGGAGCACCTTCAACAAGTGCTGCAAGTGTTTCAGGTGGGTGGCTTTGTATTGCATGACTGCATTATGTCTAAGGGCATTCTCTTAACATAGGAAATCAAACGTCTCTTGGAACAACATCAAGATCTCTTGCAGCAGGAGCAGCCTACACCATCCAGTGGAGGTCAGCTTCCTAGCTTCCTGGGATCCCTAATGGAGACTAATGAACATCTGCAGGTTCTGGTGGGAACCAGCATCAACCACCAACAGGGGGTGATAGTGGAGTACCCCCACCCACGACGAGACCTAGAGGTGCTCAGCAAAAACCTGCTTCCCAGCAAACAGGAGGAGGGTCTTTTTCACAGGAAAGTAAGAAAGCTCACCACAAGATTAACCTTGACATAAGTTACACAGTTTATGGATAAATTGATGGGTTACA
Organism: Phakellia ventilabrum; assembly: GCA_963921505.1. Lineage (NCBI taxonomy): Eukaryota > Metazoa > Porifera > Demospongiae > Axinellida > Axinellidae > Phakellia > Phakellia ventilabrum. The sequence continues at coordinate 9,471,027 of OY997379.1, read as the reverse complement.
CTTGTTTTACTGCATCGATTCCAATGCTGTATATATTGTTATTTATGCATAGGTGTCAGATCTCGCTCTGCTATACCAGTGGGACACAAGCGTAACTACGATGTAGGTGAACACAGTAAATACATAAGTGTGGAGCACAGTGCCGGCACCTGTCCACTGGAGGATGCGGTGAAAACTACGAAAGACGATGAGCTTTTCGAGCTCATTAATGAAAGCGATCGTGGGGATGTAATTTGCTTCTGGGCAGCACAAATGCCTTGGAAGCCGGATCATGCGATGGCAAGTAAGTGTATGCATGAAGGTGCAGTTACTATTGACAGCACTGCATCTACAAGTGATAGTGTATTGCATCTTCAACAATGCATACAATATCACAACTGCGTTGATAACTTAATGCAGCACTACATTGGGCGTTTTTTATCAAAGCTGGTGGAAATGACTCCCTCTAAAACACAGAATCAGCTCCTGAGTGATTTGTGTAATTTTGCAGAAGGCCAAAAAGTAGATTACTACCTACAAAGTCTACACCACTGTCAATGCAGGGAGTGTCTATTAGCACAGGAATGGGAGTTAGGCGACCATAGTGTCGCATCAACACGCCCATTTCCGTGCCGTGCGACTCAAGTCCTGTGTAAGCTTGCTTACAAAAGATTCGTAAATTTAACCCCAGCATTTTTGAAGCAGTGCATTACTCAAGCACGCAAATTATCGGTCCACAGTTGCTTGACAGATGCACCAATGTCATCCTTTTCTTTGAAACAAATAGTGAGTAAATACTCCTCCATAGGGGATTACTCACAACTTCTAACTTTATCAGCACCTGTTTTCAAATGTCAATCTGGCATGGCAATTGAAGGGGTGCAGTATGTAGATGGGGATGGCGGCATTATAGTAGCTGAATTGTTTCCTGGCCTAATGGAATGTGTGGACAAGTACAGTGTCCCATTTACAAAAGATGATCTTCAAGGCCACACTTTGGTCCAGTTCAGGGAACGATTCCATGATGCACCAGAGCTTGGCCATAAATATACCATAAAAATTATAAGGGAAAATCAAGAGCATCCCGAAATTATGCAACGTGAATATGGGTACGATGCTCTAGTTCAATCTAGAGTACGAGTGGAACAGTGCGCAGAAATATTTGTGGCTGTTCATGGAGTTGATTTTCGTGGCCAACGGCTTCTAGTTGATATATTAACCGTACCCCAGGGTACTCTGCCTGTTGTCCATCATAGTAATGTTACAAACTTAGTGGCCCATGGATTGACCTATCCGGTAAAAGACTCTCCAATTGGTCTAAGTCAAAGTGAAAGTGCAAAGAAAAACATGGGGGCATTTGGAGAAGTTCTGTATGATGACAGATTAGCGCCATGGTCCTTGAAAAGGACCATGGCACAAGCTCAAGAAACTATTGTAGAAATCGAAGACGAAAATAAATGTTATGAAATTAAAATTGAAAATTGCATGACCCGTCTTAATGAAGCTCATCTAATGGTGGGCAAAAGTATCATTCCGAATGCAGGAAGAGGTCTATTTATAAAGCCACGGCCATTTGCAGCTACACATCCTATTATTATCCCAAAGGGACGAAGGCTATGCTACTATTCAAGATATTCTCTGACCAGGGCAGAAGTTGAAGCATTAGAAACGCACGATTATTTTATCACTGTGGGCCAAAAATGTTTCGATGCCTCAACGTATACTGGTGACAATATGGGGCGATTTATAAATCAGGGCGGACTATTTGAAGGTTTAAAAGTGATGTGCCGTGAATCTGCTAAGAAAGATCAATCCATGCATCATAATGTCATTCGAGAGGCGGTAAGCCAATACACCAATGTAAAATTTATGTATTCACAAATGAAGCTTGATATTGTCGCAAGCAAAGACTTACAGCTATCTAGCCAATCTCAGGAGCTCTTTATCGACTATGATATTTTCCAGTATTGGGTGCCATATGTTTTACACAATTTAGATGCTTTCGGTTACGACAGTGAACTCTCTACTTACGTACTATGGTGCGTATTATCAAAGGAGAGCAACTGGAGTACAAAAATGCGCACTGATATGTTAGAAGGATTAAGTATACCCTCTGATGTTAAAGACAGGTATAGGGTGATGCCCTGCCCAGTGTCCCTAGAGCTGCCGGCACGATCAGCAAGAGGACAACATCCACAGTCTTCAACCAGTGTACCCATGGCCAAACGACGAAAGACCTGAGCACATGAGAAGGATAATAGTTTCGTGGTGACAGCACCACAAAGGTTAGTGTGGTATATAATTCAATGTAAAGGATGCATATTGTGATCACTATGGTATGCTCTTTCTGGACAGATCTTGAGCTGATGGCGAGGAGGGAGGAGGGTGGTTACGTGTACGTGGTGATAGCACCACAAAGGTAGGTAGCTAGAGTGTGTTTAGTGTAAGGAATGATGTATGTTGTGATCACTATGGTATGCTCGTTCTTGAGCTGACGTGAGGAGGGTGGTTGCGTGTACGTGGTGATAGCACCACAAAGGTAGTTAGGTAGCTAGAGTGTGTTTAGTGTAAGGAATGATGTATGTTGTGATCACTATGGTATGCTCTTTCTGGACAGATCTTGAGCTGATGGTGAGGAGGGTGGTTACGTGTACGTGGTGATAGCACCACAAAGGTAGGTAGCTAGAGTGTGTTTAGTGTAAGGAATGATGTATGTTGTGATCACTATGGTATGCTCTTTCTGGACAGATCTTGAGCTGACGGTGAGGAGGGTGGTTACGTGTACGTGGTGATAGCACCACAAAGGTAGGTAGCTAGAGTGTGTTTAGTGTAAGGAATGATGTATGTTGTGATCACTATGGTATGCTCTTTCTGGACAGATCTTGAGCTGACGGTGAGGAGGGTGGTTACGTGTACGTGGTGATAGCACCACAAAGGTAGGTAGCTAGAGTGTGTTTAAGTGTAAGGAATGATATATGTTGTTATCACTGTGTGTTCGTTTCTGCAGACATATGACTGGGCCGGGCAGGTCTGGTCCATTGTAATGAGCCAGTGCAGGGCAATAGGCCCCTCATGAGGCCGCACTGCCATTGGTCCATTGCTGCGGAACAGGCTTGTTAACTGCAGGCCGTAGTCAAAAGAAGTGTAGCATGGCATTCTGGCCTAGGGATACAAGATGCACTCTTGTGGAAGTGGACACCTATGGCCCCTAGTCCTGGAGACGTTTTCTTTATGTAAAGCTGGTATTGCTGACACTGTATTTGGTCCAGTCTCATGGCCAAGTGTGGCCTGCTGCTTTAGTTTTGTTGCGAGCATGCACCCCAGACCCTCGGAAAATTCCGAATTTTCCGGGGTCTGGGTACCCGAGACTACAGAGCTTAGCGGCAATAACTCCAATTATTCGAATATGCTGTGGAATTTTGATAAATTAAAAGGGTGCTTTATATAGGCTTGCAATCAGTTGCATGTTGCAGGAGAGCTCTATCGTATCAAGGTGAGTCCGATAGAATATAAGTCCCACTCTAATATGGGCTTCGTGTAGCCATTACACGGATCGAGCCAGCTCGAGAAGCCCGAGCCCCACCCCTTCTCGGTTCGGGAAAGGTGGGCTCTCAGCTCCCCCAATGCCTCTGTTACCTTAGCCCTAGCCATCTCTATCTGAACAGCATTATAGCGCAGCAATGTATGCATAGATGTATGTGCTAGAATTGTCCAGTGAAGCTGAGCTACCAGGGTTTTGATGGCTATCCATGATAGCCACGAAAAACATTAAAATACTCGGAAGGAGCAATGCTATGTATGTATGTATGTATGTATGTATGGTTGTATAGTGGCCTATATCCATGCATTCATTCATTCCAGGACTCGCTCCAGGAGGTCCTAGCAAGAGCGAGCGAGCACTGGAGAGGCTCGTGTAGGTGAGTCGTCAGGGTTAGGGTGGTCACACAACATGCAGCCTTTGGTTGGCCCGATGATTTCATATCAAGCATCCATCAATGGCTCTTACTATGGGCTGGTATCCGTATGGCAGTGTGGCTTGATAAAGAAATCATCGTGGACTGACTGACTGGCTGTGTGACAGATAGGTATCTAGTGCGGGCACGTAAAACATAAGTCACCCTCTCTGCCTGCCCTAAGCCCGGGCTCTTAAGTACGTACGTGGCCAGTATATCTGCCTTGTGTGGTGTGTGTGTGTGTGTGTGTCTGTGTGTAGCTGCTAAATGTACTACACCCACACACACTCTGTGAGCTATCCGTGATAGCCACGAAAAACATTAAAATACTCGGAAGGAGCAATGCTATGTATGTATGTATGTATGTATGTATGGTTGTATAGTGGCCTATATCCATGCATTCATTCATTCCAGGACTCGCTCCAGGAGGTCCTAGCAAGAGCGAGCGAGCACTGGAGAGGCTCGTGTAGGTGAGTCGTCAGGGTTAGGGTGGTCACACAACATGCAGCCTTTGGTTGGCCCGATGATTTCATATCAAGCATCCATCAATGGCTCTTACTATGGGCTGGTATCCGTATGGCAGTGTGGCTTGATAAAGAAATCATCGTGGACTGACTGACTGGCTGTGTGACAGATAGGTATCTAGTGCGGGCACGTAAAACATAAGTCACCCTCTCTGCCTGCCCTAAGCCCGGGCTCTTAAGTACGTACGTGGCCAGTATATCTGCCTTGTGTGGTGTGTGTGTGTGTGTGTGTCTGTGTGTAGCTGCTAAATGTACTACACCCACACACACTCTGTGAGCTATCCGTGATAGCCACGAAAAACATTAAAATACTCGGAAGGAGCAATGCTATGTATGTATGTATGTATGTATGTATGGTTGTATAGTGGCCTATATCCATGCATTCATTCATTCCAGGACTCGCTCCAGGAGGTCCTAGCAAGAGCGAGCGAGCACTGGAGAGGCTCGTGTAGGTGAGTCGTCAGGGTTAGGGTGGTCACACAACATGCAGCCTTTGGTTGGCCCGATGATTTCATATCAAGCATCCATCAATGGCTCTTACTATGGGCTGGTATCCGTATGGCAGTGTGGCTTGATAAAGAAATCATCGTGGACTGACTGACTGGCTGTGTGACAGATAGGTATCTAGTGCGGGCACGTAAAACATAAGTCACCCTCTCTGCCTGCCCTAAGCCCGGGCTCTTAAGTACGTACGTGGCCAGTATATCTGCCTTGTGTGGTGTGTGTGTGTGTGTGTGTCTGTGTGTAGCTGCTAGTATTTTAATGTTTTTTGTGGGTATCATGGATACTCATAAGTGTAGTACATTTAGCAATTAATTACCAGTAGCAAGGTGGCCCAGGTATTATTTTCATGCAAATTGACAAAGGAACGAGAGTGTGTATTATAGCCATGAACTCTAGAAAATTTCACAACAGTACAGCGGTCATTCATACAAAGATAATGAGTGGTTGTTACATACATGTAGGTAGAAGTTTAGTCCTTTTTAACAATCTTATGTATCTCCAAATGTGAGGATCGCAGTGTGTACACACCAGCTATGTTGTCATAAACTACATCGACTGGGAACACTATTGCGTCAAAGCTTTCTGTCCAGGTATTTTGCCCTACTGTAAGCTGATACTTTGACTCTTCCACTTCCTGTAGGTGTGCCAGCAGCAACTCCCGTTCACGGAGACTGACTCTCAATACTTTACCGAGGAGAATCTGTGGCGCTGCACGAGTAGAGTGCTCTTTGACTAGAGCAACGATGTCACCTTGCTCTGGAATGACATCCCCATCTCCGTCATGTTTGGTGGTGGAGTTGCTGCACAAGGCTGTTCCTGCTACTGAAGAAGTAAGTTTAACTGCCTTTGCACTCTTGTCCTGAGTTGTACGCCGGTCGTAAACTTGCTTTTGCTGCATATGGGAGAGAATAAAGTTTGGTTCCAAGGAGCACAGCGCTTTAACTATCCTCCATTACCCATTAAGATAATTCACATTGAAGTCATAATAATTATATAAGCATCTAAATTGTTGCTTACATAGCGACTTGAGTGCCTCATCGCATAAGCCACTGCTCTCTGAGTTTCTTCATCAGCCTCCACTTGACCATCCATCATAAAGGTTACGAACGCCGACCTCAGAGCATTGGGGCCAATACTCGCCCCTGCGTGCTCCTGGAAGATCCCCTGGATGTATCTGGTCCACTTGGACTCCGCAAAAGGCCCGCCATTTTCATCCTGTGTACAAGTGAGGTTAGCATTTCAAATAGGAGTTACAAAAATGAAATCAGCTATTACTTACCACAAACAGGTAGCCACGATCAGGATTTCCTTTGAGAAGAAGGGGCCGGTCCCTCTCCAGGAAATCGTGGAGGTGTGACGTCAGCACCTCTACGGGCACTAGATCGATATGGCGTGTACCAAGGTGTTTTGCATTTTTATACTCTCCCACTTGGAGCATGGCCACCTGCGGTCCATAATGTAGGAGATTTGACTGATCTTTGCCATTTGATTTGAATGGGCCGGAGTGTCGTTGTATTCTCAGGGTCCGGTATTCCTTCGCTCGGCCGGGTGGAACTGTTGTGTACAGCAGTAGTGTAGCATATTTTTGTGATTCCACTGCCCTGTCCAAAGGCCTCACTTGTGATTCATACGATTCCTGCTGGTCCTTCACCACCTTTAATATCTCCTCCCAATGCAGCCACTTGTTTTCCCAACTGAGCTGTTGCCAACTCTTGGGACTAGTAGACGCCTCCTTCTGGAAACGACTAGTTAACGATCGGATGTATTGTTGAGCATCGGTAGTCTCTAAACCCTCCTGGACGGCAAGGAATTTCAGTCCCCTGTTTATCACCTGGCAGTAACCTGCGAGTGTGCCTGGCTGTACTTTGCGCTCCTCCTGTAAATACAAAAGAGGGTTAGTGCAAGTGTGTAGTGTTAAGATTACGTATGCGTGATATGGAAGTATGATTGCTGGTGTACATGGGGTGGATAAAATACCTTCAGAAAGTTTAGGAAGATGTCCACGATTTGTAGGTTGTTGAGGAACTCCAGTCGCGGATCGTACAGCGTATGCTTTTCCAAAAACCCCAGGAATGCTGCAAGTGAGAGTTTGGGACCAGTAAATATGTATCTTACAAGTACAATAGCCATTAGAATACATGTAGAGCGCATCAACAGGTAACTCACTGAGCAGTCTCTCCTTGGTCTTGCCAGCTGTTGTTGCTGATAGTGGCTGACCTCCTCGCTTGTGGTTGATGTCCTTTGTCCAGAAGGATGTGAGCTGCTTCATTTGTAGGTCCACGTCTTTGTGCAACTCCAGGTTGAGCTGCATCTTTCTGGTGAGCCTTGCAGCCTTTGCGGGGGTGGGCCTGGTTGTTCCCCGTCTGAGTCAGACTCGATTGCAATGGGCAGCTCTAGGGCACTACTGCTTTGAGGTTGTGGATTGTCCTGCTGTTCATTAGGCACAGTGGGATCAATGCTTGGGGTGTCCTCTTCCCTTGCACTTTCCTGAGTGTTTTCAGCAGCTACATTTGTCTCGACTGGAACTTTGTAGAGCTGGAGCAGTTGCTGAGCCTGGTTTGTCGTCAGTACTGCAACGTTCTTTGCTCCTCGTGACACCAGCCCAGCATCCTTCAGGCAATTCAGGTGCTGAGAAGGGCAGTGTTGGTCTGTGCTCGCAATTTTGTTCTTCCGGCGCTGCTGTGTGGATAGGCTGATGTTTTCAGCGAGTTCGAACTCTTTCATCAAGTTCGCGTACAGTATGTATGTCTCTTCTCCTTCCTGGTAGCAAGGCAGTGTCTTCCCTGCCAGCTCAACTGTTGTTATTTCTGAGGCAGCCATTTACTTGATCGTCTTTGCTACAATTTGCCTCAAAAATGATGGTGGTGCCACTGCCACAGCATTTATACCCATTCAAAGTCACATGTCTGCTCTGTAGTCACACTTTGTACTGCATTTTTCTGCTAGCTAACACTCAAAGTGACACTCATTAGTAAAATATTTCATCACCTCACCTAACAACTGCTAACAATGCATAGCTTTGCTAGCTATTAAGCACTGAAAGTGCCACTAATTAATACAATACTTCAATACCACACTTCGTCTTGCACCCAGACCTTGGCTCCTCCCACTCATTCGGTGAGGGGGAGGAGACAAGTTTCTTCATTAAATGCTATTGTGCAGGTACTGCAGCTACATTCCTATCTAGAGGCCTAGAGTGGGCCAGTCCCTAACTAACCATATCCTTGGTTGTGCTATGGTGTGTAGCTAAGTAGCTGTTGTAACCTTTGTAAGGATATACCTAACCCTAACCCTAACCCTAAGGAATGGAAGATTTCGAAGAAAGTTCGAAGCTTGGAATCGGGAATGGAGAAGTTCGAGCAAAGTTCCGACACTTGGAATCGGGAAAGGCGGAGTTCGAGCCAAGTTCGAACTTGGAATCGGAAATGGAGGAGTTTGAGTCAAATTACGACGCTTGGAATCGGGAATGGAAGAGTTTGAGGCAAGTTCGAATTTTTAAATCGGGTAAGGAGGAGTTCGAGCCAAGTTCCGACACTTGGAATCGGGAATAGAAGATTTTGAAGAAAGTTCGAAGCTTGGAATCGGGAATGGAGGAGTTCGAGACAAGTTCGAGGCTTGGAATCGGAAATGACGGAGTTCGAGACTAGGTCCGACACTTGGAATCGGCAATGGAAGAGTTCCAGCCAAGTTCGAAGCTTAGAATCGGAAATGAAGGATGTCGAGCCAAGTTCCGACGCTTGGAATCGGGAATGGAAGAGTTTGAGGCAAGTTCGAATCTTGGAATCGGGTAAGGAGGAGTTCCAGCCTAGTTCCGACACTTGGAATCGGCCATGGAAGAGTTCCAGCCAAGTTCGATGCTTGGAATCGGGAATGGAGGAGTTTGAGCCAAGTTCCGAAGCTTGGAATCGGGAATGGAAGAGTTCTAGGCAAGTTCGAAGCTTGGAATCGGGAATGGTTAAGCTCGAGCCAAGTTCGAGACTAGGTCCGACACTTGGAATCGGCAATGGAAGAGTTCCAGCCAAGTTCGATGCTTAGAATCGGAAATGGAGGATGTCGAGTCAAGTTCCGACGCTTGGAATCGGGAATGGAAGAGTTCGAGGCAAGTTGGAAGCTTGGAATCGGGAATGGAGGAGATAGAGCCAAGTTCCGAATCTTGGAATCGGGAATGGAAGAGTTCGAGGCAAGTTCGAAGCTTGGAATCGGGAATGGAGAAGTTCGAGCAAAGTTCCGACACTTGGAATCGGGAAAGGCGGAGTTCGAGCCAAGTTCGAACTTGGAATCGGAAATGGAGGAGTTTGAGTCAAATTACGACGCTTGGAATCGGGAATGGAAGAGTTTGAGGCAAGTTCGAATTTTAGAATCGGGTAAGGAGGAGTTCGAGCCAAGTTCCGACACTTAGAATCGGGAATGGAAGATTTTGAAAAAAGTTCGAAGCTTGGAATCGGGAATGGAGGAGTTCGAGACAAGTTCGAAGCTTGGAATCGGAAATGACGGAGTTCGAGACTAGGTCCGACACTTGGAATCGGCAATGGAAGAGTTCCAGCCAAGTTCGATGCTTAGAATCGGAAATGAATGATGTCGAGCCAAGTCCGACGCTTGGAATCGGGAATGGAAGAGTTTGAGGCAAGTTCGAATCTTGGAATCGGGTAAGGAGGAGTTCGAGCCAAGTTCCGACTCTTGGAATAGGGAATGGCAGATTTCGAAGAAAGTTCGAAGCTAGGAATCGGGAATGGAAGTGTTCGAGCCAAGTTAGAATCTTGGAATCGGAATTGGTGGAGTTTGAGTCAAATTCCGATGCTTGGAATCGGGAATGGAGGAGTTCGAGCCAAGTTCGAGGCTTGGATTCGGAAATGGCGGAGTTCCAGCCTAGTTCCGACACTTGGAATCGGCAATGGAAGAGTTCCAGCCAAGTTCGATGCTTGGAATCGGGAATGGAGGAGTTTGAGCCAAGTTCCGAAGCTTGGAATCGGGAATGGAAGAGTTCGAGGCAAGTTCGAAGCTTGGAATCGGGAATGGAGGAGTTAGAGCCAAGTTCCGAATCTTGGAATCTGGAATGGAAGAGTTCGAGCCAAGTTCAAAGCATGGAATCGGGAATGGAGGAGTTCGAGCCAAGTTCAGATTCTTGGAATGTGGAATGGAAGAGTTCGAGACAAGTTCGATGCTTGGAATTGGAAATGGAGGAGTTCGAGCCAAGTTCCGACACTTGGATTCGGAAATGGAGGAGTTCGAGCCAAGTTCGATGCTTGGAATCGGGAATGGAGGAGTTCGAGCAAAGTTCCGAAGCTTGGAATCGGGAATGGAAGAGTTCGAGGCAAGTTCGAAGCTTGGAATCGGGAATGGAGAAGTTCGAGCCAAGTTCCGACGCTTGGAATCGGGAATGAAAGAGTTCGAGGCAAGATCAAAGCTTGGAATCGGGAATGGAGGAGTTCGAGCAAAGTTCCGACGCTTGGAATCGGGAATGGAAGAGTTCGAAGAAAGTTCGAAGCTTGGAATCGGGAATGGAGGAGTTCGAGACAAGTTCGAAGCTTGGAATCGGAAATGACGGAGTTCGAGACTAGGTCCGACACTTGGAATCGGCAATGGAAGAGTTCCAGCCAAGTTCGATGCTTAGAATCGGAAATGAATGATGTCGAGCCAAGTCCGACGCTTGGAATTGGGAATGGAAGAGTTTGAGGCAAGTTCGAATCTTGGAATCGGGTGAGGAGTTCGAGCCAAGTTCCGACTCTTGGAATAGGGAATGGCAGATTTCGAAGAAAGTTCGAAGTTAGGAATCGGGAATGGAAGTGTTCGAGCCAAGTTAGAATCTTGGAATCGGAATTGGTGGAGTTTGAGTCAAATTCCGATGCTTGGAATCGGGAATGGAGGAGTTCGAGCCAAGTTCGAGGCTTGGATTCGGAAATGGCGGAGTTCCAGCCTAGTTCCGACACTTGGAATCGGCAATGGAAGAGTTCCAGCCAAGTTCGATGCTTAGAATCGGAAATGGAGGATGTCGAGGCAAGTTCCGACACTTGGAATCGGGAATGGAAGAGTTCGAGGCAAGTTCGAAGCTTGGAATCGGGAATGGAGGAGTTAGAGCCAAGTTCCGAATCTTGGAATCTGGAATGGAAGAGTTCGAGCCAAGTTCAAAGCATGGAATCGGGAATGGAGGAGTTCGAGCCAAGTTCAGACTCTTGGAATGTGGAATGGAAGAGTTCGAGACAAGTTCGATGCTTGGAATTGGAAATGGAGGAGTTCGAGCCAAGTTCCGACACTTGGATTCGGAAATGGAGGAGTTTGAGCCAAGTTCGATGCTTGGAATCGGGAATGGAGGAGTTCGAGCAAAGTTCCGAAGCTTGGAATCGGGAATGGAAGAGTTCGAGGCAAGTTCGAAGCTTGGAATCGGGAATGGAGAAGTTCGAGCCAAGTTCCGACGCTTGAAATCGGGAATGAAAGAGTTCGAGGCAAGATCAAAGCTTGGAATCGGGAATGGAGGAGTTCGAGCAAAGTTCCGACGCTTGGAATCGGGAATGGAAGAGTTCGAAGAAAGTTCGAAGCTTGGAATCGGGAATGGAAGTGTTCGAGCCAAGTTCGAATCTTGAAATCGGAATTGGTGGAGTTTGAGTCAAATTCCGATGCTTGGAATTGGGAATGGTGGAGTTCGAGTCAAGTTCGAGGCTTGGATTCGGAAATGGCGGAGTTCCAGCCTAGTTCCGACACTTGGAAACGGCAATGGAAGAGTTCCAGCCAAGTTCGATGCTTTGAATCGGAAATGGAGGATGTCGAGGCAAGTTCCGAAGCTTGGAATCGGGAATGGAAGAGTTCAAGGCAAGTTCGAAGCTTGGAATCGGGAATGGAGGAGTTAGAGCCAAGTTCCGAATCTTGGAATCTGGAATGGAAGAGTTCGAGCCAAGTTCAAAGCATGGAATCGGGAATGGAGGAGTTCGAGCCAAGTTCAGACTCTTGGAATCTGGAATGGAAGAGTTCGAGACAAGTTCGATGCTTGGAATCGGAAATGGAGGAGTTCGAGACAAATACCGACACTTGGATTCGTAAATGGAGGAGTTCGAGCCAAGTTCGATGCTTGGAATCGGGAATGGAGGAGTTCGAGCAAAGTTCCGAAGCTTGGAATCGGGAATGGAAGAGTTCGAGGCAAGTTCGAAGCTTGGAATCGGGAATAGAGAAGTTCGAGCCAAGTTCCGACGCTTGGAATCGGGAATGAAAGAGTTCGAGGCAAGATCAAAGCTTGGAATCGGGAATGGAGGAGTTCGAGCAAAGTTCCGACGCTTGGAATCGGGAATGGAAGAGTTCGAGGAAAGTTCGAGGCTTAGAATCAGGAATGGAGGAGTTCGAGACAAGTTTGAGGCTTGGAATCGGAAATGGAGGAGTTTGAGTCAAATTACAACGCTTGGAATCGGTAATGGAAGAGTTTGAGGCAAGATCGAATCTTTGAATCGGGTAAGGAGGAGTTCGAGCCAATTTCAGACACTTGGAATCGGGAATGGAAGATTTCGAAGAAAGTTCGAAGCTTCTAATCGGGAATGGAAGAGTTCGAGCCAAGTTTGAATCTTGAAATCGGAATTGGTGGAGTTTGAGTCAAATTCCAATGCTTGGAATCGGGAATGGAGGAGTTCGAGCAAAGTTCCGAAGCTTGGAATCGGGAATGGAAGAGTTCGAGGCAAGTTCGAAGCTTGGAATCGGGAATGGAGAAGTTCGAGCCAAGTTCCGACGCTTGGAATCGGGAATGAAAGAGTTCGAGGCAAGATCAAAGCTTGGAATCGGGAATGGAGGAGTTCGAGCAAAGTTCCGACGCTTGGAATCGGGAATGGAAGAGTTCGAGGAAAGTTCGAGGCTTAGAATCAGGAATGGAGGAGTTCGAGACAAGTTTGAGGCTTGGAATCGGAAATGGAGGAGTTTGAGTCAAATTACGACGCTTGGAATCGGTAATGGAAGAGTTTGAGGCAAGATCGAATCTTTGAATCAGGTAAGGAGGAGTTCGAGCCAATTTCAGACACTTGGAATCGGGAATGGAAGATTTCGAAGAAAGTTCGAAGCTTCTAATCGGGAATGGAAGTGTTCGAGCCAAGTTCGAATCTTGAAATCGGAATTGGTGGAGTTTGAGTCAAATTCCAATGCTTGGAATCGGGAATGGAGGAGTTCGAGCCAAGTTCGAGGCTTGGATTCGGAAATGGCGGAGTTCCAGCCTAGTTCCGACACTTGGAATCGGCAATGGAAGAGTTCCAGTCAAGTTCGATGCTTGGAATCGGGAATGGAGGAGTTCGAGCCAAGTTCCGAAGCTTGAAATCGGGAATGGAAGAGTTCGAGCCAAGTTCCGACGCTTGAAATCGGGAATGGACGAGTTCGAGGCAAGATAAAAGCTTGGAATCGGGAATGGAGGAGTTCGAGCAAAGTTCCGACGCTTGGAATCGGGAATGGAAGAGTTCGAGGAAAGTTCGAGGCTTAGAATCGGGAATGGAGGAGTTCGAGACAAGTTCGAGGCTTGGAATCGGAAATGGCGGAGTTCGAGACTAGGTCCGACACTTGGAATCGGCAATGGAAGAGTTCCAGCAAAGTTCGATGCTTAGAATCGGAAATGGAGGATGTCGAGCCAAGTTCCGACGCTTGGAATCGGAAATGGAAGAGTTCGAGGCAAGTTCGAAGCTTGGAATCGGGAATGGAGGAGTTAGAGCCAAGTTCCGAATCTTGGAATCGGGAATGGAAGAGTTCGAGGCAAGTTCGAAGCTTGGAATCGGGAATGGAGAATTTCGAGCAAAGTTCCGACACTTGGAATCGGGAAAGGAGGAGTTCGAGCCAAGTTTCGAAGCTTGGAATCGGAAATGGAAGAGTTCGAGGCAAGTTCGAAGCTTGAAATCGGGAATGGTTAAGTTCGAGCCAAGTTCCGACGCTTGGAATCGGGAATGGACGAGTTCGAGGCAAGTTCTAAGCTTGGAATCGGAAATGGAGGAGTTCGAGCAAAGTTCCGACGCTTGGAATTGGGAATGGAAGAGTTCGAGGAAAGTTCGAGGCTTAGAATCGGGAATGGAGGAGTTCGAGACAAGTTCGAGGCTTGGAATCGGAAATGACGGAGTTCGAGACTAGGTCCGACACTTGGAATCGGCAATGGAAGAGTTCCAGCCAAGTTCGATGCTTAGAATCGGAAATGGAGGATGTCGAGCCAAGTTCCGACGCTTGGAATCGGGAATGGAAGAGTTAGAGGCAAGTTCGAAGCTTGGAATCGGGAATGGAGGAGTTAGAGCCAAGTTCCGAATCTTGGAATCGGGAATGGAAGAGTTCGAGGCAAGTTCGAAGCTTGGAATCGGGAATGGAGAAGTTCGAGCAAAGTTCCGACACTTGGAATCGGGAAAGGAGGAGTTCGAGCCAAGTTCCGAAGCTTGGAATCGGAAATGGAAGAGTTCGAGGCAAGTTCGAAGCTTGGAATCGGGAATGGTTAAGTTCGAGCCAAGTTCCGACGCTTGGAATCGGGAATGGACGAGTTCGAGGCAAGATCAATGCTTGGAATTGGGAATGGAGGAGTTCGAGCAAAGTTCCGACGCTTGGAATTGGGAATAGAAGAGTTCGAGGAAAGTTCGAGGCTTAGAATCGGGAATGGAGGAGTTCGAGACAAGTTCGAGGCTTGGAATCGGAAATGACGGAGTTCGAGACTAGGTCCGACACTTGGAATCGGCAATGGAAGAGTTCCAGCCAAGTTCGATGCTTAGAATCGGAAATGGAGGATGTCGAGCCAAGTTCCGACGCTTGGAATCGGGAATGGAAGAGTTAGAGGCAAGTTCGAAGCTTGGAATCGGGAATGGAGGAGTTCGAGCCAAGTTCCGAATCTTGGAATCGGGAATGGAAGAGTTCGAGGCAAGTTCGAAGCTTGGAATCGGGAATGGAGAAGTTCGAGCAAGTTCCGACACTTGGAATCGGGAAAGGAGGAGTTCGAGCCAAGTTCCGAAGCTTGGAATCGGAAATGGAAGAGTTCGAGGCAAGTTCGAAGCTTGGAATCGGGAATGGTTAAGTTCGAGCCAAGTCCCGACGCTTGAAATCGGGAATGGACGAGTTTGAGGCAAGATCAATGCTTGGAAACGGGAATGGAGGAGTTCGAGCAAAGTTCCGACGCTTGGAATCGGGAATGGAAGAGTTCGAGGAAAGTTCGAGGCTTAGAATCGGGAATGGAGGAGTTCGAGACAAGTTCGAGGCTTGGAATCGGAAATGACGGAGTTCGAGACTAGGTCCGACACTTGGAATCGGCAATGGAAGAGTTCTAGCCAAGTTCGATGCTTAGAATCGGAAATGGAGGATGTCGAGCAAAGTTCCGACGCTTGGAATCGGGAATGGAAGAGTTCGAGGCAAGTTCGAAGCTTGGAATCGGGAATGGAGGAGTTAGAGCCAAGTTCCGAATCTTGGAATCGGGAATGGAAGAGTTCGAGGCAAGTTCGAAGCTTGGAATCGGGATTGGAGAAGTTCGAGCAAAGTTCCGACACTTGGAAACGGGAAAGGCGGAGTTCGAGCCAAGTTCGAACTTGGAAACGGAAATGGAGGAGTTTGAGTCAAATTACGACGCTTGGAATCGGGAGTGGAAGAGTTTGAGGCAAGTTCGAATCTTGGAATCGGATAAGGAGGAGTTCGAGCCAAATTCCGAAACTTGGAATCGGGAATGGAAGATTTCGAAGAAAGTTTGAAGCTTGGAATCGGGAATGGTTAAGTTCGAGCCAAGTTCCGACGCTTGGAATCGGGAATGGACGAGTTTGAGGCAAGATCAATGCTTGGAATCGGGAATGGAGGATGTCGAGCCAAGTTCCGACGCTTGGAATCGGGAATGGAAGAGTTAGAGGCAAGTTCGAAGCTTGGAATCGGGAATGGAGGAGTTAGAGCCAAGTTCCGAATCTTGGAATCGGGAATGGAAGAGTTCGAGGCAAGTTCGAAGCTTGGAATCGGGAATGGAGAAGTTCGAGCAAAGTTCCGACACTTGGAATCGGGAAAGGAGGAGTTTGAGCCAAGTTCCGAAGCTTGGAATCGGAAATGGAAGAGTTCGAGGCAAGTTCGAAGCTTGGAATCGGGAATGGTTAAGTTCGAGCCAAGTCCCGACGCTTGAAATCGGGAATGGACGAGTTTGAGGCAAGATCAATGCTTGGAAACGGGAATGCAGGAGTTCGATCAAAGTTCCGACGCTTGGAATCGGGAATGGAAGAGTTCGAGGAAAGTTCGAGGCTTAGAATCGGGAATGGAGGAGTTCGAGACAAGTTCGAGGCTTGGAATCGGAAATGACGGAGTTCGAGACTAGGTCCGACACTTGGAATCGGCAATGGAAGAGTTCTAGCCAAGTTCGATGCTTAGAATCGGAAATGGAGGATGTCGAGCCAAGTTCCGACGCTTGGAATCGGGAATGGAAGAGTTCGAGGCAAGTTCGAAGCTTGGAATCGGGAATGGAGGAGTTAGAGCCAAGTTCCAAATCTTGGAATCGGGAATGGAAGAGTTCGAGGCAAGTTCGAAGCTTGGAATCGGGATTGGAGAAGTTCGAGCAAAGTTCCGACACTTGGAATCGGGAAAGGCGGAGTTCGAGCCAAGTTCGAACTTGGAATCAGAAATGGAGGAGTTTGAGTCAAATTACGACGCTTGGAATCGGGAATGGAAGAGTTTGAGGCAAGTTCGAATCTTGGAATCGGGTAAGGTGGAGTTCGAGCCAAGTTCCGACACTTGGAATCGGGAATGGAAGATTTTGAGGCAAGTTTGAATCTTGGAATCGGATAAGGAGGAGTTCGAGCCAAATTCCGAAACTTGGAATCGGGAATGGAAGATTTCGAAGAAAGTTAGAAGCTTGGAATCGGGAATGGAGGAGTTCGAACAAAGTTCGAATCTTGGAATCGGAAATGGAGGAGTTTGAGCAAAATTCCGATGCTTGGAATCGGAAATGGAGGAGTTCGAGCCAAGTTCGAAGCTTGGAATAGGAAATGGCGGAGTTCGAGCCTAGTTCTGACACTTGGAATCGGCAATGGAAAAGTTCCAGCCAAGTTCGATGCTTGGAATCGGGAATGGAGGAGTTCGAGCAAAGTTCCGAAGCTTGGAATCGGGAATGGAAGAGTTCGAGGCAAGTTCGAAGCTTGGAATCGGGAATGGTTAAGTTCGAGCCAAGTTCCGACGCTTGGAATCGGGAATGGAGGAGTTCGAGGCAAGATCAAAGCTTGGAATCGGGAATGGAGGAGTTCGAGCAAAGTTCTGACGCTTGGAATCGGGAATGGAAGAGTTCGAGGCAAGTTCGAAGCTTGGAATCGGGAATGGTTAAGTTCGAGCCAAGTTCCGACGCTTAGAATCGGGAATGGACGAGTTCGAGGCAAGATCAAAGCTTGGAATCGGGAATGGAGGAGTTCGAGCAAAGTTCCGACACTTGGAATCAGGAATGGAAGATTTCGAAGAAAGTTCGAAGCTTGGAATCGGGAATGGAGGAGTTCGAGGCAAGTTCGAATCTTGGAATCGGAAATGGAGGAGTTTGAGTCAAATTCCGATGCTTGGAATCGGGAATGGAGGAGTTTGAGCCAAGTTCGAGGCTTGGAATCGGAAATGGCGGAGTTCGAGCCTAGTTCCGACACTTGGAATGGGCAATGGAAGAGTTCCAGCCAAGATCGATGCTTAGAATCGGGAATGGAAGAGTTCGAGGCAAGTTCGAAGCTTGGAATCGGGAATGGAGAAGTTCGAGCCAAGTTCCGAAGCTTGGAATCGGGAATGGAAGAGTTCGAGGCAAGATCAAAGCTTGGAATCGGGAATGGAGGAGTTCGAGCAAAGTTCTGACGCTTGGAATCGGGAATGGAAGAGTTCGAGGAAAGTTCGAGGCTTAGAATCGGGAATGGAGGAGTTCGAGACAAGTTCGAGGCTTGGAATCGGAAATGGCGGAGTTCGAGCCTAGGTCCGACACTTGAAATCGGCAATGGAAGAGTTCCAGCCAAGTTCGATGCTTGGAATCGGAAATGGAGGATGTCGAGCCAAGTTCCGACGCTTGGAATCGGGAATGGAAGAGTTCGAGGCAAGTTCGAAGCTTGGAATCGGGAATGGAGGAGTTAGAGCTAAGTTCCGACTCTTCAAATCGGGAATGGCGGAGTTCTAGCATAGTTCGAAGCTTGGAATCGGAAATGAAGGTGTTCGAGCGAAGTTCCGACGCTTGGAATCGGGAATGGAAGAGTTCGAGGCAAGTTCGAAGCTTTGAATCGGGAATGGTAGAGTTGGAGCCAAGTTCCGACGCTTGGAATTGGGTATGGAGTAGTTCGAGCCAAGTTCCGACACTTGGAATCGGAAATGGAGGAGTTCGAGCAAAGTTCGAGGCTTGTAATCGGAAATGGAGGAGTTCGAGTCAAGTTCGAAGCTTGGAATCGGGAATGGAGGAGTTCGAACCAAGTTCCGACACTTGGAATCGGGAATGGCGGAATTCGAGCCAAGTTCGAAGCTTGGAATCGGAAATGAAGGTGTTCGAGCCAAGTTCCGACGCTTGGAATTGGGAATGGAAGAGTTCGAGGCAAGTTCGAAGCTTGGAATCGGGAATGGATGAGTTGGAGCCATGTTCCGACGCTTGGAATCGGGAATGGAAGAGTTCGAGCCAAGTTCGAAGCTTGGAATCGGGAATGGAGGAGTTCGAGCCAAGTTCCGACTCTTGGAATCGGGAATAGAAGAGTTCGAGGCAAGTTCGAAGTTTGGAATCGGGAATGGAGGTGTTCGAGCCAAGTTCCGACTCTTGGAATCGGGAATGGAAGTGTTCGAAGAAAGTTCGAGGCTTGGAATCGGGAATGGAGGAGTTCAAACCAAGTTCCGATGCTTGGAATCGGGTATGGAGGAGTTCGAGCCAAGTTCCGACACATGGAATCGGAAATGGAGGAGTTCGAGAAAAGTTCGAGGCTTGTAATCGGAAATGGAGGAGTTCGAGTCAAGTTCGATGCTTGGAATCGGGAATGGAGGAGTTCGAACCAAGTTCCGACACTTGGAATCGGGAATGGCGGAATTCGAGCCAAGTTCGAAGCTTGGAATCGGAAATGAAGGAGTTGGGAGCCAAGTTCCGACGCTTAGAATCGGGAATGGAAGAGTTCGAGGCAAGTTCGAAGCTTGGATTCGGGAATGGATGAGTTGGAGCCATGTTCCGACGCTTGGAATCGCGAATGGAAGAGTTCGAGCCAATTCGAAGCTTGGAATCGAGAATGGAGGAGTTTGAGCCAAGTTCCGACGCTTGGAATCGGGAATAGAAGAGTTCGAGGCAAGTTCGAAGCTTGGATTCGGGAATGGAGGAGTTCGAGCCAAGTTCCGACAATTGGAATCGGGAATGGAAGAGTTCGAAAAAAGTTTGATGCTTGGAATCGGGAATGGAGGAGTTCGAACCAAGTTCGATGCTTGGAATCGGAAATGGAGGAGTTCGAGCCAAGTTCCGACACTTGGAATCGGAAATGGAGGAG
Organism: Phakellia ventilabrum; assembly: GCA_963921505.1. Classification (NCBI taxonomy): domain Eukaryota; kingdom Metazoa; phylum Porifera; class Demospongiae; order Axinellida; family Axinellidae; genus Phakellia; species Phakellia ventilabrum. Next base: position 9,451,662 of record OY997379.1, on the reverse strand, counting down.
TTCGAGCCAAGTTCGAGGCTTGGAATCGGAAATGGAGGAGTTCCAGCCAAGTTCCGACACTTGGAATCGGGAATGGCGGAGTTCGAGCCAAGTTCGAAGCTTGGAATCGGAAATGGAGGAGTTTGAGTCAAATTACGACGCTTGGAATCGGGAATGGAAGAGTTTGAGCTGCATTCCTGCCTGTTCTAGAACTAATTTAATGTGGTTGAAACTTAGACGGTATGGATAGGGTATTAATACAGGTGCCGCAGTGGGCAGTCCCCATTCCCATGAGTCGGAGGGGCAGTCTGGGATCCACAGCTATGTCTGAGGGGTGGGGCCACGATACTGATTACTTCCTAGGCCCGGAATTCCTTTCTTGAATTGGCAGGTGGTAGTAGAGGATATGTTTCTCGAGCTATTTTAATCAAGTGTGAGCCAACTAGCAGTAATAGTACACTACTACAGGTATCTAACTGCTTGGAATCGGAAATGGAGGAGTTCGAGGCAAGTTCCGACACTTGGAATCGGTAATGGAGGAGTTCTAGCCAAGTTGAAGACTTGGAATCGGAAATGGAGGAGTTCCAGCAAAGTTCCAAAACTTGGAATCGTGAATGGCGGAGTTCGAGCCAAGTACGAAGGTTGGAATCGGAAATGGAGGAGTTTGAGTCAAATTAGGACGCTTGGAATCGGGAATGGAAGAGTTTGAGCTGCGTTCCTGCCTGTTCTAGAGCTAATTTAATGAGGTTGAAACTTAGACGGTATGGATAGGGTATTAATACAGGTGCCGCAGTGGGCAGTCCCCATTTCCATGAGTCGGAGGGGCAGTCTGGGATCCACAGCTATGTCTGAGGGGTGGGGCCACGATACTGATTACTTCCTAGGCCCGGAATTCCTTTCTTGAATTGGCAGGTGGTAGTAGAGGATATGTTTCTAGAGCTATTTTAATCAAGTGTGAGCATACAAGCAGTAATAGTACACTACTACAGGTATCTAACTAGAACAACGGAAATAACTATCTTAGAGTTAACCGCCAGTTAAGCGAAACTGACGAGAAAATAGCCAATAGGTTAGGGAACGCTTAGCAAAAGACTAAAATGTAAAAGCTGCGTTCCTGCCTGTTCTAGAGCTAATTTAATGAGGTTGAAACTTAGACGGTATGGATAGGGTATTAATACAGGTGCTGCAGTGGGCAGGCCCCATTCCCATGAGTCGGAGGGGCAGTCTGGGATCCACAGCTATGTCTGAGGGGTGGGGCCACGATACTGATTACTTCCGAGGACCGGAATTCCTTTCTTGAATTGGCAGGTGGTAGTAGAGGATATGTTTCTCGAGCTATTTTAATCAAGTGTGAGCCTACATAGAGTAATAGTACACTATCACGGGTATCTAACTAGAACAGCAGAAATAACTATCATGGAGATAACCGCCAATTAAGTGAAACTAACGAGAGTATAGCCAATAGGTTGGGGAACGCTTGACAAAAACCCAAACTGTAAAAGCTGCGTTCCTGCCTGTACTAGAGCTAATTTAATGGGGTCGAATCTTAGACGGTTTGAATAGGGTATTAACGCAGGTGCCGAAGTGGGCAGGCCCCATTCCCATGGGTCGGAAGGGCAGACTGGGACACAGAGCTATGTTTGAGGGGTGGTGCCACGATAGTGATTACTTCCTAGGAGCGGAATTCTTTTTTTGAATTGGCAGGTGGTAGTAGAGTATATGTTTCTAGAGCTATTTTAATCAAGTGTGAGCATACATACAGTAATAGTACAGTACTACAGGTATCTATCTAGAGCGGAAATAACTATCTTAGATTTAACCGCCAATTAAGTGAAACTAACCACAGTATAGCCAATAGGTTGAGGAACGCTTGGTAGAAAACTAAATTGTAATAGCTGCGTTCCTGCCAGTACTAGAGCTAATTTAATTGGGTTAAAACTTAGACTGTATAGTAGGGTTTTAATGCAGGTGCCGCAGTGGGATGTCAGCATTCCCATAGGTCGGAGGGTCGATCTGGGACACAGAACTATGTCTTTGAGGTGAGACATGATTCAGATACTTCATAGGGCCCGGAATTCCTTTCTTGAATTGGCAGGTGGAAGTAGAGTATTTGTTTCTAGAGCTATTTTAATCAAGTGTGAGCCTACATACAGTAATAGTACAGTACTACAGGTATCTAACTAGAACAGCGGAAACAACTATCTTAGATTTAACCGCCAATTAAGTGAAACTAACCACAGTATAGGCAATAGGTTGAAGTACGCTTGGCAAAAAACTAAATTGTAATAGCTGCGTTCCTACCTGTACTAGAGCTAATTTAATTGGGTTAAAACTTAGACTGTATAGATAGGGTATTAATGCAGGTGCCGCAATGGGCAGGCCTCATTCCCATGGGTCGGAGGGTCGAACTGGGACCCAGAGATATGTCTTTGTGGTGGAGCCATGATACTGATACTTCCTAGGGCCCGGAATTCCTTTCATTAATTGGCAGGTGGTAGTAGAGTATATGTTTCTAGAACTATTTTAAACAAGTGTGAGCCTACATACAGTAATGGTACACTACTACAGGTATCTAAGTAGAACAGCGGAAATAACTATCTTAGAGTTAACCGCCGATTAAGTGGAACGCTTAGCAAAATACTAAATTGTAAAAACTGCGTTCCTGCCTGTACTAGAGCTAATTTAATGGGGTTGAAACTTAGACGGTATGGATAGGGTTTTAATACAGGTGCCGCTGAGGGCATGCCCCATTCCCATGAGTCGGAGGGGCAGTCTGTGACCGACAGCTATGTCTGAGGGGTGGGTCCACTATACTGAATACTTCCTAGGCTGCCCTTCCGACCCATGGGAATAGCACAGTACTACAGGTATCTATCTAGAACAGCGGAAATAACTATCTTAGATTTAACCGCCAATTAAGTGAAACTAACCAGAGTATAGACAATAGGTTGAGGAACGCTTGGTAAAAAACTAAAATGTAATGCTGCGTTCCTGCCTGTACTAGAGCTAATTTGATTGGGTTAAAACTTAGACTGTATAGATAGGGTATTAATGCAGGTGCCGCAATGGGCAGGCCTCATTCCCATGGGTCGGAGGGTCGAACTGGGACCCAGAGATATGTCTTTGTGGTGGAGCCATGATACTGATACTTCCTAGGGCCCGGAATTCCTTTCATTAATTGGCAGGTGGTAGTAGAGTATATGTTTCTAGAACTATTTTAAACAAGTGTGAGCCTACATACAGTAATGGTACACTACTACAGGTATCTAAGTAGAACAGCGGAAATAACTATCTTAGAGTTAACCGCCGATTAAGTGGAACGCTTAGCAAAATACTAAATTGTAAAAACTGCGTTCCTGCCTGTACTAGAGCTAATTTAATGGGGTTGAAACTTAGACGGTATGGATAGGGTTTTAATACAGGTGCCGCTGAGGGCATGCCCCATTCCCATGAGTCGGAGGGGCAGTCTGTGACCGACAGCTATGTCTGAGGGGTGGGTCCACTATACTGAATACTTCCTAGGCTGCCCTTCCGACCCATGGGAATAGCACAGTACTACAGGTATCTATCTAGAACAGCGGAAATAACTATCTTAGATTTAACCGCCAATTAAGTGAAACTAACCAGAGTATAGCCAATAGGTTGAGGAACGCTTGGTAAAAAACTAAAATGTAATGCTGCGTTCCTGCCTGTACTAGAGCTAATTTGATTGGGTTAAAACTTAGACTGTATAGATAGGGTTTTAATGTAGGTGCCGCAATGGGCAGTCCGCATTCCCATGGGTCGGAGGGTCGATCTGGGACCCAGAGCTATGCCTTTGAGGTGAGGCCATGATTCAGATACTTCCTAGGGCCCGGAATTCCTTTCTTGAATTGGCAGGTGGAAGTAGAGTATTTGTTTCTAGAGCTATTTTACTCAAGTGTGAGCCTACACAGAGTAATACTACACTACTACAGGTATCTAACTAGAACAGCGGAAATAACTATATTAGAGTTAACCGCCAATTAAGTAAAACTAACGAGAGTATAGCCAATAGGTTGAGGAAGGCTTGGCAAAAAACTAAATTATAATAACTGCGTTCCTGCCTGTACTAGAACTAATTTAATTGGGTTAAAACTTAGACTGCATAGATAGGGTATTAATGCAGGTGCCGCAGTGGGCAGGCCCTATTCCCATAGGTCGGAGGGTCGAACTGGGACCCAGAGCTATGTCTTTGTGGTGGGTCCATGATACTGACACTTCCAAGGGCCCGGAATTCCTTTCTTGAATTGGCAGGTAGTAGTAGAGTATATGTTTCTAGAGCTATTTTAATCAAGTGTGAGCCTACAAGCAGTAATACTACACTACTACAGGTATCTAAATAGAACAACGGAAATAACTATCTTAGAGTTAACCGCCAGTTAAGTGAAACTGACGAGAAAATAGCCAATAGGTTAGGGAACGCTTAGCAAAAGACTAAATTGTAAAAGTTGCGTTCCTGCCTGTTCTAGAGCTAATTTAATGAGGTTGAAACTTAGACGGTATGGATAGGGTATTAATACAGGTCCCGCAGTGGGCAGGCCCCATTCCCATGAGTCGGAGGGGCAGTCTGGGATCCACAGCTATGTCTGAGGGGTGGGGCCACGATACTGATTACTTCCTAGGCCCGGAATTCCTATCTTGAATTGGCAGGTGGTAGTAGAGGATATGTTTCTCGAGCTATTTTAATCAAGTGTGAGCCTACATAGAGTAATAGTACACTACTACACGTATCTAACTAGAACAGCAGAAATAACTATCTTAGAGTTAATCGCCAATTAAGTGAAACTAACGAGAGTTTAGCCAAAAGGTTGGGGAACGCTTGGCAAAAAACTAAATTGGAAAAGCTGCGTTCCTGACTGTACTAGAGCTAATTTATTTGGGTTGAAACTGACTGTATAGATAGGGTATTAATGCTGGTGCCGCAGTGGGCTGGCCGCATTCCCATGGGCCGGAGGGTCATCTGGGACCCAGAGCTATGTCTTTGAGGTGGGGCCGTGATACAGATACTTCCTAGGGCCCGGAATTCCTTTCTTGAATTGGCAGGTGGTAGTAGAGTATATGTTTCTAGAGCTATTTTATTCAAGTGTGAGCCTACATAGAGTAATAGTACATCACTACAGGCATCTAACTAGAACAGCGGAAATAACTATCTTAAGAGTTAACCGCCAATTAAGTGAAACTGACGAAAAAATAGCCAATAGGTTAGGGAACGCTTAGCAAAAAACTAAATTGCAAAATCTGCGTTCCTGCCTGTACTAGAGCTAATTTAATGGGTTTGAAACTTAGACGATATGGATAGGGTATTAATACAGGTGCCGCAGTGGGCAGGCCCCATTCCCATGGGTCGGAAGGGCAGACTGGGACCTAGAGCGATGTCTGAAGGGTGGTGCCACGATACTGATTACTTCCTAGGACCGGAATTCCTTTTTTGAATTGGCAGGTGGTAGTAGAGTATATGTTTCTAGAGCTATTTTAATCAAGTGTGAGCCTACATACAGTAATAGTAGAGTACTACAGGTATCTAACTAGAACAGCGGAAATAACTATCTTAGATTTAACCGCCAATTAAGTGAAACTAACCAGAGTATAGCCAATAGGTTGAGGAACGCTTGGTAAAAAACTAAATTGTAATAGCTGCGTTCCTGCCTGTACTAGAGTTAATTTAATTGGGTTAAAACTTAGACTGTATAGATACGGTTTTAATGCAGGTGCCGCAGTGGGCAGTTCGCATTTCCATAGGTCGGAGGGTCGATCTGGGACCAAGAGCTATGTCTTTGAGGTGAGGCCATGATTCAGATACTTCCTAGGGCCCGGAATTCCTTTCTTGAATTGGCAGGTGGAAGTAGAGTATTTGTTTCTAGAGCTATTTTACTCAAGTGTGAGCCTACATAGAGTAATATTACACTACTACAGGTATCTAACCAGAACAGCGGAAATAACTATATTAGAGTTAACCGCCAATTAAGTGAAACTAACGAGAGTATAGCCAATAGGTTGAGGAAGGCTTGGCAAAAAACTAAATTGTAATAACTGCGTTCCTGCCTGTACTAGAACTAATTTAATTGGGTTAAAACTTAGACTGTATAGATACGGTATTAATGCAGGTGCCGCAGTGGGCAGGCCCCATTCCCATAGGTCGGAGGGTCGAACTGGGACCCAGAGCTATATCTTTGTGGTGGGTCCATGATACTGACACTTCCAAGGGCCCGGAATTCCTTTCTTGAATTGGCAGGTAGTAGTAGAGTATATGTTTCTAGAGCTATTTTAATCAAGTGTGAGCCTACAAGCAGTAATACTACACTACTACAGGTATCTAAATAGAACAACGGAAATAACTATCTTAGAGTTAACCGCCAGTTAAGTGAAACTGACGAGAAAATAGCAAATAGGTTAGGGAACGCTTAGCAAAAGACTAAATTGTAAAAGCTGCGTTCCTGCCTGTTCTAGAGCTAATTTAATGAGGTTAAAACTTAGATGGTATGGATAGGGTATTAATACAGGTGCCGCAGTGGGCAGGCACCATTCCCATGAGTCGGAGGTTCATCTGGGACCCAGAGCTATGTCTTTGAGGTGGGGCCGTGATACAAATACTTCCTAGGGCCCGGAATTCCTTTCTTGAATTGGCAGGTGGTAGTAGAGGATATGTTTCTAGAGCTATTTTATTCAAGTGTGAGCCTACATAGAGTAATAGTACATCACTACAAGTATCTAACTAGAACAGCGGAAATAGCTATCTTAGAGTTAACCGCCAATTAAGTGAAACTGACGCAAAAATAGCCAATAGGTTAGGGAACGCTTAGCAAAAAACTAAATTGCAAAAACTGCGTTCCTTCCTGTACTAGAGCTAATTTAATGGGGTTGAAACTTAGACGGTATGGATAGGGTATTAATGCAGGTGCCGCAGTAGGCAGGCCCAATTCCCATGGATCGGAAGGGCAGACTGGGACCCAGAGCTAAGTCTGAGGGGTGGTGCCACGATACTGATTACTTCCTAGCCCAGGAATTCCTTTTTTGAGTTGGCAGGTGGTAGTAGAATGTATGTTTCTATAGCTATTTTAATCAAGTGTGAGCCTACATACAGTAATAGTACAGTACTACAGGTATCTAACTAGAACAGCGGAAATAACTATCTTAGATTTAACCGCCAATTAAGTGAAACTAACCACAGTATAGCCAATAGGTTGAGGAACGCTTGGCAAAAAACTAAATTGTAAAAGCTGCGTTCCTGTCTGTTCTAGAGCTAATTTAATGAGGTTGAAACTTAGACGGTATGGATAGGGTATTAATACAGGTGCCGCAGTGGGCACGCCCCATTCCCATGAGTCGGAGTGGCAGTCTGGGATCCACAACTATGTCTGAGGGGTGGGGCCACGATACTGATTACTTCCTAGGACCGGAATTCCTTTCTTGAATTGGTAGGTGGTAGTAGAGGATATGTTTCTCTAGCTATTTTAATCAAGTGTGAGCCTACATAGAGTAATAGTACACTATCACGGGTATCTAACTAGAACAGCAGAAATAACTATCTTGGAGATAACCGCCAATTAAGTGAAACAAACGAGAGTATAGCCAATAGGTTGGGGAACGCTTGGCAAAAAACCAAACTGTAAAAGCTGCGTTCCTGCCTGTACTAGAGCTAATTTAATGGGGTTGAAACTTAGACGGTATGAATAGGGTATTAATGCAGGTGCCGAAGTGGGCAGGCCCCATTCCCATGGGTCGGAGCGGCAGACTGGGAGCCAGAGCTATGTCTGAGGGGTGGGACTACGATACTGATTACTTCATAGGCCCGGAATTCCTTTATTGAATTGGCAGGTGGTAGTAGAGTATATGTTTCTAGAGCTATTTTAATCAAGTGTGAGCCTACATAGAGTAATAGTACACTACTACAGGTATCTAACTAGAACAGCAGAAATAACTATCTTAGAGTTAACCGCCAATTAAGTGAAACTAACGAGAGTTTAGCCAAAAGGTTGGGAAACGCTTGGAAAAAAACTAAATTGTAAAAGCTGCGTTCCTGCCTGTACTAGAGCAAATTTATTTGGTTTGAAACTTAGACTGTATAGATAGGGTATTAATGCTGGTGCCGCAGTGGGCTGGCCGCATTCCCATGGGTCGGAGGGTCATCTGGGACCCAGAGCTATGTCTTTGAGGTGGGGCCGTGATACAGATACTTTCTAGGGCCCGGAATTCCTTTCTTGAATTGGCAGGTTGTAGTAGAGTATATGTTTCTAGAGCAATTTTATTCAAGTTTGAGCCTACATAGAGTAATAGTACATCACTACAGGTATCCGACTACAACAGCGGAAATAACTATCTTAGAGTTAACCGCCAATTAAGTGAAACTGACGAAAAAATAGCCAATAGGTTAGGGAACGCTTAGCAAAAAACTAAATTGCAAAAACTGCGTTCCTTCCTGTACAGCAAATTTAATGGGGTTGAAACTTAGACGGTATGGATAGGGTATTAATGCAGGTGCCGCAGTTGGAAGGCCCCATTCCCATGGGTCAGAAGGGCAGACTGGGACCCAGAGCTATGTCTGAGGGGTGGTGCCACGATACTGATTACTTCCAAGGAGCGGAATTCTTTTTTTGAATTGGCAGGTGGTAGTAGAGTATATGTTTCTAGAGCTATTTTAATCAAGTGTGAGCATACATACAGTAATAGTACAGTACTACAGGTATCTATCTAGAACAGCGGAAATAACTATCTTAGATTTAACCACCAATTAAGTGAAACTAACCACAGTATAGCCAATAGGTTGAGGAACGCTTGGTAAAAAACTAAATTGTAATAGCTGCGTTTCTGCCTGTACTAGAGCTAATTTAATTGGGTTAAAACTTAGACTGTGCTATGTCCAGGGGTGGGGCCAATGCCCTAGGGCCCAGAATTCCTGTCTTGAACACTTCGGTGGTAGTGGAATTACATCTAAAAATCAAGTGTGAACCTACACAGAGCAATAGTAGATCACTACGGGTATCTAAATAAAACAGCTTAAATAACTATCTTAAAGTTAACCGCCAATTAAGTTAAACTAACGAGAAAATAGCCAATAGGTTGGGGAACGCTTGGTAAAAGACTAAATTGTAAAAGCTGCGTTCCTGCCTGTACTAGAGCTATTTTAATGGGGTTGAAACTTAGACCGTATACATAGGAGGTGCCGCAGTGGGCAGGCCCCATTCCCGTGGGTCGAAGGGGAGGGCCCGGACTCAGTGCTATGTCCGGGGGTGCAGGGCAGGTGCCCTTGTCTGTGTATCACAGTGAGGTGAATTATGTGAATGCAGTAGCTCCATAGCTACAACACTGCCGGAGCATGGCTCTAGCTAGCATTAGTCTATCTCACTAACCCATTAGAAAGTAGTAGAGTACGGTAGTAGTTGCATGTACTAGTACTATCTACAGCTACCAGCTTACCTGAACTCTTCGGTGCAAGCTGACTGAGAGGCAACTGCATGTACCTATTCTATATAGAGCCCAACAAGCACACAGAACAACTGGATTAAGGCTAGCTACTTCATCATGAGCGACGTGGCCAGTCTTTTAATATAAAAAATAACTATTTTATAATGGGAATATAAATGACTAAGTATATGAAGAGAAAGTTCAAACTCACTGCAGAGAAAAAATTAAAACTGAAAAAAAAAAGTCGTCAAGGCTTGGATTCAAACCTGGCATGTCAGGCACAGTAGCTCGCACACTATCCAATGGCCACTGCTGTAGAAATAACCACTTATATGTGTCTATCACTCTCAGCGTCATTGCCTGCTAACTGTATTCATTGAAAAGTGGGCACACGGTCGTACAACCCAAAATAGTATTCTTCGCGTACTTCGTGCAATAGACAAATGGGAGTTGCGAGTTGCAAGTTCTTACTGTGTCAACTTGTTCCAGACAGCCTAACGTAAAGCACTTGAGAGCCACTGCTCTTTCCAAACTCTGTAGCACTTCCTGTGCATACTCAGTTTGTGTTAATATTATACAGGCGCTATACAGGCGCTATACAGGCGCTATACAGGCGCTATTCTAGTTTTGTGCTCTTAATTTTTTCAGTTGCATGCATGGAACCAGCTGTCATCTGGTTGTCATCTGGTTGTCTCTCCTCCGCAGCTGGGAACGCATGCAGAGCTGCTAGCACAGAAAGGTGTGTACGCTAAACTGATCAGAAGGCAGAGTGTGGAGTGACCTTGAAAGTAGGTGAAAAGGGGTGATAGCTACGTATGAATGTGCCCTGTTTTTGCTCTAACAAGTGTGATCAATTTCCCCGGCTCTAGCAAGCCCAACTCATTCCAAAAGCTGGCAACCCTTAGCTGTATAGTGAAAAGCCAAGGGGTAAATAATCAGATGCATATATATATATATATATATATACATACAAACGTGGGCTGACTATGCATCGCGATTAGTTGCCTCGCTACCGCTCGGCAATTATGGTCACTCTTTCCATGCATGTAGCCTGATCTGTTTTGCATGCATGCTCACATGTTCTGATGAAATACCGGTGGACAGTAGTACAGTGACACTGATACTAAGAAGCAAAGAATATTAACATTGCAGAATTCTGTTTCCAGGGAGACACCCACTAGCCCACTGTGACAGCCACCCCAAACTTGCTCTCGTCTGTCCAATGGTTGAGCTGCCCACTGAGCAAGAACGTGGCAGGGAGGGGTTCCAACCTCCGCTCGACCCCCACACCTACTGTCCCGTGAGTGTCCACACGCCCACGCACAGTCATTGCTCCAAGGTCCAGCCGATAGCCCACTGCTGCTGTGCTCTCAGCCTGAGGAAATGGTTGGGGCACAGGACATGTACTGACAAACAGTACCCACTGATCCCCACACCATGTTGCTAGGTAACCTCTACCAAACGCAGTATAAGAGGATATGAAGCTTCACTCCCTCTGACCTGCATGAGGCTGCCGTCACACTCTGCCATGAGGACCAGGTCCTTCAGTTGGTGATGATAGGCGACATGCCAGCTGTGTAGGCCTAGTCGTGCCGCTAGCTCCCAGTCTTGGGCCTTGTAGCGTCCTCCAAGAGACAGTAATGCATTCTGCATGCCTCCTCCCACCTGGTAGAGCAGTTCAGTACCCAGGGCCAGGCTGTGGAGTGAGGCAACACTTCTTCAAGGGATGTAGTACACCACCTCACGGTGGTCTATGGCAAGGTACTGCTATATAGTGCCCACCTTGGTGTGAGTGCCTGTAGGTACTGCGCAACAGCCACAGCACTGCCAGCGATGGGGTCTGGGTTAGCAAGGGTCAGCGAGGCTGTGAAGTCTGCTCCATGGTAGTCCAGTGTTCCCTGATAGCCGACCCACTTGGCCTGCTGTGTCTGTGGGAGAGCACTGCAAGGTGACACCAGCAGGCCGCCAGCTAGCCCAGGCCACTCACCTGTGCATTGCACTTCAACCTCCATGCACTTCCAAACTGATGCAGCAACAGTGCAGTGAAACTGCCATTGCTGGTCAGCTCACCCATCAGCACTGGGCGAAACTACAAGACAGGCACGGAAAGATGATCACCTGAGCCGCTACACTTCTCAACTGACTTACATCATTTTCCGCAACTCTCTTGCTGCCCACAAAAGTGGCACCAAAATGCCACTGGCTGCTGCTGGGTCCAAGGGTCAGTGTATGGTTGGTCTGGAAGTGCTTGCTAAGACCCTTCTGTATTACCACTTTGCAGCCCTCAAATGGCTGTGGAAACAGCTGCTCTGAAGGAAGACATCATGAAACAGAATGAACCATACCCTGCAGTGCCCCTCTGTTAAGGGTCAGGCACCCTGCCCTGTAAGACAACTACCCATGTGCAGAGGGTGAGAGAGCTAAGGCAAATCCCTGTACTGTAATACCAAATGAAGTTACTTGGGGCAAAATATATAGCAGGCCTAGCTGACCTTTCACCCTTTTTCCAATGTCCTCATAGTCCCCAGGATTGGTCAGCTTCTCTGCCGTGGCTGCAGTCGACAGCTCAGCCTGAGGAGGCAGACGTGGAGGGGCTACGAGAAAGAACAAAATTAGACCTTAGAACAGTATTCTAGAATACTGTTGTAAGTCACTATAGCAGCATAAGAAATAACACTTGAGTTATAGGACAATTATGTGCAGCATGTGCCTCAGGGCGCATATCCAACTTAGTTTGGGTGACGCAGCATATCATGGCTTTGTCATCAAGCTCAACTTGTGCATACAGGTAACAGTGAAAAGGAGCAATTGCACTCGTGACTGGCGGTTCCATTGCCCTAGTGTTAGGAAGAACTAGCAAGGAAAGTTGCTGTGATAACATGTTGAGTTCTCAGGCCAAAGTAGGATGGGCAGCACTGGCTGTACACTATTAACTGGGCTGCTTTCAAGTCCCTTGTTCTCAGGACACATAGTCCAAGACTGAAGTAGTCCCATTCCCAGGCCACATTGCCTAAGACTGAGGTAGTCCCATTCCCAGGCCACATTGCCTAAGACTGAGGTAGTCCACTAGTCTCGTGCGGCCAGACCCTTCCTGCCGAGAAAATCGGGGAAGAGTGCAAAGGGGAGGAGGAGAGGAAGAAGGATCTGGTGAGTCTAAACAGGGTGTTATAACCCCTGCCAACATCTCTGCAGAGCCAATTAGATTGCAGCAGTCATATGACTGTATAATATGTTGCATGACAGAATAATGTCGACTCCCTACTTCACGCAGGACTGGGACGTTTCGTAACCTCATTGCTTGAGCAGGCACTGCTCAGGTGCAGTCGATGCAGTGATCTTCCTTGTAGAGGTCACCGCATCATTATGGCCACGCGAGACCAGCCTGTTTCACAAAATTGAGTTTCAGGTACACCTGATGGCTTCAGTAGCAGCAAGGACAGAACACACTGTACTGAAACAGAATTTACTTACTTCGAGAATTGGAATACTATTATTTTACCTTCACAACCACTTAAGCAATATATACTCAAAACACTTATAAAATTACAAGACTATCTGTCCGTAGACTAGCTATAATTTCGTAAAAAGGACAGTCCCGGCAAGAATTTTAAACTACCTCACCCGCAGTGATGGGGGGCATGGAAACGCCAGAGGTCCCCGCACTACCGTCACTGCACTTCACTCTTCCTGACGCGTTACCCATGCCTTGAGCTGGTCCTGCTCGGTGCGGTGTGCTGCGTTTGGAGAAGAACGCAACACGTGGTTGGCCTTGAGCCCCACCCCACACCGGAAGTCCAGTTTACTAGAAAAAGATTTTTGCCCCAACAATGCTGGGTGGCCTAAAGCGAGGAACGGGAAATGGAGAAATAGGAAATGAGAAATGTACTCATAAGCTCCTGGTAGTAGCTGGCTATTTGTGGTATTTCTATAAAGAAAAACAACTTTACTTGGAGAAGCCTATAGCTCCTGGACAGTCAAACAATTCTTCCCAGGCTTAGCACTGATAGTATTTGTGAAGAGAAGAAGTTGGAGAGAAAAAAGCCTAGCAGCCTCCCTCCCTCCTACACAGTCGAACATATATTAATATGAATGACGGATAGATAGATAATATCTGATGAGTTGTCCCTTCAGCCTGTGGTTGGTCCACCAGGGAGTCCTGTACAAGCATACACAACACGAACTAGAACACATAGCAAATACATACAAACTAGTTGTGAATACAGACTCTATACAAAATAGAAATTAAATTTTTCTAACTAATTTCGTGGGATTTCTATAAAGAGAAGCTTGGAGGGGAAGGAAAAAAAAGGAGAGAAAAAGAAATAGAAAGAAAGAGAAAAAAAAGGCAAAAGCCTAGGGAGCCTCCCATAGTGTCAGACACAATCACTGTATAGCTGCTGTATATTGTATTAGCTATTGTATTGTACGTGACGGCCCACACGGTTCAGACATGAAAGAATTTAATAACCATCAAGCAACACGACACTCTATCAGAGTCCCTGTTCAGTGTGAGATCTGGGTGTTTGGATCATGATAGTAACTTTTCCCATTTCCTGTTTCTCCAGTTTCTATTTCCATTCCTCCATTTCCTGTTCCTTCTATTACGCCAATTAACCCAACGATGCTATGATCTCAAATTTTCTTAGCGTGGCTCAACCTAACCGAGTCTAAGGATAGATTAACGTCCTGCACAAATATAATTATGTGAGGCAGACATGTCAGAATATCTATGTACAATGAAGACGGAAGATAACACAGACTGATTACATCATCATTGGGCGGGAGAGTGAGCAGATCGAGAGGAAACTATCGCTCGACTGGTGATAAAAAGCCTCTATACTACATACACATGAATCATGATATTACTGTAGGCATCGCCAGTCAAATCTGATGTTGGGTGCATGCGTGAGGGGGGGAATGGGGGGGTCAATGAAGTCCCACGTACTGCTCTTGCCAAACTCACTCTCCTGACACACGCACACTCCACAGTATGGAATCTTCTGCACTATCTTAGTCAGTTCTTGTGCACTGCGTGGCTGTGCTCCAACCAGCTGCCGAGTGCAGGCCTCCAGCGTAGCAGCATGTCCGACAAACATAATGTTCCCACTGTTGGCTCCCACAGTCTTTAGGATCAGTCTGGTGATGTTGAACATGCGCTTGTAGAACTCCAAATGTGTTTCATTGGGCTTTAGATCCTGTAGGGCCACTTGGGAGGCATAGCTTGTGTCCACCTGCAGACCAAACTTAGCCAGCTCTCCGGGGGTTAGGAAGGTGGGGAACCCCCCTCGACACCACGCCAGCCACTCAAACATCCCATTCTCAATCTTGATCTTGATGGTAGGATCCTGTAGCCCATGCAGAATAGCGTTGGATGTCTGTACGCACCTCAGCGCAGGTGAGCTGAAGACATGGGATATTCTAATGCCTTGTTCTCTCATGCCCTCCCCAGTGAGCCTGGCCTGGAACAGACCTGTCTCTGTGATAGGAGCATCCTTGGTGAAGTCAATGGGGCCTCCCTTCCTCTTAGGGATCTCTTTGGGCATGTTGAGGTTTCGGCGGTGGTAGGAGCCGTCAGGGTCAAAGGAGAGCTGGATCCACTGCTTGCCAAAGGTGACATCCACCCTCTCTGCATGCCTTAAGATGAAGAGCCTGCGCGGACCAGAAGGAGGGAGGGGTGGGGGGTTGTCATCCTCCATGGCAGTACCATTGGGCAGGTGGTTGGGGGAGGAGGGGTCCTTTGGTTCCTTTGGCTTCTTCTTGATCTTGTTCACCTTGGCGTAGAGCTCCTCCACGTTTCTTCTCTCGGGCAGCAGCCCAGCGGCATTGTCATAGAGTTGCATGTCCTCGCTTCTTAGAAGGGGATCCTTGCGAGAAGTGGAAGGGACACGCAAAGACTTGCTCGGCGATGACGGAAGGGAGTCACCACCCGACACTAGCCACAACCTGGGGGGAAATATTTATTGTGGTGGAGCCAGTACTAAAAGCAAAATCCAGTATACATGCAGCTCCCATCCACCTGTGCAAACCCCACTTAGCAAGCCCAGTCCCACCTGTCTCTGCAGGCCCGACCCACCTGTGCAGGGTCCAGCAGTCAGAGTCCTTGCTCTTCTCCACGTAGTTGCCGGGGTAAAGACCTGAGGTGCCAGTGTTATGGGAGGTCCCAAAGAACCAGCCCTCACTGTCTGTAATTATAAGAGCAAATCACAACACATGAGCTTCATGAGGCTAGGAATGGAATTGGGACAGCCAGCGTCTTACCAGTCTGTCCTTGATCTGTGGCTGAGACATAGATGTAGTCACCTTCCAATAGTTCCAGTTCATCATCTTTATGAGGGGAGTAGGGGTACAATACCTTGTAGACCTGTGTCCGGAGAAGATAAAAGTCAGTAGGAGCTCCTCTCTGATCACTACAGAAGGGGCTTCCCGGTCACCAGAGAGGGGTGTCCCCTCTCCCGCCATCACTGGTCACTGGAGAGAGGGCTCCCCTTCTCCCCCCCCCCCCCCCCACTGGTCACTAGAGAGGGGGCTTCCCTCCCCCCTCACTGGTCACTGGAAAGGGGCTCCCCTTCTCTCCCCCCCCTCACTGGTCACTTGAGAGGGGGCTTCCCTCCTCCCTCACTGGTCACTGGAGAGGGTTCCCCTTCTCCCCCCCCCCACTGGTCACTAGAGAGGGGGCTTCCCTCCCCCCTCACTGGTCACTGGAAAGGGGCTCCCCTCCCCCCTCACTGGTCACTAGAGAGGGGGCCTCCCTCCCCCCTCACTGGTCACTGGAGAGGGCTCCCCTTCTCCCCCCCCCTCCGTCATGATCAGTAGAGAGAGGGTTCCTCCCCTCACTGATGCAAAGAGCACTCACCTCTGAGGAACCTAAACGATGGTCCCGGGAATACATACGCATCTCCCACTTGGCCGGAGCCTGAGGGTCGACCTTTGCCCTTGCCAACTCCTCCAGGGAGCTGTGGTGTTCAGGTAGGTACTGGTGGGCCATGGTCACGTGGAGCTGCCGTCGATGGGGGTCCACCACCACACCTGTGGGTAAAAGGAAGGAGCTACAGGCTCAGACATGCCCACTGGAGGTTCGGGAGGTTCCAGTAACCCACCCTGCCTGCGGCCGTCACTGGTGAACTTCTTCATGACTTCCCTGAACCAGGAGGCGGCATCTTCCTCCAGAAACAGTCCAATGTAGCCCTGCACCATGTACCGCTTTAGATTAATCTCCTTGGGGGCTTGTGGCAGACTGGCCTCCAGACAGCGCTTCAGGGTATGCATGATATAGGGCACCTTGCTATCATCACACTAGAGGAGAGGCAGTAGATACACTGTCATACACAGCGTCACAACGTACAGAACGTGTAGACAAGACAGAAGAATTATTCCACACAGCTTAGCAACAAGCCAAGAGACCCCCTGGCCAAGTTCGTGGACAGCTCCCCCCACCAACAAGAGAGCCCCAGGCCAAGGTGGTGGACAGCTCCCCCCACCAACAAGAGACCCCCAGGCCAAGTTGGTGGACAGCTCCCCCCACCAACAAGAGAGCCCCAGGCCAAGGTGGTGGACAGCTCCTCCTCCCCCCCCCCCCTCCCCCCAACCAACGAGAGACCCCCAGGCCAAGTTAGTGGACAGCTCCCTCAACAAAAGACCCCCAATTCAAGTCAATGGACAGCCCCCCCCCCACCAAAAAGAGACCCTCCAGGGCATACACTACAGCAGCCCCAGCCTCACAGCTCCAAATC
Organism: Phakellia ventilabrum; assembly: GCA_963921505.1. NCBI lineage: Eukaryota > Metazoa > Porifera > Demospongiae > Axinellida > Axinellidae > Phakellia > Phakellia ventilabrum. The sequence goes on along the minus strand of OY997379.1, from coordinate 9,434,530 downwards.
CTTGCCTTGAAGAACTGGCACAGAGTCGCATGAGGAAAAGACTTGTGAGCCCCATTCCGACCACATTGGCACAGGGCGCTGTCCATAAACTCCTCAATTTGTGTTCCCAGCGTGCCCAGCGGATAGGCATATACAATCATCTCTCGAGGGGATGGCTGGTCCAGCTCTGGGTCATACACATGGGCCAGCAGCCTGTAGTAGGAAAGGGAGGGGCTGTAGGTGCAGGCAGCTACCAATACTGCACACTACATGTACTAAAGTGCAGGAGGGGGAGAGCCTACACTGTACAAAACAGGGCATACTACCATTAGGTATGTGCTCACCAGTCAGCAGCCACTTGTACACCACAGTCACCTGTTGCCGCCAAAGCCTTTTCACTGTGTGTGTGTGTGTGTGTGTGTGCATGTGTGTATGTACATGTATGTGTGTACGTGTGTGTGCACGTATGTGTGTATGTGTGTGTGCGTACACGTGTGTGTGTGTGTGTCCATAATGCTAAGGAATTATACAGGGATAAGCCTCTCCTCTCAGGTTTCAGGCTTCTCCACTTCAACACTATCAGTTGACCCATTAGCCAAAACTGACCCTCTGAGTAACAGAGATGCAGATCCTAGTCACAAACAGCTGCATTTATCTTTAACAGTCTCTATAACACATGAACATGTAGCTGTATCTATAAACTGTTGTTTTGCTGCCTCCCTCACTGTGTACTGTAACCTCACATAACTACAGGTCTCCCTCACTGTGTACTGTAACCTCACATAACTACAGGTCTCCCTCACTGTGTACTGTAGCCTCACATAACTACAGGTCTCCCTCACTGTGTACTGTAACCTCACATAACTACAGGTCTCCCTCACTGTGTACTGTAACCTCACATAACTACAGGTCTCCCTCACTGTGTACTGTAGCCCGTGAACTACAGGTCTCCCTCACTGTGTACTGTAGCCCGTGAACTACAGGTCTCCCTCACTGTGTACTGTAACCTCACATAACTACAGGTCTCCCTCACTGTGTACTGTAGCCCGTGAACTACAGGTCTTCCTCACCGTGTACCAGCCAAAACTGGAGCTATCTAGTCTGCCTTCGCCTTGCACATACATGCAGCCAGTGAGCTCTAGGGCACTCCCCAGCCTAAACAGCCTGCAAGGTACAGCTAGGTGTGCCCCATGACGACCACTGCCCTGACTGCACAACAATGGCTTTGTTTGGCCCTCCACTGATCCATCTGGGCAACATATGGGCCACAGCCACAGGCAACCCCAGCCAACAAAATATCTGAGAATGTCCTTGTTTCAACAACTCAATACAATTTACATCTACTGTGTTCCTAAATAGAGCAAACTGTTTATCATCTCCTTCCATGTTTGTCTAGGCCCTTCCTAGGATGGCCATTTAGCTCTGTGGCTTCCCCTAGTGTCAATTGACAGGCCTCCATTGCTTACTGGTCTCACAAATATGCCTAGACCTATGGGACCACTGTCAAAACCATTTGCCAAGCCTCATTCCACAGTATAGCCTTCCTCATATTCCTGGGTTTTAGTGTAAAGAGAAGGTAAGGCCTCATGCCATTCCTTTCTCACCTTATGCCTTTCCCTGCTCGTAGTGAGAATTACAACTAATCTCATTCCAGGCTCCACTGCCCAGAATGCTGGAAAAACACGACAGTGATGTCCAATGACAGCTAGGCCGTGGAGCCTGGGAACAAAGCTAAGCTGAAGTGTGGCAGATGGTAGTGGAATAGGATCTGGTCTGCAAAGTGGTTGTCTGACTTACGCCCTATGTTTGGGGAACCCCATTCCTATGAGCACTTGACGTGAGTCCTGGTTCTTCACAATGGTCTGAGACCGGGCACGGCCAGTGCTGGCCACAGACCGAGGGGGAGCAGTCGCAGGTGCAGCCGGTACTGGAGGGGTGAGTACCAGTGGTACCTCTGGTGCCTTCTCTATGCTGGAAGCAGAAGAAACAGAACAGTGTGTCAAGGAAGAAAAATATCATGGCTCTTTCAGAGTGTATACAGGGGTGGGATGCAAAGATGGTGCTGGAACTCACCTACTCATGTTCAGCCCGACAGTGTATTCTGAAGCCTACTGAAAATGTCCAGGCCTTGAACGAGCTAGCCTTCCGTCTGGTAGGGTTCTTTTTATCGTACTGTATATACACTGTCCGAGTTTCCACGGGATAGGTCTTCCAGCCAGGCGCCCCAAGCAGTTCTCTGACCTTCCAGCCCGAGGCATGTAGATCTACAGCTTCAACCCTTGAATCCGAAGATGTACTTTCAGCCGCCTGCAGCTGTCAAATCGGCACCGCACACGCACAGACACGACTCAGTAAGCTATACTAGTAGCTACTCCATGTATGGTAATTAATGAAATTCATAGTCATATTAAACCAAATTGGAATGTGGAGGTCACACGACCTATTAGTGTATTATAAACACACTTGATATACGGCTGGCTGTTACACTATGTCTGGACTGAGAGTGCTAGTGGGCTGTAAGAGAGTCATCGACTATGCTGTAAAGGTGAGGTGTATCAAAGAATTAATGTACTGAGCTGAGATGGTTGTATTTCCATTTAATGAACACCAAGACGGGAACGGGGCTACTATAAATTCATATATAGCCAAAGCTAAACACTATGCATGTATCTATGCATTTACAGTCTTGCATGACTGAACCCTACACCTTATTTTACTCCTGTACACATATCACTGTACGTGCAGTAAAAAGTAGGAATCTATTCTGATTTTGGGTTAGTTTAAGTAATATATGCTGCTGCATGGCCCACAGTTTCCAGTTTTATCATTATAAGCTCCACCCCTCCAGATACGAGTGCGGCCAGACAAGACTGGTGTAGTGACAGAGGGAGTCAAGCACTCTATGAACCCCTTTGATGAAATCGCCCTGGAGGAGGTCGGTTTTAATTAGGAAAAGTTCATTTTCATGCCGAAACTTTCACGTAACACCCTTTTCTGTAGGCCGTCCGACTAAAGGAGAAGAAACTGGCCTCTGAGATCATAGCTGTCAGCTGTGGGCCTGTGGAGTGCTCGGTAAGATCGTAGCTGTCAGCTCTGGGCCTTGGAGTGCTGGGTAAGATCATAGCTGTCAGCTGTGGGCCTTGGAGTGCTTGGTAAGATCATAGCTGTCAGCTGTGAGCCTTGGAGTGCTGGGTAAGCCACCTCTGGCCTTGAAAAGTTGTTGCACTAAAACAGCATTGTAGCCAGTGAGGTCATACATGTACATGTAGTTGCTAATGAAACTGAGGCTCTCTCAGTAAGGTCGTAGCCAAACTGAGGCTCTCTCAGTGAGGTAGTAGCTGCTAATGAAACTGAGGCCAGTGAGGTCATAGCTGCTAATGAAACTGAGGTTCTCTCAGTGGGTCCTAGCCACTGATCTCTCAGTGAGGCAGTAGCTGCTAATGAAACTGAGGCTCTCTCAGTGGGTCCTAGCCTCTGAGGCTCTCTCAGTGAGGCAGAAGCTGCTAATGAAACTGAGGCTCTCTGTTCCCTTTATCCCGCACTAGGAGACCATCCGCACTGCCCTGGCCATGGGAGCTGACCAGGGGGTGCATGTAGAGATCCCAGCGGCTGAGTACGAGGCTGTGCAACCCCTGGCTGTGGCCAAGATGCTGGCAAAGATCGCAGAGATGCACAAGATCAACCTCATCATTCTGGGCAAGCAGGTACCTGCTATCCAGGGCAACCTCATTCCCAGCTTTGCACTGGGAATGGGGCTGGAGCCTTACAGTGGTGACATGGGAAGGAAACCTGAACTTTCTGTAGTCAATGACTATGATGTCTTCACAGGCCATTGACGATGACTGTAACCAGACGGGACAGATGGTAGCCTCACTGCTCAGCTGGCCTCAGGTGAGACATCCCCTCACCTCCCCCACACCTGCGCCCAGCTCACACCCCTCCCGCCCTCCAGGCTACCTTCACTTCTGCTCTAGAATGTGGGGAGGGACATCTAAACATCACCCGGGAAATTGATGGTGGTCTGGAGAGCATCAAGGTGTCCCTCCCAGCTGTGGTGACTGCTGACCTCCGACTCAATGAGCCCAGATATGCCACCCTACCCAACATAATGGTGAGTGTCCAGCCCCACCAGCCAAAGGAGACCACAGGCTCCTAAGGGTGCCACTGTGAGCTAGTCTCATTCCCAGACTTTCTGCATGGATCCCAGGCATGTAGAGGATATGGGAACGAGACTAGCTGGGAGCCCTTTTCACCACGGTGGCAGTGCCCAGGTACATGTAACCCTGCATATATGTCCCTCCGCAGAAAGCCAAAAAGAAGCCACAGAAGAAACTGACTCCGAAGGATTTGGGAGTGGACACTGCCCCCAGCTTGCAGGTGCTCAGTGTGGAGGACCCTCCACAAAGGGAAGCTGGGAGCAAGGTCGCTGATGTGGATGAACTGATCGTCAAGCTCAAGGATGTGGGCGTCATTTAGAACTCCCAGCTAGACGCTTATTATTGTACGTGTTATTTATATTTATGAGGATTTATTTACGCGATTCTAGTGGGTGTGGCTGTACTAGTAATAACGCTACTTCCTATGTAAATTATTCATAAGTCGGACAATCAAATGTTGCAGTCGTCGACGGTGGCCCACTAGCAAGATTTAGCCACAGTACGGATCAATACCGAGGTGAGTTGACTAGAAAGTACCAAGCCACTAAAGCGTAAAGGAGTGCGAGAAAATACAATGTGACTCCGTCTGCGGTTCAAGTAAACTAATGCGTGGGTTGTGTGGTCGCCCCACAGCGGAGGGTGTGTGGGGTCATGGTGGGATAGCAACTATCTCACCCCGATTGCGTTCATTCTTACCCCAACCCGCCACTCTGCAGGCAAGTACTGTCTTGCTACCCTACAACAGTAAAGAAGTTATTGCTAGAGAAGATGTCACAGTCTGTTCTAGAGAGGATTCGTGTGTACAAGCAGGTCTGTCAGAAAATCCGTACCAGCCTGGTGGCAGGGAGGGAGGAGGTGGTGAGTCCACGCACTGTGTCACGCTCCTTTCTGGACTCCTTTGAGAAGCTGGCCCCAGCCTCCTCCACAGACAGTGGCATCTTCCCGGAGGATGGGGCCATGGCAGGGGATAGCCCTGTGCATAGCTGTGAGTGCCCCTTTGTGGAGCCAGCAGAGGGTTGGGTGGTGGAGTACAGCGAGAAGCAGTGTCAGGTAAGCCCACTCCCCATGACCCTTCGCTATCATCACTTTTCAGGTTTCAATCAATAGTGTACCATCTTGGTGATCCCCCCCCCCCCCCCCGGTTACAGAGGTGTGGCAGCAGTGCCCTCTGTTCCTGCCCACACCCTCCTCCTTCCCTGGAGCTCCGTCCTCTTGCCGAGTCAGCCTACCGGCAGCACTTCTATCAGCAAGAGCACTGGAACTACTTCACGGAGGAGCCTGACATTGGCCCCTGCATACTGTCCATCAAGCAGCAGGCAGACACAGAGAACTTCAGGTGAGCAATCCCAGTCTTGCGGCCAGGGTTTGTATTCTTGCCACATCAGCAGAAAGAGAAACATGAAAGCTGGTATTGAGCACACCTGTTGATTTGGGAGTGATAGCTTCCTTTGCAGGTACTAGTCACACAGGCAGACATCCTTGTGTAGTACTGTTTCTTGGGCAACCAGATGTTGGAGTTTTAAAAGCCAGTCTTTGATGTGGGTAATGGGGCAGTTGTCCTGGGCATGGCTATTAGCCCTCCATGAATACCTGAGGGCATATAGTGAAGTGGCAATGCATTGCATTCCTGGGGGGTGTGCAGTTTATTTGCCCATTGTAAGCATTTGGTTTGAGAAGCCAGTGTCCATTTCAGTGCTGACTGTTGTTGCTCTAGAGAGCACTAATGGTTAGTTCAGAGGGTCACAGTTAGTTTGTGTGTGGGTTACATGGATTGTAGCAACATCTTTTGTGTCTTCAACAGTGTTTATTCAGGAACTGAGCTAGCTGTGAATTGAGTGACAACAAACTGCAAAACATAGTGTAAATTACACCCTATGCCTGTGATCCTAACTATTGGTCCTTAGATGGCTGCTGTGTGCAACTAGCCCAGCCCAGGCGCTTGCACTGTGCGGAAAAAAACTAAATATGGGAATGAGGCTAGCTAACTTCCCAAACTACAGACTATGCTTCCTAAAGTAAATGTAGCTTCCTTGAATCTTAGCACTGTGTGACGTCTTGTTGTGTTGGCCCAACACTGGCCAGTCTTGGCACTATTGCCAATCTCTGTGCTCTGCCACTGTTCAGAGCTCTGTTGCTGCTACATACAACAGACAGCCCCCTCTCCCCCAGTCTTATCCCCCCAACTGCCTTAACCCCCCCTGTAGAGTGCTGGTGCGATCCTCTGACCACTACCTGCATGGGCTAGTGGGGGCGGGGCAGCTGGGGGTGTGCCGCTACTCCCGGGAAGAGGTGGTGACAGCTCTGGGCCGGGAGCTTGGCCTGGCCTCCTTCTTCAAGCCAGCGGAGATCCCGAACATCCAGCAGGAGCTACTGAAGATAGATGAGGTTAGCCCAGGGTAGCAGGTAGCTATTCGAATGGGACAGCTCCCCAGTTTGGGCTTGACTTGTGTTTTACCAAAGGCGATTTAGTTGTGGACTTTCCTGTGTAAACATCCTGTGTTATTTAGTTTAGATAAACCTCCTGTTTTAGTGTCAGTTTAAGTGAAAGTGTGTCACAAGATTGGAGGGGAGTGTATCACAGATTGGGAGGGAGAAGGGGGATTTACAGTGTGTCACGAATTGGAAGGGGGGGAACTTACATGTACAGTGTGTCACAGATTGGGAGAGTGGGGGGGGGGGGAGACTTACATGTACAGTGTGTCACAGATTGGGAGAGTGGGGGGGGGGGAGACTTACATGAAGTGGTGCCACTTGCCAGCTAATGTGTGTATCCACACAAAGGCCTGTTGGGTATCTACAATGGCTGCTGGCACTCAGCCCTCCCTGTCATTGTTCCCGCCACATGCCACACATACCTCTGCCACACTGCAATGGCTAATATGGAAATTAGCCAAAGATTGGGCGTGCCTCCCACTGTACAGCTATATGGCCAGTCATTTAGTGAGACACTCCTCACCCCCTCCCTAGTGAGACACTCCTCACCCCCTCCCTAGTGAGACACTCCTCACCCCCTCCCTAGTGAGACACTCCTCATCCCCTCCCTAGTGAGACACTCCTTGCCCCCTCCCTAGTGAGACACTCCTCACCCCTCTCTAGTGAGACACTCCTTGCCCCCTCCCTAGTGAGACACTCCTCACCCCTCTCTAGTGAGACACTCCTCACCCCCTCCCTAGTGAGACACTCCTCAACCCCTCCCTAGTGAGACACTCCTTGCCTCCTCCCTAGTGAGACACTCCTCACCCCTCTCTAGTGAGACACTCCTCACCCCCTCCCTAGTGAGACACTCCTCACCCCCTCTCTAGTGAGACCCTCCTCACCCCCTTGCTCTCCCCAGACGTTTGTCAAATCTCACCACAAGGTGGGAGTGCTCCGTGTCAAACAAGGCCAGAGCAGTGAAGAGGAGATCTTTGCCAACCAGCACCAGCCCGGGCCCTTCGATGAGTTCCTCAACGTCCTGGGGAAGCGGGTATGCCTTCGTGGCTTCAAGGGCTTCCTAGGAGGCTTGGACAATGACCGTGACCTCACCGGACAACACAGTGTGTTCACTGAATTCTCAGGGCTGGAAGTAATGTTCCATGTGGCCCCCCTCATGCCTTTCACACCCAATGATCCCCAGCAGGTGAGCTCAGTTGGATATAGCATGTAGACAGTAGGGTTGCTCCCAGAGGGAGTTGCATGTGTACTGCTTTTGTGGCCAAACAATTCCTTAATTCCTTAATTGTACACAGGTGAACAAGAAGCGCCATATTGGGAATGACATTGTGTGCATTGTGTTCCTGGACAGTGCCCAGACAGTGTTCAACCCAGCCTGGGTCCGCTCCCACTTCATCCACTGCTACATTGTGGTTCAGCACGTGGTGGGTGCCCATGGACAGCCCCTATACAAGGTGAGGTCCTGCCTCAGAGTGGTGAGGTCCTCCTCCACAGTGATGTGGTTTAGGGAGTGTAGAAGACTTATGCTCAGTAACTTGTGCCTATCTTAGGTTGCCGTGGCAACTCGTAGCACTGTGCCGATGTTCTCTCCTGACCTACGGCATGTGGGGCTATTTGCCCACAGCCACACCCTCCACGAGATCCTGTTAGCCAAGACTATCAATGCTGAGAGGGCCAGCTACCATGCTCCAAAGTTCCTCAAGCTCACAGTAAGTATCATGGTTTCTATTGAGTCCTTCATGGCCTCATGGTATCCATCTCTCTGCAGAACCGCTCCAGAGCACAGCTGCTTCTGGAGTTCACTGCCAGCCTTACAGAGCACACCATGGCCTGCAAACAAGGCAGGGCCACACGCAAAATCAGCAGGAGGGGCAACTGGCTACCCATCGGAGCCAGCAGGTAAGAAGTGGCCTCAGCAGGCACACACATCACCTCTCCCTGCCTCCCTCCTAATGCACCATCACCTCCCCCCCCTCCTTCCTCTGCGTGTAGACCTCCCAGTCCCATGATGGACTCTGTCCGAGAAAAGTTTTCCAACAGTGAGAAACTGGCCGAGGACTTCTCCATCGCCTTTCGAGGCTGTGAACTGGCCGATGTAGTCTTTATCGTTGGTAAGTGGTAGACCACTCCCTCTTTCTCCACCTCTCACTCCTTCACTCCCTCTCCCTTCACCCCACTCCCTCCACCCCTCACTCCATCTCTCTCCATCCCTCACTCCCTCTCCCTCCACCTGCCACTCCCTCCCTCCCTCACTCCCTCTCCCTCTACCCTCACTCCCTCTCCCTCCACCTGCCACTTCCTCCACCCCTCACTCCCTCTCCCTCTACCCCTCAAACAGGAGAAGACCACATGCCACTTTATGCAGTCAAAGCCATTCTGGCCTGCAGAAGCAGGTGAGACAGCTGCCTTATTAAACCACTTGTTTCTCATGATGGCATATATGTATATACATGAAGACATACCCTGGGACAGCCAGTGTTACATGTATATTTAGCCACTGGAAATCTCGCCAGCTTTATAAGGCCAGTAGGATATATATTACACTTCCCTTATAAGACTGCCTGGGATAGATTGCCTCATTGCTAGGATGTTGACAGCATGCTTCATCACTCCTTGAAAGGATATGTTTCCAAACTGTGTTTGATGGTGGATGTCACTGATGGACACTTACCTGGCTTCTGATCTACATGGCTAATGACTTCAATTAACACTCTGGCTTTTCACTCCAGGGTTTTCCGGACCATGTTTAAGGAGACACTGCCACATGTCCTGTCATCTCGGCCGATGAGTCCCATGGTGCGGAAGCGGGCGACTGCTCCAGCAGTCCCGAGTCCACAGGTGAGTGTGCTCCAATTGGAGTAGCATCTGCCGTAAGAGTGTGTACAACTTAATCACTTGTGTGTCCCCTGGCAGTGTACCCGCAAGACCAAGTCAAAGCTACCTGGTATCGGACGAAGGAAGAAGAACTCAACACCAGACCTGACACGAACTGGGTCCCCAGAGATTCCTCGAGTCCCATTCTCATTCCAAGAAGACCCCAGACACATGCAGATCAAAGAACAGGTGAGAGCTCTGGAATGCCACTCTCAGGCATTATGGAATGGGAATCCAAGTATCAGGGTATTGTGGAATGGGAATTCCAGTTTCAGGTGTTGCTCTCACTGCAGTATGTAATAGAGGGATTCAATGAGGAGGTGTTCAGTGAGCTACTCAACTACCTGCTAGTGGGCTCCTGTGCCATCCGGCCCTCAAATGTGGTGGGTCTGGCGTGTGCTGCTGAGCACTACGAAGTAGAGGAACTGAAGCAATCCTGTTTCCAGCGTCTGCTGGAGTGCCTCACTGCCTCCACCATCTGTGGCATCCTCTCGCAGCTGGAAAAACACCTCTCGTACTCAGCAGCCAAGACCATGGTCGTGCAGAGTCTGGAGTTTGTAGACAGCCATGCGGCCGAGATCCTCTGCTCCCAAGATTTCCTGGGCCTCTCGGAACACATGGTACACCTAGTGATGCGCCGTGACATGGGCCCTGAGGTACCTGAGCTGCTGAAAGTGAAGGCAGCCTTTGACTGGGGGAAGCTCAACACTAAACCAAATCAAGAAGGTGAGAGTGTTGTAGCAGCCGAACAGAGGCCAGTGTGGGAGAGACAGGCCAGTCTATGCATAGAGAACAGTGCTGTGTTTTACTTCTGGAGTTACAGTATTCTACACACTATCCACCCATGGGCCACTTAAGTGCTAGGTGAAAGAAGGGGGTGGATGTAGTATCCGCAAATGTGCCTTTTAGCCAAGTATGGATGCAAGGTTTATGTAAAAAGCTTTTATGGAAACATAAAGATAACTAAAAAGCTAAACAGCTAGCTCACTGTATTCCAAATAAAGCACACCAAAGATTGAAGTTTGCTGCTTGATTGCGCTCGCTAGTCTTGGAGATTTTGGATTTAGTAGTTATACATAGTATATGGGGAGGGTGGATACTTTTGTTGCAATGAAGGGGATGGGTAGATAATATGTTTATGGAGAACATAGTGTATGGTACCTAGTGGCTTCATATCCATGCCTCTGCACTGAGTCTCATACCCATACCTCCACAATGAGTCTCGTACCCAGGACTCGGGAGTGTTGCTGTGATGAAGTATTCTTTCTTGCAGGGCAAGATTTCCGGTCACTGGTAACTCCCCTGGTGAAGCATGTGAGGCTACACCTCATCGACCCCCAGGACATCATGAAGGTGAGGCTGTTTCCCATAATAATTATGATGTCACTGTTCGTATTTCATAGCTGCTGTCCCCAGGTAGCAGTTCACAACATCTCCCTCTCCAGGTCCTGGCACCCTCTGGCATATTTGACGCAGAGAAGTTGATGGCGGCACTGGCCTACCAAGTGGATCCCCAATCAGTGGAGGTCGATGACTTCACCATGTTCCGCCCCCGCAAGAAGTCTACGGTCCTGAGCTCCAGATGAGCCTGGACTCTCTCTCTCCCCTTCCTGCCTCTCCCTCTCTACCTACTCCCTTCCTGCCATCTCCCTCCCGCCCATTCCTACCCTCTCCTCTTGCTCCTCTTTTCACCTCTTTACAACCAGCTGCATGGCTCCCACTGCAAGTGGGTCGACTATGCAGGTACCACTCATCACTTTGCAAATTCTGAATTATTGTACTTGTGCAACTGATCAGTGATCGTTAATTTATTCAGAAATAAACACATGGTCCAAATTATTATTATTATGCTATTATAGATGCTACAGAAACTAAGGTGAGGTGATTGTATCTATGGTATTATACTACTTACATGTAGGTGCCATGAAACAGCTATAACAGCACATGCTAAATATTGCACAGGTCATTTTTTCTTCTTTTTCTTGTTTTTGGGGACATTTATTTTCGTAGGTTGTTTGAACTCCAAGCAGGCCAGGCAATACGTACAGAAGACTAAAAGCTAAAACCAAGGCAAAGCAAAAAGAAAAGGCAATTACAATTGTATTAATACTAACAGTAATAACAATTGAAAAAAGTATCAGAGCTCTTCACAAGGGATAATGCAAGCAAGTGTACATTTGAATTGATTTGTCATTCAGTATTCGGTGTGTGTGGCTGTTGGTAGCTACTGAATAATTCGGTAGCCATCAGCCTGTCAGACTTGAAAAGAATTCTTCCCAGGCTTAGTAGTGATAGCTAGATGGCTATTTGTGGTATTTCTATACAGGAAACAACTTAACTTAGAGAAGAAAAAAGAAGCCTATAGCTCCTGGTCAGTCAAACAATTCTTCCCAGGCTTAGTACTGATAGATAGATGACTATTTGTGGTATTTCTATAAAGAGAAACAAATTACAATGTAAGTTGGAGGGGGAAAAGCCATAGCATATCTATTAAATGTTATAAAATTAAATTTTTCAAATTATTTTTGTGGCATTTCTACAAAGAGAACAACTTAACTTGGAGGGAGAAAGGAGAGAAAAAAGAAACTTCGAGGGAAAAAAAGAAACTTGAGAAGAAAAAAACAAAAAACAAAAGCCTAGGGAGCCTCCCATCCCTCCTGGAGTGTCAGTACACCCGGAGCGCTGGATAGGCGATGGCTGGGAATTACAGGAGCCGCTGCTGTAACCTACCCAGTCATCCTTTTAGCTTCGGCGTTCCCGAAGGAAAGTTACCGGCATATTGGCTATAGGCTTAGAAAGCCAAGAATCAGATATGTATGCGGGTGGCATTCGAACCCACGACCCGATTATTGGGGAGGCCACCCACCGAACGCGCCACCTTGACTTCCCGTCAGATGTGTGAAAGATTTTGGACCTGTAACGGTGATGTGCGTTAAATAGAATAATTTGTTCCCAGAATGAGCGAACAACTGAAACTTTCACAACTCTTCAGTCTCAACAGACTCATGTCACTGTTGTCAGCAGCAGGATGGCTAGAGCGTCCCGCTACAGTATAAGCACTTGGGATAAAGGTTAGATAGCTACAGATACATGTGGCGCTAGTTGTTACTATGAGCACTCATACAGGCCGCGCATAGCTACACACATCCTACTTGTATAGTTGTGGCTCAAAATAGGGATATTAAGCTGGTCAGGCTGTATGTAGCTAGCTTTCTAGCTAGTGCATATCTCTATCCGATTATGGCTGTGTCAGACAGTATGTGGAGATGGAAGGTGTGTACTGCGTGATGGTGAGAAGGTGAAGATGTAGGACATAATGTGTTGGTAGTCTCGTTCCCAGCCGACTTTTCACCCTCCGTCATGAAAAGTCGGCTGGAAACAAGAGTACACATTAATGTGTTGGTAGTCTCGTTCCCAGCCAACTTTTCGCCCTCTGTCAGGAAGAGTCAGCTGGGAACGAGACCACCAACGCAGTATGTCCTAGTGCTGAGAATGAGACTGATGTGTTGGAATCGGTGGAGTTTATGTGGAGAAGGCAGTTGATCAGGAGGATTGAGAGGGTGGACGGAGCTGAAATTGATGAAAGCGAAAGATGGATGAGGTGATGGACAGGATTGATGGGTATTTGTTGCTGGAGTTACTGGATTGGTGGAAGAGACGTAAAGAATTATAGATTGGGTGTACTGCTCCAAGTATCTTTAACGCCGTCCTCCCCCCATTATCATGCATGCATGACACGATCACTGTGTAGCTGCTGTATTCGCTGTTGACTGTATGTCTTGTGACATGAGCAACACAACACCCTGTCAGTGTCATAGTTCACTGTTCAGTGTGAGATGTGTGATGACAGGAACTTCATTTCCCGTTTCCATTCCATTTGTTTGCCGGCTGCGCTGGGCACGTGTACACACGAGAGCGTATTCTAAATGTTCGTCATAGTAACAGAATTTTGAATATCTGCCCTTAGCAACCGTATACGCTGAAGTAAACTCAGCCTTTCAAGAGCCGGCGCAGGAAGAAAGAGATGGCCACTGTAACTCAGACAGTGCAGAAACCTTTCGTGCGTCCTTCTCGGACATATGACTATCTTTATGGTGAGCATTTTATAGCCTCTAGATCTGGGCTAAGCTATCATGTATTCAGCATCACTGTTCCGCCGCTGTCGTCCCTGCAGACCCCACCTTTGTGGTGTCCAGTGATCGCGACCATGCAAGAGAGTCATTCAAGGCCCAGACCAACATTGAGCGGCTGGTGAGTTGTGTTTACCTGCCAGTGAGTGGCCGGTGGACCTACCACTGGAAGAATGGGTTTGTTTTTTCAAAGCTTGGTCTCCTTGATACTATGCCTCCACAAATTTGGTTTTGTAGAAATGAGCATGTTACAATTGTGCGTTTTATCGACGTGAAAGGATCCCCCCTCCTTTTCCAGAATACAATGTACAAGGAGTACATATACACGGACTGCCTCATGCAGTAGTGTGACACACATAGAAATAGAAGATATGAAGCTAAGACTGAGTTTTATGTATTCCACCCATAATACATATTGAACATCAGCCACGACTGCTAGTGGAGAGTGAAAAGACAGTTTGTACTGTTTGAAAATCATACACAAATCACTCAACTGATTGTGCCATCTGTCTTTCAGCACTCTTCTACTTTACTTGTACATACATGGAAGCGACACAACAGTTTGAAGCAACGCTGTGTCATGCCCAAATCACCTGTGACCTGTCACAAAAAATTTGGACCCCCCAAAAATGGTCCCCCCGGTCCTTATATTTCGAAATATTTGGACCCCCCGGAACTTATATTTTAGCGCAAGCGTTGAAATATATGGACCCCCTCTGAAATTTTTGTTCCCCCAGGACAGTACGTTTCGCGGCACTTTTTCTTGTCCCTCGATAAAGCCGGTGGGTAGATAGATGTTTTAGCAGCCAGTTAGCTCTTTGTTTAGTGTTATTTTAAATCTTGCAATTTGCTTTCACATAGTGACAGTACTAAGCTCCTCGTCCTTGGAGATAGGAGTAGTCAGATAGGAGTTACAAGCTCCACCCACTAATGCCACTCGACTGTAAATCCTGCATTCTACTGATACATAGCTAGCTATGTAAGTCTACATTGACTGTACTAAAACTATGTGCAAGCACACTATAAATATAAAGAGCTAGAAGCTTGTAACTAGCAGCTCCGCCCACGCAAGCGTAATCACAGCAATCTACCGACAATCATTCGCCGGTTGGTAATACAGAGCTAGGAGCTATGAAGGGTTAGCAAGGAGCTGTATAGAAGCTACAAGATAGGATAAGCTGAGAACTAGGAGATAGAGCTTCTCGGCTTTCACGATGCGTGCATATAGGAAGGGGGATCAAATATTTCAGAGGGGGATCATTTATTTCACGTGAAAGTCGAAATATTCATTCCGGGGGGAACAAATATTTCGGGGGTCCAAATATTACGTGACAGACCCATAGCCAGTAGTTTTAAGTACATGTATTCACACATGCACAGAAATAACCTAGTCTCCATTCCACATGATGGGTATAATAATAATAATATACTCATGTTGCTGCCGTAGCGCTTACGCCATTGACCACGCACCCACAGACGCAGGCGGAGCTTGTAAGACCTCCAGTCAGAGGACAAGAGCAAGAACAACCAGAGACCACACAATCCTGATCACCATACAATTCCTTCTTCCTAGTCTCCCATATCAGTAATACAAAGCTCTTAACTAGCTTTAATAATGCTTTAAATCCAATGATAATCTAGTAGTCAATTCGCCAATTCTCATTCACTTGTGGTGACTTCTTTTGCAGCGTTATGTCCCTCACTTTAAGACGATGTTCAGTTCCCTACGTCACTACCCACGGCAGGCCATCACTCTGGACACCACTGACCCAGTTCCCGCTCATGTCTACCGGCAGTGGAAGGGCTATGCAGAGCAGGCCAGAGAGACCCTCATTCGATACAAGAAGTGAGCACCTTTCAACGAGCTCTAATTTCCAGTCAAAGCACCATACTTTGTCCTTAGCCTCGTTGCCAGGCTCAACTCCAATGATTTCCCCACGCCTTAGAAAGAAATGCAAGACAATGTAAAGCTGAGATGGAGGCCTGGGAACAACTGCTGTTTTGTTGTGTGGTAGAAAATGAAGTAGAAACTGGGAATAAGGTAGAGGTAGACTGAAGGCAGTGAGGTACAGGTAGGGATAGGCTAGTGGCTGTGTGGGCTGCAGGATGCTCCTACAGATATACATACATATATACTGGGATGCCTGATATAATAGCACATGACTCATACATGCATATAGTACAGTATATACTATACCTGTCCTTTCTCTCTTAGGTTCAATTATGACCCTGCTGTTCAGGTGCCCCCTCGGCACTACGATGTGGCCCAGGTGGGTGGGAGGAACAGGTACAAGTACTTCAGGAGACCCATCATCCCATTCCTGCCGCAGATGCCTCCCAATGCGGTGCTGGCACCAACCAGGTGAGCCCGGAACACAGCTGCCGCAGCTTGGCAGTAAAGGTACTAACTGCATGTCTTTAGATGTAGTGAGAACCTCCTCCCTCCTCCTTCAGGGTGGACCCTCTGGCTCCTCCCCCTCCTCCCCAGCCAGAGGCCTCCCTGGCTGCCCCACTCACAAGGTCTGTCCATGTGCAGACTGACTACCGGGACAGTGCGGCTCAGACAGAGCCCTACAGCCCGGAGTATGTGGTGCGCCCAGGCTCCCAGCCAGAGCTGCTCACACTAGCCTCTCTTACCTATGGTGAGCTCCCAACATGGCTACTGTTTATGCCTTTGAGCCCATTCCAATGATTCCGTACTTGGAACCAGCTGGGGATAAGGAAATGAGTGTGTGTGTGTCCTGCAGGGCGTG
Organism: Phakellia ventilabrum; assembly: GCA_963921505.1. Taxonomy (NCBI): domain Eukaryota; kingdom Metazoa; phylum Porifera; class Demospongiae; order Axinellida; family Axinellidae; genus Phakellia; species Phakellia ventilabrum. The sequence goes on along the minus strand of OY997379.1, from coordinate 9,418,204 downwards.
GGCTCCCAGCTGGTTTGGCAGAGGTGGAGATGGTGGAGAGGGCCCGGGCCAAGAGAGCCTGGGAGGCCACCCTCCCACCCCTCAGTGACCCCACCCAGCTGGAGAAGAGAAGAAGGATGATGCAGGAGCAGGAGGGACGCGAGTGGGCCTTCCGAGAGCAGGAGATAGAGAAGTGAGTCTCCCATGCCAGCTGACTCTCTTAGGTCCCAATCAAGCACACAGAGGGAGGGGAGGCTCCTGGCCAGTGGGTGTTGCATGGTCCCTGGTAGTTAAGACTTGGTCTCTGGTGCCCTGCAGGTTGCAGCAGGAAAGGATGGCATTGCTGCAGGGGATATTGGAGCAGAGGGAGGCCGACCACCAAGCTCTCAACGAGAGGCGGCTTGAGCACCTCTGGTGAGCACAACCAGTGTTGCCCAAGAGGCTGACCCACTGTAGTTACTGTGGCTGTGTTCTCCTCTCAGGAGCAAGAAACAGACTGAGAAGGACAGGCGTGTACGCAGGCTGCACAGCGACCATGTCAAGGGTGAGCTGCATACACCAGCTCTGACCACTGTACATTCATATGCCAGAGACTGACTGTCTCTCCCCTTCACAGCCCTGCGCAAACTGACGGAAAAGTACCGAAATGTAGAGGGAAAGTTGGAACGTCGCAGTGTTATCCAAGAGTATACCAACTTTGACTCGCAGGTGTATGCCCCCATGACTCGTATCGGTGTGTATCTGGATGCTGGCTCAGAGCAGTACAACGTCAAAAACCGGTTCACCACCACACTCGACGGTGCGTCTCACGTACCATAGGATGTTGCAGCTCCTCTAACAGTGTCTCTCATGCCCTGCCTTCCCAGGTCTGCTAGAGTTGGAGGCTACCCTGCCGGCCTACGTCACCCAGCCAAGGTTGGTCTTAGCTCCCTTTGTGCCATCATGGTGGGGCTCTAGCCTCCCCCCTCCTCCCCTTCAGAGTCCATGCCCCAGTGCGCTCAGCAAAGAGTACAGGAGGGCGTGCCCAGCAGAGGGCTCGTTTGGGCAAGGTACTAGACCAAGTCCACAATGACATCATCACAGAACGAACCACAGGTATGGCCCCACCCACCAGCACTCTAATTCTTGACTAGCAATGCCCAGGCTATTGCCTACACACCTCACACTGTAGCCATTATAGTTTTGCCCTTCCAGGCAAAAAGACTCCAAAACCACTGAGGTTTCTGGAGAGAGTGGAGAAGCCAGTTCCCCGCCCCCCTACCCCGACCATCTCTGCCCCCTCAGAGCAGGAAGAGAGGGTGGGGCTAGCTGTGGTGCTGCTGCAGCAGGTGTTAAGGGGAAGAGCAGTACAGAGCAAGGTGGGTGGGGTGAGGGGGTGGGGCTGCACTGCTGTTGGCTCTATGATGCGTGGTGTTCTGCTATAGAATACCTAAAATTCAGTTAGCCAGGCACCAGGGCTCAGTCTGGCCTGGGACTGAGACTCAGGGATCAAGGCTCACTCTATAGCCTTGGACTTAAGCTCAGTCTAACCTAGCCTGGGACTGAGGCTCATTCTAATCTGGGACCGTGTCTCACTCTAGTCTGGGACTGAGACTCACTCTAACCTGGGACCGAGGCTCATATTAGCCTGGGACAAAAGCTGGCAGTAGGCTGCAAATGCAGCAGTCTTATCAACATTCATGAAACTGGCCTCGTTCCCAGGGCCACTCTGCAGGTTTTTTTTCACACTCAAATATAGTGTATTCATACTGCTAGGAACATAGCTACTGCAAGGAACACAGCTGGGGTGAAGGCCTTGAAATAAGACTAGCCTGAAACCACCCGTCAACTCCATGCAGTAGATGGTGGTAATCAGTAGAAAGGGCTTTCTCAGTTTGCCAAACTAGGCCTTCAAAAGCACAACTGTATACATTCAAACAAACAATGGTAGGTATCAGGTACATGTGTAGTGGCATGTGCACTAACTCCATCCTTCTCCTCTCCAGATGTTTGAGGGCAAGGAGCAGCGCCTTAACCTGATAGCAGAGCTACGGACAACCCACGCCCTTCAGGCGCCAGAACAACGGCTGCAGGCCAGGGAGAGGGAGGCCATACACAGCAAGCAAGCACACCAGCACCAGCACCAGCACCAGGTCACTAAGGCTCACACAGCATATAATAATATAACAAGTATTATACAGACTAAGTCGGCATCCAATTGAATCCGCAGTGATAGGTGTTTTAGAGAACCCTCATTTATGTATGGGTGACTGAGGTGTCCTGATAGGCAGGCCTGATGCTGTGCACGTTAGGTTGAGTCAGTTCTCAATGCTATACTGTCCACCAGGAAGAGGTGGTGCGTGATGGGACAGAGTCAGAAGCCGCAGGGCTCTTGGGACGGCAGCTGGACCTGCTGAGCAAGGAGCTGGTGCGACTCCAGGAAGAGAGGCGTGTGCATGCCTTTGCCATGCTGGCAGAGCGGCAGCGTCGCACGAGGGAGGCAGAGGAGAGTGGTCAGAGGCAGAGGGAGGAAAGGCTGCATAGGACTGAGGATGAGATGTTCAAGCAGGTGAGGGATCCAGGCCTGGATTTCCCTGGGGGTCTCATCCTTATGTGTCTCCCTCCCCCCGGCTCAGGTGATGAGAGTACACCAGGGCTCAGTGGATTCCTACCTGGAGAATGTCATTCTCCTTTCCCTGGAGCGGACCGCCACCGAGCAAGCCAGGGCTGAGGTCCGTAGGCAGGCCGACATCATCAACACTGTCGCTCACCAGTTTGAACACACGTGAGTCACACATTCTGGGCACTGCATTAGGCGAAGACTGTTGCCTACCATCTTCTTGTGCAGTGAGCTGTCTGGCCGGGAGCTGGTGGCCGAGATGCTCTACTCCTTCCTATTACCTGAGGTGGAGAAGCAGAGTATGCGCAACAGAGGTATGTCTTCACTGTCCAGCAGTGTCTGCATGGGCACACCTCATGTGTGGCCTTATATTCTGTCTTGTACAGTGCGCCACCAACAGCGTCGTCACCTGCTGGCCGCCCATCGCATGCTCCACCAAAGTACAGAGGACATGCTGAGCCAGCAGGGAGGGGCCGAGACAGAGGAGGACGGAACAGTGACCTCAGGCAGGGAGAGGAAGGAGGAGGGGCTAGAGAGGGGTGGGGCTGAAACTGCAGGGTCTAGTGTTATATAATCCCATATTCGAACAGTTATACTTATGCATTACACATTGTAGTTGGACATAAACAGCTGTGGCATGCATGCAGGAGTCAGCAGTCTACAATGCCCAGATCATCTTCACTGCCTTGCATATGCCAACATCATTCCAGTTGAGGTACATGAGTCCAGCAAAGGTTGCTCCAGTGATGCCATACATTAGCACTTTGCTTATGTTCTTCAATGACTCTGGCACGTAGTCTTCAATTACACTTTCATAGCCCCTACGTGTGCGTGTGTGTGTGTGTGTTAAGCTATGGTAATTAATTTCCTACAGGTGGGCAGTATTTTTATGTCCAGCCCTTTGACATCATTGTTACCATAGCATCCCAGGGCAAAACTATTGGAAGACATAATCTTGGCATGCTCTTACAGACACACTGAGACAGCCTCCGTGGTCAGTAGCAGGAACGCAGAGGGAAGAGCAGGGCCAAGACTGGGACTACCACTCACCAGTGTCCATGGAGAGGGATGAGCAGGGCCAAGACTGGGACTACCACTCACCAGGGTCCATGGAGAGGGATGAGCAGGGCCAAGACTGGGACTACCACTCACCAGGGTCCATGGAGAGGGATGAGCAGGGCCAAGACTGGGACTACCACTCACCAGTGTCCATGGAGAGGGATGAGAACAGCTAAGGTGTAGTCCACTGCAACTCCAGGGAAGAAGAACCCAGCCGGCACAGCCCCCAGCAGCCCCACAGCCGCCACCCTCTCCAGCTGCCAGTGTCTTGCTGCACTACTGGCACCCAGGGCAGGACTCGTAGCTATCGGGAAGAGAGAGGGAAGCTACTACGGCTGTTGTGCGGCTCCTCAATATATGGATGTGATAGAGGAATTTACCAATTCTCACTGTGCTGAGCTAGCTAGTTATAAGACTTACACAAGCATTTGGGTGTAGGAGGCTTGACCCAACTGGGGGAAATGTAGGCTGCTCCTGCAGAGAGGAAAGATGTGTACTAGAACAGCGTACTAGCTGGAGACTCACTGAGAAACATGAGTGGGTCCCTCTAGGGAATGGGCAATTATTGGAACACAACGAAAGGGGCAGGCTGTACCACAGCTGACTAGTTAGCCAACTCGAGCGCGGAGTCTCCTCACCCAGAGCTCCCACTGGAGCTGCTCTTAGAGATTTGAACAGTCCTCCTCTGCCAAACAACTGGACAGCAGCAGCCATTCCGTGCGCAAGTACTGGGGTTAAAGTACGCCGATGACGTCACGTACTATGCCCGGCTATTTTATAGGCTACTAGCTGTTTAAAATCTTCATGATCACAAATTAGGACAATATACATGTAAAACAAATGAAATACACCAGCAGCTGTTATGCACACATCTGGTCTGTCACAGGAAGGAAGGGGTCTGTTGTATTGACTTCCCGCAGTATTGGACCATAGAAAGGAATGAAGTAGTCCGACCGGTCAGCCGGGCCCACAACCTACAGAGAACAACACCACACACTCCTAGGGGCACCAGTTGTGTCCAAATTTCAGTACCACGGCCAACTAAACCCCAATCCACAGCCTACGGGTCACCAGACACTACCTGACCTGCAGGTCGTAGTCTGGCAAAGCAAGACTAACCTGTAGGAGGATGAGAAGAAAGTCCACCAGCTGGCCCACAAACAGGAAGCCCAGTGTACACAGCTTCACCAGGCCTGGTGGTGTGGGAAGGAGGAAGGGAGCAAGCATGAAGATGATGCCTTTCCCAACAAGTTAAGAAGGTACACTAGCTGAGGCGGGAAGGCACCCAAAGCTACTTACCCAGGGCAGGGTAGCCCCGGTAGAACCTGGCACCCAAAGCTACTTACCCAGGGCAGGGTAGCCCAGGTAGAACCTGTCAATCCCGAACATTCCCAGGAACAGCGACAGAGCCACAGCCACATAGTAGTTGTACCTTCTGCCTCGTCTGTGCCAGGAGGAGGAAGGAGAGTTGTACATGCAGATCATATCAGGACTGTTCAGGGACAGTGAAGGGTGCACTATAGCTACAGTTCAGTGGTTTGAAGATACAAGCTGTTCTAGCCTCATTCCCAGGCTCTTGCGTGGGCTAGAGCCTGGAAAGAGGCTAAAGCTGTTCCTGTGCTGAGAGCTCACACAAATCTGCAGGGCAGTTCCTGCTCAAAGACACACTGGCTGTCACAGCAGGTGAGGTTGGGGGCCGCATAGCAGGGAGCCCTCACCAGCCGGGTCTCTTTGTCACATCCCACAGCTGACTGGGCAGTAGGGTCAATCTCAGCAGATACACAGTAGAACCTGGCAAGGGTTAAGGGTCTAGCACTTCGAATTCACTACAGGGGGACATTGAATACGGGGAAATTAGGCATTTCATCTACAATTGTATTTCTTGGAGTTGCAGCTGGGCACAGAAGCACTGCTGATACAAAACATAGGATGAGTGCTCTAGCTAGCCCACATAACAAGGAGAAGCCTACTGCACATTATTCCTACGTGTGTGTGGATCAAGGATTAGTTGGGCAAGTGAAGAGCCGGGATGGATACTGCCCTGGTAGACAGAGTGGTTCGCGAACTTCATTACCACATCTGCACCTGGGTCTATCTGGTTCGTCTGAACTGGACGGTCCGCCGACAGCAACTGCCAGAATAGACACACACAACCACAGCGATAAGAGATGTTTATACCAACCCATCGTCACTTATTTACTGGTGCGCACTATCTGGAATAGATTTTTGAAGGTGTGGCCAGAATCCGTGCCGTGGGCGCGCGCCGTACCGTGGGAGTAGTATGAGACCTTGAGTATTGGATTGAGTCCCCATCTGCTTTGACCCAGGCACTCCGAGAAAGCTATCAGAAAGAAACGGGTCTGGAGCGGGGAGTCAGTAAGAGTGAATTTTTATAACCTCCTCCCCCCTTTATTACCTATCCAACCACGTGTTCTCACAATAGTTGCGTGTTAATACTGTTGGTATATGTAGCAAACCTGACCATTACTAGTAGTCATCACCATAGATACACGAATGGTCTCACGGACCAGATTGAGAAAAGGGAAAGAATAGACTTCATCAGCTCACCGTAACCGCTGCAAGAATGTGAAGTTTGAAAATTATGTAAATCTTTCAATAATCACTGTTACGAACGTTGGCAAGGGTCACCGGCTGTTCCCCAGTCTGCTTCATAAGACTAGAAGGGACTGACTAGCCACGCACAGCCAGCCTCTCACACGAAAGAGTGATCGCTCTTTTGTGTGAGAGGCTGGCTGCGCAAGGCTAGGGACTGATCTGTGCTCCTAGCCACTTCTTCTCCTGTATAGTCAACGATGTCGGAGACAGCTGAGATAGACCAGCTACTGGACCAGACCCTGTACCTCACCCAACGGATATATGAGGACCCTGAAACCCCGCCCACCCCCCTGGACCTGCATTCAGCCTGTGCCATTGGCAACTATGAGTGTGTGCAAGACACAATCTCATCAGGAGCTGACATTAATGCCTGCAACAAGGGTGAGGGTAGTGGGGCAAGGGGGGAGGGTATAGGATACGTGGGTGGCAATGGGGGGTGGGGGTGTCACAAGCAGGAAGTGGTGGCTTTAATACCCTAACTGCATGTACAGGCGAGGCTGGCCCCACCACAGCCATGCCATGTCTTGTGGTTTGATGGTTGTGGTGGCAAGCTCATTGTGCGGTACACACATTCCCATACAGTGCTACAGGGCAAGAGACTAGATTTTCTAAAGTGGGCGGGGTTTAGACAAAATGAGCGTACCTACTTGAAGCCCATCTCTTCCTGAGTATGGAACTTGACTTAATCTGTTCATTGCATGTACGGTTACAGATATATGGCTTGCAATGTTTACGGTAGTGTGAGGAGAACGATGTTTCAAATTTGAAGTATAATCTCTCGTGTTTCCAAGGCCCCATGCTATATACACCATTTTATATGGGCACATAAGAGGGGTTTGTGCCTCCAGACCAAATCCTTGTATGAGCCTATACAAAATGTGTATAAGTTTGTGGGGTCATATCTACTCCATTCAATACCCAATTTACTTCAAATTTGACATATGACATTTTTGTGTGATAAACGCTACATACAAAGAAGTATTGTTGCCATGGCAGCAAAAATACCCAAAGTCATCTTAACCGAATATGGTCTATTTCTTAGCTTGCTCTGTTTGCAAGTGAAGTAGCTACAGGGTAACCAGCCACAGGGTAACCAGTTTCTGGGTAACCAGTAGCCTCATTCCCAGGCTCTAGTAAGAGCCTTCGAACGTGGCTAGTGCAGGGTACATGCTACAGGGTAGCCAGTTCTGCCTGGACTCATGATCAGTGAGGCTGGCTACCCTTCCCCCCAGCTGGCTGGACACCTCTCATGTATGCCAGCTATGTGGGCCACGACACAGTGGTGAACCTGCTCCTTGAGGCTGGGGCAGACGCAGCCAAGGGCACTCCAAACGGGCTTTCTCCTCTCATGGTGGCTGCCGGCTGTGGCAACGAGTCTGTCTGCTACTTTCTACTGCAGGTCAGTGTATACTCATACATACATGTAACTTGGTCTGAAGTGATGTAATGGTGACATCACTATATGATATTGTGTATACCATTGCACTGTATGGTTGTGATGGGTCTGTGGGCACTGGATATAATGCACACAAGTGAAAGAAGAATTTTTGTGGTCACTCGGTAGCAGTTATGTATGAGCATGTACACCTCTCCCCCTCCCAGAGCGGTGCCACTGTGGATGCGAGAGACTCCAACGGCTATACTGCCCTCAGCTATGCTGTGCGACAGGGCCACCAGTTTGTAGTGCAGCTACTGCTGGAAGCTGATGCTGATGTCGCCGTACGGTGAGAGAGCAAAGCCCCCCACTTGACATTCCCTCACCTCATCTCCCCCCCTCCCCCCCCCCCGCAGGGAGGAGCATGGCTACACGCCACTAATGCTGGCTGCCCTGGAGGGCGATGAGATCATCGTGGACATCCTCATCGCTTGTGTAGGTGGAACATCTCTCACCATCGCCTGGGGCCAGCCGCAGGGACCTCGGATATGCTAGACTGCTGACCCTTGCTACCAGTGGTGTGCACTGTAACTCATCTGATGTCCCCTCCCCTTCCAGGGTTCAGATGTCTGTGCTAAGGACAATGATGGCTTCACTGCTCGATCCCTGGCCTTCAAGAACGATCATGTGCGAACTGTCAGTATACTAGACAATGCACTGTACATGCTGGAGGATGGTAATGAGTGTATGTCTGTCTGTCTGTCTATTTGTCTGTCGGCGTGCATATTGTGTAAAATATTAGTACTGTCTCTCCAATGCCAGGGGAGAATTCTGACGGAGAGGATGGGGACCTGTTCTCTGGGCCCAAGGAGATGGAGGCATGGTCAGAGATTCAGGCTGTGAAGAAAGCCATCCAGACCCGGCTGGGCCCCAGGAGCGGTGTACGCTGGAGCCTACCCCCGGACATGCTTGGTCAGTGCAGTGGCAGGAAGGGACTGCTCCTGTGATCCCAGTCCTCTTACCCACACTGCCTCCTAAACACTGTCTTAGGCAACTCTCGCCGTGGGAGTGCACCTGCCGTCTCGTCCTTAAGAAGACAGCGGCTCAGAGTGGCTGTGAGTTGGGTGGGGCTTAAGGTGTGGCTATGAGTTGGGTTGGGCTTAAAGTGTGGCTGTGAGTTGGGTGGGGCTTAAGGTGTCGCTGTGAGTTGGGTGGGGCTTAAGGTGTGGCTGTGAGTTGGGTGGGGCTTAAGGTGGTGGGATTTGTTGTGGCAAGGCAGTGACTTTAACTCTACAATTACAGCAGCATGCATGTACATGTACACTGTACATAGTCATGTATCCTTACACATTACACTATGTACTCCCACCCACACACTCCACACTGACACCACACACCCTCACACTACACACCTCAAAGATGTCAATGCCAGAACAAGCACATCCTCCTCATTTAGTGGACGAAGGTATGACAGTGTGACTGCTGGTGTGTATGTGTGAACATGGACATGATGCTGTTGGAATTAGCTTGGTTGTGTTGTTATTGTCAGGCTCAGAGACGCTGACAGCAGTGGAGGAGGGAGGGAGAGACGAGCGGCTGGTGGAGTTCCTGGATGAGCTCGGGCTCAGCAAGTACATGGAGGTGGGTGGGGCTACCTGTTCCTCCTTTAAACAAGGCTAACCGTCTGTGCCTGCCCACAGGTCTTTGAGGAGCATGAGATCGACCTCCATTCCCTCATGTCCTTCAACGATGAAGACCTCAAGAAAATAGGCATCAAGTGAGGCTAGCCTCATTCCTATACGTAGGGAAGGAGTAGCATCTACCCCTCCCTGAGACCTGCCCTTTGTCCTCTCACACCCCTCCCCTTACCCCATTTTCAAGTCTATACTCCTGCCTAACATCAATCCCAGTCCTAGATCCACCTAGCTGTCTACCCCCCATCCCTCCACCTAGCTGTCTACCCCCATCCCTCCACCTAGCTGTCTACCCCCATCCCTCCACCTAGCTGTCTACCTCCATCCCTCCACCTAGCTGTCTACCCCCATCCCTCCACCTAGCTGTCTAGTCCCACTGCCTAGCCCCACTGCCTAGCCTCATTCCTAGCCCACTTTCATTGTACGTCATGAAAGGCCTGGTAACAAGGTTCATCGGCTTGGTAACAAGGTTCATTGGTGTACCCCTTCATTTTACCATCTGGTCATTAACTCCCCACTTGCAGATTGCTGGGGCCACGACGCAAGCTCTCGTTAGCCCTGTCAGAACTGAAGGAGAGAGAGGCAGAGCGGTCGGGGGGAGGTGGAGGGGAGGGGAGAGGAGGGGGGCCAACAGGGGGAGGAGGGAGCATAAGTGGCAGAGGAGGGAAGGGCAGGAAAGGTTCTCGGCCTCAGCTGAAGAAACAGCCCACTACAGAACTGCAAGATGCATACCACCAGGTGAGTGGGGCTTGCCAGTGTGTGTGTAAGGGGGGGGGGCTTACATTTGGGTAGGACCACCAGGGATCTGGTGAGACGTTTGGAGTTTGAAATATGCAATTTTCCACTGTACATGGAAATGGTAGACGTCATGTACATACCTTCCGTGCTTAGCAGTTTTCAAAGCCAGCTCCTGTAGGACTGGACTTACATGTAGTCTCACACCTTTTGGTACGAGGCTTGCTTGGCCTATGGAGGATGCTTTTGTAATGCAGCATGTCTGTGCATGATATCACTGCTCACAAACGGGTAACTTTGCAGATTTGTCGATGTCAGAGGTAATGGCAAGTCTGTTGGATTTGAGGGCTGTGAACCAAGATGTCATTTCCTCTCTATAGGCCATTGAACAGATTGAGTACCTCGAGGGACAGTTGGCCCAGGAGCACCAGCTACGCTCCACCACTGATAGCTACCTCGTAGAGCTGCAGCGCACCCGCCAGCAGGCGATGGGCTTCCTGGGTGGGGTCAAGGACAGCCAGACCGACCTCCAAAAACACTGCAATGCTCTCAAGTAGGTGGTGGAGTAGCTCTGCTAGACACCTTGACCAACCGGTCTTTGACCCCCTGTTGTAGGAAGACCCAGGGCAAGCTGACTACAGAAGTGGACTGCCTGCGGCTGCTGTCCACCTCTCCTGTGGTGGACCCTCACCAGCTCCATCACATCTACTCTGAGATCGTGGTACTGGGCTCTCGCCTCGGGATGGAGCTGGAGGCAATGAGTAGGACTGTGGATAGCAGCAGGCAGCAGGTGGACTCCCTCACCTTCCAGCTCAAGAGCAACTCTTAACTCAATCAATGCCTTAATTATTGCTGTACGCTCACATGCACTCATGGCAGCTTGTTCCACTGTTTACATGTACTAATTACTGAGATGACTGCTATTATAAATGATCTGAATCTACATGTGGTGAAGTGACTATCATGCTCCGATACCGTACCACTAGCAAACATGCTTTGATGCCATGTCACTAGTAGCGGTCTCTTCTGTCATGTGCCTCATGGCATTAGAGAACTCAAGGGCTAGGGTAGGAGGGTGGAACTCTTCAGGGGTGCTGGGAGTTGGAAGGGCAGAGGCTTTCGAATAGTCCTCAAACATCCGAGTCAGGATATCTGCCAGCTGGTCTTGTTCAGCTACACAGGGGAAAAGAAAACAGTTCCCCTGACACAGTAAGCCATTGCTACAGAACAGTTCCCCTGACACAGTAAGCAGGGACCAGCCATTGCTAGAGAACAGTTCCCCTGACACAGTAAGCAGGGACCAGCCATTGCTAGAGAACAGTTCCCCTGACACAGTAAGCAGGGACCAGCCATTGCTAGCTATCGTGGGAAAGTGACTGTATTCATTGAGAAGGGGTGTGGCTACCTTCGTTCAGCAGGGGGTGCACAAGACACTGACACCACTCCTCCCTTACTGCCTCCAGCACCAGGTTGTCACCCTCACACGGCCACAGGCTGAATGCCTTTAGGGCAGGAATCAAGTGGGAGTTGGCCAGCTGGAGAGCCTCCGATACCTTCCCATTCTCAAACTGCTGGAATGCCTTTGAGCTCAAGCCCTGCAAAGGAAGAGAGCACATACAGCCTCACAGCAAGAGGGCAGCTTAGACCATGTGCACTGCAATTAGGTACGCCCCCTTTAATACTTTCTCCAATCTAATCTTGCCCTGTATTCTCCTAAACAAGTGAATTTAGTGGTTAAACTGAAGCCTTTGGCCAAAGGCAGATTACCATCCTTGACTTATGGCATTAGGACAGCCAGAACCGTGAGAACTGTACACTCAGCTATCGTACATATATTAGTGAGGCTGGCTACATGCAGAGCCAACGGTTATAGCAATTGTACAGCATGGACTAACCTTCAAGGCCTTTCTCCTCAGCCAGCTGATCCACCGAGGAGGCAAGGCATAGTCCCTGCTGGCCTGCCGCACCACGTCCCCATTCAGGGAGAAGGCGTGTACAGCATGGATCATTACCTCCTCCCACCTGTAGGGAGGCGGGGCAAAGGAGTGACCACAGGTATGTCTATTGACTGTACATGTCAGTTAATGAGGAAAACATTGCAAAGTGTATACGAGTTTCATAGCCTCAGTTCCAGCCCACACAGCAACAGTTCCAGCGTGGTCCCCCCCCCCCTTGAAGTTCCCGGTATTTCCTTCATGAATGGAGCTCTAGAAACAAGCAGCATCCACAGGACACAGTTTGTTCTGACCTCTCCTCCCGAGCAGCCTTCACCGCCTGCACACAGTGGTAGCAGACAGCACAGAACAGCTGGTAGCACGTCCGCAGGAGCTGAGAAGAGGAAAAGCATCTTAGAATAGAACCAATCTCCACACACCAGGCTAGCCTCAGGGCACAGCCTCCTTCTCTTACATTGAGGTCGTCCTGAACCCTGGGCTGGCTAAGGGTGGCCACAAATTCCCTCTTGGCTAGAAGCTGTATCTCCTCTCTCTTGTTGGCAGCGGCCTCTGCTGCCACCTCATGTAGCACTAAAGCTCTAACCAGCGGCTCTGGGGCACTGCAGCGGATAGCGTATGATCCTACGTGGGACAGGCGTGGCTCAAGCAGACCCTGCCCTGTGGGAGGTGGGCAATATTTGGAATGAATTCTCCTCACAGAATGGGTCTCAGGCCAAGTGTCATTCCCAGGCGACATGGGAATGAGGTTGTCTCAACTGACCTTCCTTGATGGCAAGGTACTGGTGTTTATACTCTAGCTTTGCCTTGAGCTCTGTGATCAGGAGAGGGTCCACTGGGGGGAGGCTCAGGGGGTCCATGTGAACAGAGGGGTCCACTGGGGGGAGGCTCAGGGGGTCCATGTGAACAGAGGGGTCCACCTGGAAAAAAGGTACCAACATCAAACCATATACGTATGTATGGTGACAGCTCACCCTCCATCCCTCCCCCCTCACACTCCAACCCACACAATCACGCCCTCTCCTATCCTCTCCCTCCCACCCTCTCCCTTTCCCCCTCCCACCTGCATGTGTTCCGGGCTAAGGTCGTGCTTGGGTCCCACAGCCCTGGCGTCAGCTGCATAGGCAGCACCATCGCTGACAGGACTACCAGCCTTGTCCGCAGTGTCCCTGTCCTCCCAGTGAATCTGTGAATGCCAGGTGGACGGAGAAACGCAAGGGAATGGCAATGTATCAGAAGTACCTAAAGTGTAACCAAGGGTACACAGAGAAATATAAGATTGCAGTGCAGCAGCTACTGAACACTCACATGCTTGGCAGCTGCTACTTTCTCTCTCCTGGTATCATAGGCAGCTATCTCCGCCCTGAAACTGGTGTTGTCTTCGGCTACGCAGCGCTGCAGCTCAGGACTGAGAGTGAACTGGGATACTGGGAAGGACAATCAAAGGACCTGTCACATGACACAATAAAGCCCCCAATGAGAATGAACTCACCCTGCCCCGCCCACTGCTCCTCGGCAGTCTGGGAGATATAGAGAAGACAGTAGGCACTCGTGTTCTGCTGACCTCCGTACGATTCCCTCACCACCTCCTCCCAGCCCACCTCCATCACACTCACATCGTTAAACTTCAGCCACAACTCTCCATCACGTGATGAGGCAGAACCAGCTTGACTGGTCTGAAAAGTGGTTTGAGAGGGCTCACTAGGCTCAGTGACCACACAGGGTCTACGGTCTGCAGCAGAAAGCTGCCCAGTGTGAGAGTCAGTTGCAAAATCTGTTCTTCCTTTTTGGGCAGTTTCTATATTTTCACTGACTTCAGTCACTTCAATTTCTTCCGACTCAGACTGACTCTCAAGTACGACATCACCACTGCCTGCTCCTGAGTCATGTGATGAGTCATGTGACTTTGTGTCACTTCCACACTGGGTATCCACTCCCAAATCATCATTCTCCACAGTGATACGGTGAGAGTGATCCCCACTGGTCGTCTGAGACTGCTGATTGGTCGTCTGAGACTGCTTTTGACCACCCGCTTCCCAAGCTGGTCTCTTTCTGACATAGGCCCAGTAGTGTCCCCCGGAGGCCTGGCCCTGGTGCACCAGCACGGCATGAAGTTGGTAGCACGTGCTACACATCGCACTGTCACTGTAGACGGCATCCAGAGACTGCTGCGTGGCTGCCACGCCCTCTCTTAGCTCTGACGATACAAAGATGGGCTTGCATGACAACATTTACTGTGCACGGCATGGCTGGCTAAAATATTCCATAAATCATTCACAAAGTCTGCTATATGGTGGTTGCTAGCTCCAAGTATGCACCCTCACATACTCCCACCAGCCCCACCCCACCCTCTCATACTCCCACCAGCCCCACCCCACCCTCTCACATACTCCCACCAGCCCCACCCCACCCTCACATGCTCCCACCAGCCCCACCCCATCCAGCATACAAACACCCTAATGCAAGATTTTTGAATACACTGCCACAAGCCTACCTACCCAGCCCCACCCACTCATGTTGCTCAGCCCCAACCTGCCTGCCCCACCCCAACTCCATCTGGCTAGCCCTACCCCACCTGCAATGTCCTGTTCCACCTCGTGGGTCCAACGGGACAGACAGGCGTCCAGAGTCTCTGTCTCTCGCTCAGACACAAACCGAGGGGCGGGGTGCAGGGAGGTCCGGGGACGCTTCCCTCGGCTCCCCTCACAGTCACTATCCAAGGTATCCTCCTCCTCAGCCAGGGGCTCCTGGCCAGCCTGGAAGCTGGGGGCACAGTCAGTCAAACTTTGGCCGGGGGTAGACCCAGCAGGGTTATCCATCCCCTCACTGCTGGAGGTGGGGTCCTTCCAGAGGGTGGGGACTCTTACATCACTGCCGGGAGCAGGGTCCTTCCCCTCGCTGTGGATGAACTGAAGTGTGAGCCCGAGCACTTCAGTGATGGACACGGGCTTCCTCTGGTAGTGGGTGTAGCTGCCGGGGGAGAGGCAAATTAGGTCCCATTGCCTCTGAAAGGGCTACAGTGCCAGATCCGGGAGTGATAATTGAACAGCTACCAGAAGACAAGCGCTCCATGTACATTTTCACACATGTGCAACAGTGTGCCCTACTCTCCCTCCACAAGAGCCTATAAACACCGAGCGATATACTAGCATTGATGTGGTTTAATCACATAGCCCACTCACCTACTGAGCCTGGCCAGTAACTGCCTGAGGGTAGCCTTGAGTCTGGCGACCTCTAACCTTCTTCTGCGAGACTCCACCTTCATTGCCTCAAGGTATCTATCCATGAACAGTACCCGGTCAAAGGGTAGGCGGTCGTGGATCTTCTCGGCCTGGCCAATGCGCTGGTTGAACTGGAACCGGGACAGCTCCAGAACCAGAATGCAAGGGAGGTGGGTGAACCACATCTGAGAAAGTAAACATGGTATTCAATGAGTTCCGGAGATCTGGTGGAACACCCCCACCTTCACTGAGAAGGACTCTAGTGCCCCCTCCCCAGTGGAGGGCCTAGCATCCAAAATATGGGATGGGTCTGCCACTGCAAGCTTAGGAGATAGTGGAATACAAGCACAAACCTCCTACCACGCCTCAGGCTAGTCTAGCCTGTCACATGCATGGAAGGTGGAATACAGACACACACCTCTTGCTGCATCTCAGGGTTGCAAGTGGCTGCCTCGATGCTGTCATGGAGGTGGGCGTGGCCTCGCACTTGCACAGGCAAAGCCCCAAACCCAGATTCATTGACAAAGGGGGTGTCATCCAGTACGCCCTGGGATCGGCAGTGCCCATTGAAGAGCTGCACAATGGGGTTGCCACTGGAGAGGGTGAGGTTAGGGAGAGGAGGAAGTGAGTCAAGATCAGGTGAGGGGAACAGCTACTTGGTAGCTCAAGCAACTGTGGTACACATGGCTTGGCTCTGGCGAGGCCCGTCCCACTAACCCGGCTTCTCCCTCATCCCCATCACTGGGGACGGCAGCCATCTTGAAGGCATCCTCAATCCACTCCAGCAGTTTGTGTGTCACCTCACTCACATCTTGCTGTAGGCCATGGACTGGGGGGCCCTGTGCAAAGGCTTCTCGCAATGCCTGGAAAAGGAAGGGTAGAGGGGGAGGGGGAGGGGGAGGGGGAGGGAGAGGGGGAGGGGGAGGGGGACGAGGGAGAGGGGGAGGGTACACAAGCATGTAGACCAAGACCACTGGAGCTGTCCTAGCCAGTTGACTGGGCAGCTGGAGGGCTGGCTGCCCTTTCCAACCTGGTAACAATGGGAGAGTAGGACTACCTTTAGTGTAATTCTTTCTCACGTTATTAGCAAAGCATTCTCTGTAGCTCCTTACTGCTACAGCAGCTATAGCAGTGTGGTCCAGTGAAATGGCTGAGGAGTTGCTCACCTGGATGGTTGCCTGAGGGTTGATGTACTTCCTCTCACTGCCTAACAGAAGAGCAAAGAGCCGCTGCAGCTCTAGAACAAACCTCACACACTGGGGAAACTGTGAGGGGAGGAGAGCGAAGGGCAAGAAAGGGGAGGGGCAGGAAGGGAGGGGCAGGAGGGAAGTGACTCCACTGTTAGGATAGTGACTGCTAGCATACTGACCTCTGTGACTCCATTAGGCAATGCTGGAGGGCCATACGACAGGATGAGCTTGCGGAACACAGAAATGTGGAAGAGTGACTGCAAGTGGGAAGAGCAAGGGTCATGTGACCGCAAGTAGGAAGAGCAAAGGTCATGTGACCACAAGTGGAGGGTCATGTGACCACAAGTGGGAAGAGCAAGGGTCATGTGACATGTCTGGGCATGAGACTGGGATCACAGTCGTGGGATCCACCCACCTGGATGACAGCACTGAACCAGCAGGTGTTGCCAATATTCTTGAGCCCGACGGAGGTGTGTCCAGCCCTGCATCGCTCATGGGGGTTGAGGGGATCCACAAAGACAGAGAAGAGGGGCAGACCCAGGCGGGCCAGGCTGGCCTGGTTCTCAGCTATGGAGGCCTCCAGAGCCCTAAGGAAGGAGGGCGAGGGAAGGAAGGGAGGGACGTGAGGGGGTGGGCTCATCTTTATAGCAGTCATGACATTTAGCAAACATCTTTCCCCTTGCTCTTCACACACATGCATACACACACACACTCATACACACACACACACACACATATAACGTTAGGAGGAACACTAGTACATGGCTCCCAACCCTAGCAGTACCCAACTAGGTAGCACCAGTAGGACTGAACACTAGCAGTACCCAACTAGGTAGCACCAGTAGGACTGAAAAGTTTACTAAGTCCTGTAACACAGAACCGAGACAGGTGATGAGGTGTAAGTGGTCACTAACACAGAATATATCAACAGCTGATAAACACAGTAACTATATATCTGTTCAGAAAACTCACAGCCTCACTACCCAATCAATAGGGTCACCACACAATTCTCTCTCACGCACACACATATTTCCTTACCTACTGAGTTCCTGGTCCTCCAGTGATATCCCACTAGCCCCACCCCCCTGTGCCCCAACCCCCTGAGGCTGTTGCTGCATGTCCTGGATGCTGAGGGCCAGAGCTCGCTGCAAGGCATCGTCCTCTCGGGTGAGGTCAATGGGGTCTGGGGGAGGGGCTGCAATGATGCGGAGATGCTCCTTGAGGACCTCCCAGTAAACTTACCATTCACAGAGCCAGTAGCCTTGTCCACAGCTACATGGAGTGGAGAGAAGAGCTTAATAGTCACCACAGCCTCAAGACTTCCTCCCACCGCACAACAACTAAGGCCGACCTGTACCCTACTGGGAACTAGCCGTGTTCCCAGGCCTTCCCCGCTTTACTTTGCTCGCTCATGCGGGGAAGGCCTGGGAATGAGGCTAACTGGGAACCATTTCCCAAACAAACCACGGCCACTGAGTACATGTAATGGGAAGTGGTCACCTGGCCCTGGCTGTGGGGTGACATTCCCAGTCTCCTGAGCAATGACTCCACCCTCAGAGGAGGAAGCATTGGATGCAGACAGGACAGAAATGGCCTGCTCCAGGTTGCCTCCACACGCCTGCAGGGAATGGCACACAACAAATAAGCCCCTCCCCTTAGCCCCTCCCCCTCAGTCTCCACGTGTGAACTCCATTCCTTGAACTCAGTTGGAGTGAAAAGCAACTGTAATAAAGTTTTCAGCTCCCTATGCTCAGTTGCCATAGAAATGCAATTATCACATGACTTACATCCAGTACACCATTGGCTTCAGCTTCAGTCACTTCAAACATATCTCTCAGTCGGAATGCCTTCTCATGGTGCTGTGTTGGAAGTGACGGTAGATAGGGGACGGTAGATAGGGGACGGTAGATAGGGGACGGTAGATAGGGGGCGGTAGATAGGGGTAAGAGTACCGGAGGGAGGGGGGGGAAATCCATTCGGCTGCATAGGTCTCATTCCCAGGGCTTCTAGTCCCATAAGTCACATTCCCAGAAATTCTAGTCTAATAAATCACATTCCCAGGACTTCTAACAGCAACAGTGACTGTTCAGAGTGAGCACAAGTGAATCATTGAAAGCCTGTCTCTGTCGCCATGGCACACACCCTCAAATCACTAGAAACCACCACACATTTGAAGGTAAGTCACTCAAACGACACCCTAACCAAACCTCCTTACCTACAGGATGCAAACTCGAGTGTTATAGCTGTATTTTAGTCTCATTCCCAGACCCTCCACAAACACCACCATTCAGATATATTCGGTGGGGCGTGTACGACGGGTCTGGGAGCGAAACTAGCTGTATTATTGATTGTACAAAGCTGATCCAACAAAAGAATGCTGTACTTCGAGGTAAGTAGTGTATGAGTGCTCTTAATACCTATCACCAACAGAGTGATGACCCCAGATGTCTGACCCTGGCCTGACTAGGAGTGTGGCCAGGGGGCAAGCATGCCGGCTACGAAAGAAAAATAACAGACGAAAGCACACGTACTCACAGTGAGGCTTGCTGCCGGTGCAGCTGGCCGCTCCATGGCTCCTCTGGCTCTTCAGCAGCAGAGAAACATAACTGTAGCCGTGCACGTGTACGCGAACAAAATTCAAACATTTCGGAGTTAATATTAAAGTTACGAATAAAAAGATAATTAAACAAGGGCGGGGCATGTTGATCATTTTTCACTACAGAGTAGTAAACTGATTGAGCCTTGCAAGCCTCAGCGATGGCCGAAACCCACTTGATCGTGCTGCTCTCCCTGCTAGTTTGTGCTGCCGCGAGCCCTCTGAGCTGGACCTTCATATCTACGACTGTCGCCGCCCCGTCAGCTAGATGGTACTCCGGAGCAGCCTTTAGCCCTTCACCGTCGCCGACCCTGATCGTGTTTGGAGGCAAAGACACTAACAGGAAGCCTCTGAGTATGTATTTAATGGTAGTAGTAACTTTAATAGTGCAGGTGCACCTCGCGTTGTTTAACAGCTGCACAGTCTGGCGCAGCAGTTTAATAGAATTTGCAGGGCGTTGCATATGCAGCCCATAGACGAAGGAATTGACTTGTGTATGGTCCCCTTATTATAGAAAAGTTTTCCCCTGCTTACATTGCCTCTTCTTTTCAAAGTAATCAGTCGATACTATTGGAGTATCACTTATAAAACAGTTTACTGATTATACACGGTACAACTACTAGAAGTGCTTTGCAGAACACATACACTGTACATACCATGATTAAGCAGAGGCCACAGACTTGACTCGAGTTGAGGATACGATTTATTGATGTGTAGCTAGTGTGTTTCCCAACCAGCTGAACTATACTAGTGCTATATATGGTGCACAATATTTATACCAAGGAGCGGACTAATACTCACCTTTTGCAAGTGAACTGTCCTGGAATGGCTAGAGGTGGTTGTTACTTATTTTTAAAGGCAAGGGCTGTTGAAGGCAAGGGCTGTTGAAGATGCTACTTGTTTTGCATATTTAATTATTACTTGCAAATGCAGGTGATCTGATGATCTGGTTTTTATGCTAACCATGCACATTAAGCTCAGTCGTCCAGAGTTTGCTACATGAATCTAATAGATAGGAGTGGGTATTTGCACTTGCAATGAGGACCAAAACTATAGGATCCAACATGAATGAGGGTCACAGTCCGCATTATTCTTGCTATCATAGGCCTGGTTTGAGAGCTAGCTGCAATCGGGGCACAGCTATGAGCTCCATCAAATGTATGAGCTTGTAGGCTTCAAGAGTTGGGAGCATGATTACCTGCACTGAAGTGGCTGTTGTTTCAAGATGATTTTTCTAGGGGAGAGTCTGGGAACGAAGCTATCAAACTGTGCTTAAATCAGAGACGAGAGTGCATAAAAATGTTCCCCGCTGGCCCAGCGGGGAACATTTTTAATCCACTCTTAGCTTGTCAGAGAGCACCATGAAGTGCATGTGTGTGTGGCCCTGAGTCCAGTTAGCTGCTCTTAATGGCATTCTCTTGAATCTACAGTTAACACCCTGTACAAGGATTACTATCAGGCTGTGGAATGCCACACATACTTAACATTAATAAGCTGATAAACTTTGAGCGCGATGGGTCAATCTATAGATGGACTTCATAACTGACCAATACTGTTTGCAGATTTATTAAGCTAAATATCCTTACTCCAATTTCAAGAGCAAAAAGGCTGCGAGAATTCAATTCATGCTACCAGACGCTTTTCCTTTACATGAGTTGTGGACATTTGGGTATGAGACTATCTCGATGGTTGATTCTCATTCCATGCGGCTGTCTCTTGTCCCTCCCCAGATGATACCTATGAATTTGCCATCAGTGGCAGCAGTGGGGAATGGCGTGAAATTATTAATACCCCTGCCCCTCCTAACCGCTTTGGGTTTGTCAGTGGAGTGATGGCCATCAATGGCACTGTGCAGTGGGTCATCAGCCATGGTGAGTCCTGGGACCAAACTAGAGGGTCATAATACCAGACTGGGGAGTCATGACGCCAAATTGGGGGGGAGGGTCAGGAACCAGACTGGTGAGCCCTACAACTAGACTGGGGGGTCAGGAAGCAGACTTAATGAGTCATGAGACCAGACTGGTTAGTCATGTTGGGCCTGGTTTGGAGCTGGGATGGCTGTGTGCAAGGCCTATAATTGGAGCATAGAGTTTGTTTGAAATGCAGGCTCACCGATATGAATTGTAATGTAGAGATAAAATCATTGCGGGAGGTCTGGATATGAAGTTAGGCTGCCCACGAGCTCAACTGATAGCTGAGCTGTACTTTTGCTCTGCCCACCAGTTGGGGGCAGGGTCAGGTAGTTCCTGGGGTCATGGCAGTGCAGTACTGGCTCCGCCCCTCCTCCCACCACAGGCCGAGGTCTGGATGGAATCCTCTTTGATGACACGTGGGCCTTTGACTTTGGTTTAGAGCAGTGGCAGAACATCACTGGCCAGATTACAGGACCCCGTCCTCGAAGGCGCTACAATGCTGCAGGAGGCGCCCTCCCTGGAGTCGCACAACTGTGGCTGAACATGGGCCGAGGAGAGAATAAGCGGCTTCTTTCAGATACATGGATCCTGGAAGCTGCAGGTGTGTGTGTGTGTGTGTTGTAGTGCATTTGTCGTGGTGGGTGGTGGTGGGTTCTTTGTACCAGTATGTGTATATAGTGGGTGGTAGCATATTCATCTAGTACACATGTTGATTATTTTCTAGTGGGTGCGTGTGCTTACAGAGGAGTGGTATTAAGTTAGAAATTTTGTTTTTTAAGTGTTTACTATTGCTTTAGTACTGTACAGGTACCTAAATATATAAAAATTGGGCGTGGTCATGGTGATGTATATAAAAGCACAGTGAATGGCCAATCAGATTCACAATTCTTGTGACATTATTATCATCAGGAAGTAACTAATTTGTGTATAGTTAAACAGAAAAGGAAATTCTTTGCTATAAAATTACCTGTGACTGGTGTCATGTATATTGGCTGGTATTCCATGCTGAAAGGGACCTGACACTCAATAGCATTGCTGGACAGTGTTCTGTGTAGGGCTAGCTGCTCCCCTCCTCGCCTGCCTTTCAGCTAGCTGCTTCCCTCCTCGCCTGCCTTTCAGCTAGCTGCTTCCCTCCTCGCCTGCCTTTCAGCTAGCTGCTCCCCTCCTCGCCTGCCTTTCATCTAGCTGTTGCAGGGTTTGGGCTATCAGCTCTGGGGCTGCCTTGCCTGATACTGGAACCCATAGTTCTGTAGGTCAAACTGGTTTCCTGGTCATGACAGGGGTGTGTAATGTGTATACATGGTGTGTGGGCGTGTGGTGCTGTATGTGAAGGGCTAACATCAAAGACTGGATGGGATATACAGCGGAGGGTGAGCTGTATGACCAGCGTGGAGCTGTATGTATTTGACTCTGATACCAACACACACACTCACACATACACATGCACTCACACATGCACTTACACCACTGCCACCACAGGTGATACCCTCAGGTGGCGTGAAGTGTCCGCTGGGGTTGGCCTAAACCAGTACGACCCATTCTCTCCCCACGCCAGAGCCGAACATGCTGGCACTCCAGTCTCCAACAACAGCTTCGTCATCTTTGGAGGCTGTGCAGGGTAAGAGGAGAGAGCCATGAGTGGGCCTGCCAGCAGTCAGAGCCTCCGTTACATGTACACTGATAGAGCACTAGCATAGTGAGGTACACACTGCCTTCCATGAGAAGCCTACAAAGTCATGGTTACAACTCCTCTGGTGTTTGTATAGACTAGGAGGCCCCAGCTGACAGCCTTTCTGCTTGGATATCTAGTGAGCATAAACACACTACCAAGTGTAAGTACGGCAGGCAAACATAGCTGTGGATAGCACTCACTCACACACATACACACACACACACTCACACATCCACACACTCACACACACACACACACACACGCACACACAGTGGGGGACAGGTGGGCGGGCCATGCCCCCTGCTGGACTCTTGGATTTTGGAGTATGAGGAGAATAGGAGTGACTGGGAGCGTCTCCCGGTGTGCTCCTCTCCCCGGACTGGCTCCAGCATGGCCGTGGTGAGACCTGCTTGTTGAACTATGACACTGCACTCTGTGTGTGTTACAGAAGTACGTATCAGAGACTCACTTATCCAGTAGTTGTGTGGCTGTGATAAACTGAAAAATTGTCATTGACATGTATCCCTCCTCCCTCCCTTTGTCCCTCCCTCCATCCTGCTTCTTCCCTCCCCCCCTCCCCTTCCACCATCCGTCCTCCCCTTCCCCCGTCCATCCTCCACCAGATCCAGGGCTCAATGGGACAGGGGCTGCTGTGGGGAGGGAACGACAACACGGGTCCGGGGGTGTTTCCTCAGAGGATCTCGGGCCCGGACTACACTGGCAGTGAGGTCTACATCCTCGACACAGCTGATGGCAGTAACAGCTGGGTCAGAGTGTTTGCTGGTGCTCCGCTGACTGCCCGCAGGGAGGGAGCGGCCATTGCCTATGACCCCACTACCGGCGAGGTATACATGTTTGGGGGCAGGACCATTTCCAGGTGAGTATAGGGCCTATAGTTTGTGGGGTGTAGCTAGTGCCAGCTCAACGTCATGTACTGGCTTCTGCCTTCCTTTTCCTAGTAACCTCACTCTCCTGTCAGAGGTGTGGCGGCTGTCTGGGAATGGGAGTGGGGACGTTGACCAGGGCTGTCTTGGGATCACCTTCACCTTCGTTCACCTTCATGGAGTACTCATGTACGCTGCCTGGGGGCTGTTTCTGCCCATCGGAGCTCTCCTGGGGCGATACTACCGCTGGACCTGGCCACTGTGGTTTGTACTTCACGTGATCTGCCAGGTGAGGAGAATTTGGATGGGAATGGGACAGGTGGATAGCAGATGGAATGGGAGTGGGACAGTTGGGTACAGGTAGCTGAGGTAGAGGAGGAGTTGGGACAGGAATGGGACAGTTAGGTATAGGACTGAGGTCGGTGAGAAGGATTTGGAATGGGGCAGCTGCATACTTATGGTACTGAGGAGTATATCATTGTTGTGAGTCTGTATACCAACAGATGGATGCTGTCATAACTATCTGTGTTCATAATGAAAGTCTGGTCTCTGCTGTGTATATCATGAAAGTTTACATGCCTGTGTGTCACAATGTGCAAGTACAATGCTTGACCTAAGTCTGGAGGGCCTGTGTAGCACTCCCTCCATTCCCGGCTATAGTGAGCATTTCTCTAGGTTTAGGTACAGTGTACATGGTGCCCTCAATCACTCCTTTATTAGCCTCATACCCAGGTCACTCCTTGGAGTGGAGTAGAGGATATGAGACTGCTCCTGTATGGGGCTCAGTCTGGTCCGTCTGTCACCAACAGCTCTCCCCTCTCACCTCCAGTCTGCTGGTTTGCTGCTGACTGTGGCCGGGTTTGTCATCATCTTTCTGGTGGGCAACTATCGAGAGCCGACCTTCCCCCATGCTATCATCGGCATTGTACTCACGGCCATCATGCTGCAGCAGTTCATCTTTGGAATATTGTATGTGACTGCTGTGCTGTTACTTGCATCCTTATAGTGATAATAAATAGAAGCTCAATGGTTCTGGTATACTGTACACACACACACACACACACACATACACACACACACACACACACACACATACACACACACACACACAGCCACCCCTGTGTCGAGCAGGAGGACGGTAAGGACCATGGGGACAAGTCGGCCTGTCGGAAGTGCTGGGAGGTCTACCACGCTGTCGGTGGCTTCATCGTCATTGCAATTGGCATAGGACAGGTCAGCATAGCAATTGGAATAGGAATAGGTTAGCATAGCCAACCTGTCAGAGGGCTTCAATTGTTTACCAACAATGGGGTTAATGGCAGCCATCTGCCTTAAATAGCTCTTTGTTTACAATTAATTAGCAATATTACAGTCCTGTTTACGTCTGGCAGTACAGATCTAGAGGGTGTGCAGCTCTAAGTCTCCATCCCTCCTTAGTCTTAGTCTCTAGTCTCATTCCTGGACCAGCCAGCTTAGTCTCTAGTCTCATTCCCAACCATCCTCTATCAGGATCACATGAGCCGCCAACCGAAGGCGGCTCATGTGATCCTGCCTCTATATATAGTCTCTTTCCTAGACCAGCCATTTTAGTCTTTACTATTTATTCCTGAACCAGCCACCTTATCGTCGAGCTTAAGTTGACCTGTCACTAGCCATGACATCGCTGTAGCCTGATAATTGGACAGCTCTCCTGAAACACACATGCCTGCAGTGTCATTAGTGGTGGATACCTAGTGCCTCACCCATGTCTGCAGCAGACAACACTAACATGGCCAGCAAATTCTTCCCAGCGCCACATTCCAAGGCTCAAGTGGTTAGTCTAGTCCCAAGCTTCAGCTGTGGCTATCAACCTCTCCTAGCACCTCACTGGCTCGTGACTCCTGACCCACATCAAGGAACCACTCCATCGCTGGGCCAGGAATGAGACTGTTGCGGCAACTGGTCTAGGAATGGGACCAGAAGCTACAGTAACTAGTAACTGATACCAAATATAGTGGCTGCTGGTTAGCCTCTTTCCCAGCCACAGCCTCCATAACGGGTATCCTCACTCCCTGTAATGGAGGCCACATGGGTGAATACTTGGGAACAAAGCTTATCAAACATGTAGGTATAGCCTCATTCCCAGCATTTAGAAAACCTAGCTGAGGAATGGAGCCTGGGAATGAGGCTAGCTGAGGAATGGAGCCTGGGAATGGGCTAGGTTACCAATGAACACTATCAACTGACTTCCCCTCCCCATGCACAGGTGACTCTGGGGGTGTTCCTGGTGGACCCTCCCATGCCGGTGTGGGCTGTGTGGTGTGGGCTGGGAGGGCTCTGGCTGCTTGTCTTCGCAGTCCACGAGGTCATCTTCCTTTGCTGCAAGTGTAGACACCAGCAGCACTATAGATATGACGGATAGCACTCCTTAGAGCTACATACACACACACACACACACACACACACACGCACGAGCCTTGTGATCCCATGATATGACCTCATCTTCACATGTAGTGGAATGTTGTTGTATTACAATTATAGATGACACTATAGCCAATTTAACCTCTCTTTTTGGTCATAATATGTGGCTGTATATATATCTAGCTGCTCCCACTATAAGGCTATTTCTATGTTCTGTGATTTGTTTTCAACCTCAGTTTTGCCTATGTGTATAATATATAATTATGGCAGATGGTCATACATGCCCACAATTAGTGGATTCCCGAGATAGAATCTTTGCTGGCCTAGCGCCTTGAGCACATCCTCCATTGCACAAAGTATTTCAAAGGGATCATTGTGATATTAAGTAACATTATTGTGAACTGTTATATGCAATAATAAATTGGAAATGGCTCACATGATGTTCTAGAATCTAGTTCCGAAGTGATACATGGTTAGGGTATAGGGTGTGGTATGACATTATTATAGGCTATCGTAAATTTTATAACCCCTACTTTAATTTACTAGAAACTGAACATAATAACATTAATATTAATGAAGTTATTAAAAGTGTCCTAATTGCATCATATGCATTGATTATCTACTATTCCTGGTTTACCACCTCTGCACCCTACTAGTAGTCAGCTACACAGCTGTCAATGACGGCGCGCGCCCGGTTATCTCGTTGCCAATACGTTGCTAGGTGGCATTAAATGGATAAAGCTTCTAGCCGTTGTCATGAACTCGCTGACCGCTGGCGATGTACTGAAACGCTCTCGGGTGGAGAGCCTGGAGCAAGTGCGTAGCCTCAACTGCTGGGGCTGCGACCTGGCGGAGGTAAAGACTGCGTGCTGTTAAATGATCAGTCTTTAGCAATGAAATGGTTGCTGTGCACCCAGACAGCAATCATGACTCCTGTCTCATACCTTACAGGTTAGCATCCTTCATCAACTGCCAAGCCTGGAGGTACTCAACATAAGGTGAGGGCGCAGTTACTGTTAGGGTTGTATCATAGACGGCCCCATTTTAGAAGCAGGAAGGATCATAGTTGACAGTGACGCTCTTTCTGACAGCAATCACGTTGAAAGCTGGTGGTATAAAGGCTTCTATTTGCCCCTCCCCCTCCAGCTGTAATAATCTGGCCAGTCTGCGAGACCTGAGCAGCTGCCAACAACTGAGGGAGCTCTACATCCGCAGGAACCAAATCTCAGAGTTTGCAGAACTGGAACACCTGGCAGCACTCCCCAACTTGGAGGTGAGGTCCCAGTTCCCATACCCGCCAGGCCCCAGACTGAATAGAGCATCCAGCATTATGCTAGCACATCGGTAGCTCAGTACCGCCTTGACCTTTCCACCCTGAATTTTCTGCAGTGAATATTGCAATAGCCACTTGGCCTGAGTGCCTGGGATTGAGGCTAGTACTGCAGCCAGTAGCGAGGCACTCCATGTCACATGACCCTCACATGACCCCCTGCCGCAGGTGCTGTGGCTGAGTGAGAACCCCCTCACCTCCCTCCCCGGCTATCGGGCCAAGGTGTTGGCCACACTACCACACATCAGGAAGCTGGACAACACTGGTGGGTGGGGCCTGCATTTTTATTATTAGGCGAAAGAATTTCATAACTTTAGCTGATGTGTATGCAATTTCCAGTAGTTGACTTTTGGTTAGTCCACTCTTGCCATGTGCAAGCACACAAGAGCCATGACTGCTGGTGTTGTGTTCCCTGTAGTTGTAGGGGAGGAGGAGCGGCTGAAGGCAGGCAGGACAGCAGAGGGCAGCTCCACCGACACCAAGGTAGGTCACGTTGCCAACGGTCCAGCTACACCTCCTCACTCCTTTCCTCACCTCACTCCTCCAGAGTCCCATCCTGACAGCAGTGCTGTGCCTGCTACCGGAACTGGACCACACAGGGCTGAGGACAGTACAACGCAAGCTGGCCCAGCTCCTGGACAGACCTCCCTCTTAAATGCAACTCTGTTCTGCATGACATTGTATCTTCATAAGATTTGTGGACCCATTGCTTAATTACGTCTAATCTAGTAGAGATTCACGTAGGTGGAAGACCAGCTGCCACTAGTTCTGCACTCTGCACTATACATCGTGTGCTTAATGATAGTGGATAATTAGAGTGCACAATGTGTCATACGGTGGAGCATAGCAGCTGACAACATAAGGTCACTAGGATGAGCAGAGATAATGATTAAAGATGTTAGAGCATACAAACACAAGTGAGAGAGAAGTGAGTGCTGCGGCCGCTAGGAGTGTGCAGTGACCCCACTGCCCTTCTCGGGAACCTGGCCAGTCTCTGTGAGTCCACTGCTCCCCTCCCTAGGAGAATGGTCGACCTCTCTGCTCCCCTCCAGGGCCATGGGTGGCACTGGAGGAAGGTAGGCCTCTGTGGAGCTGGTGAGGAAGGAGTTGTAGTGCTGCTTCAGCTGTGGAGGGTCCAGCTGAGGCTGGTGGGCGGGGAACGCCTTTGGCTCCTCCTCTGGGGGGAGAAGGGGGGAGGGACACTCACCACCACAATAGAGCCACTATCACTGAACATCAGTGGGTGCAATACTGTACCAGTGGCTTAGCAATCTCTTGACTTTCACGGGTCGGGACTTCCATACTAATAAGAATATTAGCCTCATACCCACACACCCCCAGGGGGTGTGGCCTGGATACGAGGCTAATAAGAATAGTTGCATGCAAGTATTGAGGACTGTCTCCCAGTGGTTGTGCTGTGTGCTCAGCTCACCTCTGCTGTACCGGAGGACCTCAGGGACACTGGGCGGTGACTTGCTATAGGCATGCTGGTAGGTGGTCTCAAAGTAGTGGTCATACTGCAGGGGAGAACAAAGGACGGTCACTTTAGTCCATACTGCGCTCTGAGCTGGGCTAACCCTCCACAGCAATTCACTAAGCAGTGCCCTGGATCCGCCCACTTCCCAGAATCCCAGTGAACCTGCAGTGGACAATGTCCTGGACCCTCCCCCTCAGTGAACCACTGGGCGGTGTCCCGGACCCTCCCCCCTCAGTGAATCACTGACCTGAGAAGTCAGTACCCTGAACCTTAAGCGTCTAAGTTGCTCACCTGAGAAGGCAGTGCCCGGGGCTGTGCCAAGTGAGAGACATCAAACTGCTCCTCATTCCAGTTGCCGATCAGTGTATCAGAGGAGAAGGTGTTGACATTGGTCCGACCTTGCCAGCCCACGCCCTCCCCCCTCCCCCTCTCTCCATCCGCCACTGTGCCAGAGGCCTTAAGAAAGCCCCTGAAGGCAGGCTGTGGGGACGTGCCGCTCATCTATACTAGGTACTCACTTTTAGCAACACAGTCTGTCTGACGGTCTGTCAGTCAGTCAGAGCAAGGTTGGTTGTTGCCATGGCAGCTTGCGCACGAGACTAAAAAAGGCTTAGCTAGCTACACCGATATGAACTTTGAACTTTATGGCGTAGGGGGGAATGGCTGTGGTGACAGGGCTGAACATCGGAGTGGGTCTACTGGTTCTGATCATCCTCTGGGTAGCATCAGCCCTCGCCTGCATCGCCTTGGCTGCCATACCCAAAGCCAGGTACAGCCCTCATGTGTGGTTCTATGCTTGTGCCGGTTACATGACGTAGTCAGTAGACCCTCCCCCTCCCCACTGAAGGGAGGGTCTCTCTGTGGCTACTTTCAGTACTTTCTTTTCCACCCTAACCTTGTTCCAGGCTCCACTCCACATGTTTTATTTTCCGCACATGTAAAAAATAAAGCTGTGGATTGGTACCATACTCGTTCGAATAATTTACTAATAAGCGCCAGCAGAGGAGTAAAGTTTATTTATACACAGCTGGTTTGGTTGGTGGAGTCCAAAGTCTGTGATAGTTGTTTAGAGGTACGTGTGTAAGAGTGGGGTTTTACCCTCATCTTCTTTAGTTAGTCATTTTAACATCAAACTAGTACTAAACTCCAAGCATATCCTCATACCCATGGCCAGGTCATACCGTCACATGGCCTGGGTATGAGGCTAACTCAATCAGTGCTAGTAGTTTGTGCCACAAGATCATTGAAGAAATCTTCCCTCTCTCCGCCAGGTATGGGGTGCCAGTAGTCCTGTTGCTGTGCCTGGTCATCACCCTGGTGCTGCTGTTCTACCCGAGGGAGGGACCAGGGCAGACTACAGTCCCTGTACAGGTCAGCCATGGGTAAGGGAGGAGCCAGGTTAGACCACAGTCCTTCTACAGGCCAGCTGTGGGTAAGGGAGGGTCTAGTGTAGACCATGGTCCCTGTACGGTGGTAAGGGACGGCCACACGGAAGAGCACAGTCCCTGTATAGGTCAGCCATGTGTAAGAGAGGCTCTAGGGCCCACTGTCCTTTGGGGAGGTCAGTCATGGGTAAGGGAGGGTCAGCCTGCTATAGGACTAGTACATGTAGAGTTCTGTGCGATGAAAACAGAGCCCGTGAACAAGGCTATATATTTTGTGAGAGCTAAAATGCTGACCCATCTCCCCATATCCTGTAGGAGGTGGACAGAACTTACTTCGGTCGGCTGGTGCTACTGATAATACTAGGGGTGTGTCTGGTGGGTGGGGCTATCGCCATGGCAGCCTTCTACCTCCTGGAGCCAATCCATGCCGGCCCCAAGAGAACACTGTACATCACCTCCTGACCCTGTCATCTTCTGATATCTATACATCGCCTCCTGACCCTGTCGTCTGCTAATGGCATCAGCTAGCAAGATATCACTTATTACTGATCCCTATTGTACCTCATCATGACATGATTGCGTAATGCCTTCAAATAACATTATTATTGTACAGTAGTGTCCCCAGACCTCCGGTTGGGGTCAAGGTCCAGGGAAAAGACTGAGTGACTGGGTTGCCGTGGGAGATGGATGGGTGGGGCTACACTTCTGGGATGACACTGTCGCTGCGTGGCTTCTCTGGCAGGGGCTCTGCCTCAGCCAGTGACTTGAAGTGCTGGAGAGTTGAGTGGAGGGGAGGGAAAGATGGCGGCAGTAACTATAGCAGGGGTTTAGTTCCATTGGGTGTGACCTCACCTGTGAGTTCTTGAACTCCATGTAGAGTGAGAAGAGGACATGCAGAGAGTGGATCCTGTTCTTGTAGACGGGAATGTCCAGTAGAGCTGGGGGAGGAACCCATAGGTGGGCGGGGCTCAGTGCGGCACCACCCTAAGGGTGGAGTGAGAGTAACTCACAGCAAATGATGTCAGCGAACTGCGGCAGGTCACAGTCCAGGTCAGCAGTGGGGAGACTGACCTGTGGGGGAGAGGGCCGAGGGGGCTAGAGGTAGTACCTGATAGCAGTCACAGGTCAGGGGGTTAGGAGGAAATTGGGGGAGAGGGCCGAGGGGGCTAGAGGTAGTACTTGATAGCAGTCACAGGTCAGGGGGTTAGGAGGAAATTGGGGGAGAAGGCCGAGGGGGCTAGAGGTAGTACCTGATAGCAGTCACAGGTCAGGGGGTTAGGAGGAAATTGGGGTGCGGGGATTTCTCTCAACTTCGTTATAGCTGAGGAATTTACACATTTAGGTAACAAAGAGAGAAAAACTAAATGCCTCTGAACACAAAATTTTGGGAAGGGCCTGCCGCCAGGCCTGTCTTGGGAAGGGCCTGCCGCCAGGCCTGCCTTGCGCCAGGCCCTGTCTTGGGAAGGGCCTGCCGCCAGGCCTGTCCAGAATTCCTTTCATATACGTCTCCGTTTCTCGTCTTAACACAATCATGAAGTCTGCTGCCTACCTCTTTGAGTGCCTCCTCAAACCGAGGGGCCCACTCCTGCATCAGGATTTCGATATCAGGCATGTTCCTGGAGGAGGGAGAGAGGGAGGGAGGGACGGAGGGAGGATGGGAGGGAGGTATGGAGGTAGCATTCTCTACATGACAATTAAGCCCTCACTGATGCTACAGCGCATGCAGTGAAACGTTTACTAAGAAACTTACTTTCCGTATCTATCTCAGTTACTTAAAAATATTTACCTCGATACTCCAAGCTACCTCCCTATTATTCCAAACATGCTGTCACAAGGCCTAGTTATGGGTGGGGCAGGTCAAGGTGCAGAGTCCATTATTCTCCATACATACACTCACTTTGTGTAGTGGACGTTGGTAGCTGGCTTCTGTCTGTGCAGCTCACTGCAGAGAGAGGGGACCATGATGGCTGCCCAGCTGAAGGTGGGCTAGGGCCACCTACCTGATGCTGTCGATCCAGTTGTCCAGAGCTTTGCTCTGCTTCTCGGGCTCGGCTATGCTGTGTACCGTCTGTGTGAGGTGTGTGTGTGTTGTGCATGTGTGAGGTGTGTGTGTGTTGTGCATGTGTGAGGTGTGTGTGTGTTGTGCGTGTGTGAGGTGTGTGTGTGTTGTGCATGTGTGAGGTGTGTGTGTGTTGTGCATGTGTGAGGTGTGTGTGTGTTGTGCATGTGTGAGGTGTGTGTGTGTTGTGCATGTGTGAGGTGTGTGTGTGTTGTGCATGTGTGAGGTGTGTGTGTGTTGTGCATGTGTGAGGTGTGGTACTATCATACAAGCACAAAATAACATACTCTTTAAATAGTACCCAACGAGGTTGGGAATAAGTCACTTGGGATGACAGCAAATACACCATCCCTACATCTTCTTCGAGAATTTGCTAACAGAGGGACAGAGAACTAGAGGGACACAAGAACGGAGAGCCAAAGGGTTTGAGGGACTGAGGGACAGGGAGAGGGGCAGACAGAGAGAGCTCTGGACGGGACTGAGGTATTCAACCTAGCATTTACATGACACGGACAGCTGATATACATAGGCTCCAAGCTGCTTGCCGTTCTGAGATCAACTGACCTACAAGTACCACTTTCTTAGCACTCATGAAATGGGAACAGGCGTAGGTAGCTAATAAAGATTCACTGAACCACTCCAATAGTATGGCTTTAGCATATGCACATGGCATTACAGGTGTGTTAGGAACATGAACAAGACAAACAACATTGACATGTACAGCTGCAATATACATGTACATGTATCGTATGCACAATATACATGTGCCTAGGGCATTCTGGGGGTGATAATGAGCCCATTGTTCATGAGGAGAGTATGGGTGGGGATGGCATTTACTGTCATCCTAACCTTGTTGTGTAGCTTTTGGGGATCCATTAGCATTTACAGTTTTCACCCATCATTTGGACAAATGATGACAGCAACTAGCTGAGCCTTTCATGTTATAGAGCACCCGAAGCTAGAGTGCAGTGTGGATTATGCAGTGTAAATGATATACTATAGAGGGAAGTTCTCACATGTCGAAAATTTCACGTTTTTCACAAGCAAAAGAGGTATGCAGTGATTCCACAGCACAGACACAGTGAAAGGGTCCACGCCTTTGACAAGTACAGCAGCCCAAATGCCTTCATTGGCCTAGTAGAATTTCAATACTACCATCATATTCACTTTGACATGCAATGGTTTCAGCATATAGTTTGTGAGATTGCTGCAGGGCAATAAAGTTTGTAAGTCACAGGAGTGCACAGCCATGAAGGCCAAACGGTGCAGGAACAGTGACTCCATTTAATGCACATCATCATGGTAAGCTTCGCCTAGTATAGCTGCAGCTGTATTCTTCTGCTATTATCAGAGGAACTCACTCTTTATTAGGCCGCATAGTGACTTGATCTGTCTTCTTCATTATGGGAACACTCGAGAATGAGAGTAAAGGCTTATAATTACAGCTATAGCAGACCTCCTAGCACATCCTTTGTACACATGTACATTTAATGTAGCGGCCATTTCCCCTGTGCAATCCCTACATATGCAATGCTACCATACTCCATAGTTATAAGCTGCAGTGTTTAATCAGCCTGTGTTAGTGTTCTAATCTATAGCATGGCACATTTCTGGGACTCTAGAGAAGACCAGTTCTACTTCCACCCAGCAAAGAGACTGTACTGCTGAGGTGAAGGAGGTGAGGAGGGACTGACCACGGGCTTGACGGTGGGCTGTTTGGTGAGGGTCCTCAGCTGCAGGTCCAGCACAGTGGGGTCCGACTGCTTGGCTGTGGGCTCATCCAGCACCACCAGACCCAGGTTATCACTCTTGCCGTCTGGCCGTGTCACCTGGTAGGGGGGGGGGGGGGCAAATGATATGAAAAGGCTGGGTTGAGATCCTTGGATTATCTCCCGACAAACATGGCTCGATGTTTTGCCGCAGTACAAGCCTGTGAAGAACTCAACGCATGAGGTTATGACTACAATAGTCATAGCTCCCAGGGTATGAATCAGGGGGGGGGGGGGGGATTGGAGGGCGTCGGACAAGCTTCATGCGTACGTGTAGGTAATTGTATTCCATTGTCGCACGTGAATAAAATGAAGTTCTGTGACTAAGGTACGAAGTCAGCTAGAAAGAAACTACTACAACAGTGGGGCTCAATCAACGGATTTACTTACCTTCCAATGGCAAGTCGTCAGTACAGAAGAGGATAATAGTGAGCGTGGCATGCCAGGTTCAGAATGCATGCTCATGCCATGCCTTACCACTAGAAACAGACTTGGGCTGCTCCCAGAGACTTTCTTCAGCCACTACCACATCGAGATCAAAATACAGAGCTCTTCAAGAGAGTCAGTACTGCTGGTTTGCACATGTCACCTTGTCCTACCCCCCTTGATATGAA
Source organism: Phakellia ventilabrum (assembly GCA_963921505.1). Taxonomy (NCBI): domain Eukaryota; kingdom Metazoa; phylum Porifera; class Demospongiae; order Axinellida; family Axinellidae; genus Phakellia; species Phakellia ventilabrum. The sequence continues at coordinate 9,383,685 of OY997379.1, read as the reverse complement.
TAGCAGTACTGATAAACGGCTGGATTCAGGCTTGGACAAGTGAACAGCATTCGCACAGTGTGGTCTGGGCTGTGAACTGTGACCCACCTTGAGGAAGGCATCAATGTCTCCTATGGCAGGGATGTACTCAGGAACAAAGGGGCGGAGCTTGGTCTCCAGTACCACGGTCTCGGGAGTGTAGCGTTCGATGTGCTGAAACAGCTCCTTTAGCTCACTGCTCACTGCCAGGTGTTCAAACTCTGCAGGATCGTATGCTCTGTGGAGGGTGGAGGGAATAGGCATGCATGGTAACAGAATCACCATTCAATGATCATCATTAGCACCCTGTACAAGGCATTTTCATGAGTTTGATTACTGCACCCAGAGACCATACGGCATATACATGGTACCGGGACATGGCGAGAACCAGTCTCGTTCCAAGTCAAGACACGACTATGTGTTTAAGAACCGCGCGCGCTTGAAAAAATGCGCGGGAAGTCCCGCCAAGTGGACTATAAAGAGAGCCTCTCAGTAGAATCGCTCTTGTTCAAACGAGTTCAGTCAAGTAAATCCAGTCAAGTAAATTTGCTGCAGGAATTCAAGATTCATCTACTGCGGTAGCTACCGCTGTACCTACGGGACGCTGCTCGCTTCGACTACCCGCCGTTCTGAAATGGCCCGGCTATACACCTCCGTCCTCAAGTACATCGTTGTTCAGACGGTTGTGGCTAGCTAGCTACGGTGAGTGTTTGAACCACCTAGTATTGAGACAGCTGCATTTAAATTTAAAAACTACTGCCACTATATCTCTTCAATACTCTCTCTCTCTCTTCTAGAATTGGCTATACACAATGCCGAAAGACCGACCTGGGGTCCTGCGACGAAGCATGCATGCAGCTCTCCGGCGCATGGTAAGTTTTCTTGTCCAGCGCCGGGTTGTTTCAACACATTGTGAATGGGGTTTTATTACAATTTGTATTTGAAACGTATGCGCTGAGTCTTTCTACATGCATGGACGTTGTTGTTGCTTCCTTTCTCCTAGTCGACGGCCTGATGTTACCAGCCGCCAGAAATTAACTTGCGCGGGGAAGACAAGATGACGTGCCAGCAGCTCTACCCCCGCCCGAGTCTGCATCTACCTCCAGTTGCAGCAGAGCCAGTGGATCCCAACACGTTTGCCATATTAAATGTTACTATATTGTAATGTAACATAATTTAGAGTACACATTATATGCAGTATATTATACAATATTATGAGGTATACTATTGAAAGTTGGTTACAGGTAGGTGTAAACAATATATACATGTACAGGTTCTGGTGTAAACAATGTATACAGGTTCTGGTATAAATCTGCAGTATATATACAATATTATATTATTGAAAGTTGGTTACAAGTGTAAACAATGTATATATTTACAGGTTCTGGTATAAATCTGCAGTATATTATAATGAGGTATATATATTATTGAAAGTTGGTTACAAGTACAAACAATGTATACAGGTTCTGGTATAAATCTGCAGTATATTATACAATATTAATGAGGTATATATATATTATTGAAAGTTGGTTACAAGTATAAACAATGTATACAGGTTCTGGTATAAATCTGCAGTATATTATACAATATTAATGAGGTATTTATACTATTGAAAGTTGGTTACAAGTGTAAACAATGTATATATATACAGGTTCTGGTATAAATCTGCAGTATATTATACAATATTAATGAGGTATTATTGAAAGTTGGTTACAAGTATAAACAATGTATATATACAGGTTCTGGTATAAATCTGTAGTATATTATACAATAATATAAAGAGGTATATATATTATTGAAAGTTGGTTACAAGTGTAAACAATGTATATATACAGGTTCTGGTATAAATCTGCAGTATATTATACAATATTAATGAGGTATATATATTATTGAAAGTTGGTTACAAGTATAAACAATGTATACAGGTTCTGGTATAAATCTGCAGTATATTATACAATATTAATGATATATTATTGAAAGTTGGTTACAAGTGTAAACAATGTATATATACAGGTTCTGGTATAAATCTGCAGTATGTTATACAATATTAATGAGGTATATATATTATTGAAAGTTGGTTACATGTATAAACAATGTATACAGGTTCTGGTATAAATCTGCAGTATATTATACAATATTAATGATATATTATTGAAAGTTGGTTACAAGTGTAAACAATGTATATATACAGGTTCTGGTATAAATCTGCAGTATATTATACAATATTAATGAGGTATATATATTATTGAAAGTTGGTTACAAGTATAAACAATGTATACAGGTTCTGGTATAAATCTGCAGTATATTATACAATATTAATGATATATTATTGAAAGTTGGTTACAAGTGTAAACAATGTATATATACAGGTTCTGGTATAAATCTGCAGTATATTATACAATATTAATGAGGTATATATATTATTGAAAGTTGGTTACAAGTATAAACAATGTATACAGGTTCTGGTATAAATCTGCAGTATATTATACAATATTAATGAGGTATATATATTATTGAAAGTTGGTTACAAGTGTAAACAATGTATATATACAGGTTCTGGTATAAATCTGCAGTATATTATACAATATTAATGAGGTATATATATTATTGAAAGTTGGTTACAAGTATAAACAATGTATACAGGTTCTGGTATAAATCTGCAGTATATTATACAATATTAATGATATATTATTGAAAGTTGGTTACAAGTATAAACAATGTATACAGGTTCTGGTATAAATCTGCAGTATATTATACAATATTAATGAGGTATATATATTATTGAAAGTTGGTTACAAGTGTAAACAATGTATACAGGTTCTGGTATAAATCTGCAGTATATTATACAACATTAATGAGGTATGTGTTAATTGTAAGGTAGTTGTCGTAAGACCAGGAAATATATGTCCATTGCTGCATGTCTGCAATTACGCACGCTTCAAGTTTTCTTCATGTAGACAGGCTAAGTCTGACAACTCTTGAGGGTGACTACCCACTGGTGGCAAGACGATTCTACCTGACGGTGGCAAGACGACTCTACCCACTGGTGGCAAGACGATTCTACCTGACGGTGGCAAGACGACTCTACCCGACGGTGGCAAGACGACTCGACCCGACGGTGGCAAGATGATTCTACCCACCGGTGGCAAGACGACTTGACCCGACGGTGGCAAGACGATTCTACCCAACGGTGGCAAGACAACCCTACGGTGCATGGGGGGAGGGGGGGGTTGCATGCCGTAACTGCATGCGGCGACCCTATGGGGGGGGGGGGGGGGGGGAGGGGGAGGGGGGTGCATGTGGGTGCATGCTGTAACTATGGTGCGGGGGGGGGTGCATGTGGGTGCATGCTGTAACTATGGTGCATGTGGGTGCATGCTGTAGCTTAGCTGCATGTGGGGTACTGGGTTAGGGTGGCAAGACGACCCTACCCGACGGTGGCAAGACGACCCTACCCGCGACCACCGGTGGCAAGACGACTCTACCCGACGGTGGCAAGACGACTCTACCCGACGGTGGCAAGACGACTCTACCCAACCCAAGTAGTACGACTGACTAGCTACCTTGACGATGTTCTGACTTCTCCAAAAATGTGAGTTGCAACCCCTACTGTAGTCACTGCCCTAACTAATATAAAGTATGTCAACAGCTGCTACTCAGTCTTGTTTATTTACTGTTGTGCTCCATTTAGATCTCTGGGAAAGACCACTGAGGGGCTCCCCTGAGGGTAATACAGAGTGTGATTGAAGGTCTCTGGAGGGTGACTAAGCTGATATCTGCTTCACTACCCCTAAAGGTGACAGGCGGCGATGACGGGATGTCTGTGATGGTGACTGGAGGTGACCTGATCTCAAAGAGCCATGGCAGCCATGATGTAAGATTTAGAGCTGATCCTAGATTCACTGTGCGCATGCCAAACACTACAGTAGCATTGTTACAAGAGCTCCAGTCGTAGCTAGCATTACATGTAGGTATGCTAATACAGAGTGTGACTAAGCTGATACCTGCTTCACTACCCCTAAAGGTGACTGGCAGCGATGACTGGATGTCTGTGATGGTGATTGAAGGTGACCTGATCTCAGAGAGCCATGGCAGCCATGACGTAAGATTTATAGCTAATCCTAGATTTACCGTGCGCATGCCAAACACTACAGTAGCATTGTTACAAGAGCTCCAGTCGTAGCTAGCATTACATGTAGGTATGCTATATAGCTACAGTAGTCCTTTCATGCATGGTTATCGGGAGTCAACCAGCTCTGTATGAGAGTAGCTATACGAAAGAAACGTGCAATTGACTCTTGAGTGTGACCAGAGGTGTGTGCTCTCTTCCAGTGGGTGACTGGAGCTGACCACTGGGGGTGACTGATGGTGACCAGGCGTTTCTGACGGTGGAGAAAGCAACGGAAGTGCTGGCATGAATTTAACATAATTTGCACGTGCATGGGGTGCATGCTGTAACTAAGGTGCATGTGGGGGGAGCATGCGCATGGGGGGGGGGGGGGGGGTGCATCTAAGGTGCATGTGGGTGCATGCTGTAGCTTAGCTGCATGTGGGGTACTGGGTTAGGGTTAGGGTTTGGACTAAAATCTCTGTGTCAGTTCGTCACTCGCTGTGTGTGTCATGCCGCCATTGTCTGTGTCATCTGTCCTCTTGGTTTGCATTGCTTCATGTATCTTTTTCTCATTTGCCGGCCGGCTTTTCTTAATTATTGTTTTTGTAACCCGTACCCAATATAGGTAGCTCCATTTAACAAAAATAAATCAAAAACAAAAACAACTATACAACTTAACAAAACAAACATAACTCAAAGTAGCTACAAATAACTCAAAAGTAGCTAGAATAACTCAAAAGTAGCTAGAAACATTAATTAAATTCGCTATAGCTACAACTAAGTAACCAAAAATTAGCTAACCAAAACAGGTGGCCCTAATTATGTAGCAGCCCCGCCCATATAGTTTAGGCCAAATGGGCCCCTCCCACTAGTAGGGCCTCAGCCTTAGGATCTGCCCTAGGAAGTAATGGCCCCACCCATTCAGCTTTAGGACAAGCCTGTAGTTCTAGGGGTGCATGGGGAGTGGGGGGTGCATGGGGAGGGAGTGTGTATGCATTGCCTTCCCAAAGCTGGCTGGCCAGAGAGGGAGGTGCCTAAAGCGGTGGGATCCAGGAAGACGGACGACACTGACAACAGTCGCTCGATCCACACAGTGCATGACACACTGAAGTGAGGTTTTATCTCCAAACCCTGCCCCAACCACCTGTACCAGAGCCTGAGCCTATAGCTAGTTATTGCGATCTACTAGTTTGTCTAACCATATGCTGAATGCTAACGCCTCTCTTCTCTTCCCTGCTGAGCTGATGTGACTACCCAACGGTGGCAAGACGACCCGAGGGTGGCTACTGAAGGTGGCAAGACGATCTGGTGGCAAGACGACTGCAAGCAGAACGGAATGAAAAAGACTCTGTATTAATGTGTTAGAATTGCTGGGCTGTGAGTTTTTGGGTTTTTTCCCCCAGTGCTGCAACACCACTGGGTTGTTTTTCCCTGGCATGAGATTGGGCCTGCTCATGCCTAAATTTTCATTTTGATTATATGTATGGCTATTTCTGTTTGGCCCCAGTCCAGCAAAATGTTTTGTATTTTATTTACTTTATTGAGCATTGTGGTTACACTAGTACTCTCTCAAGCCATTCTACTCTGAACACTCAGCTAATGTTTTTCAAATAAAAAATGGAAAGTGCAGAAGAGATGTCTGTTACACTATATAAACTTATAAATTTGGAGTTGGCAAAGCTATTATGCTTTCCTACAATTATAAACTCTGACTTGGCAAAGCTATTACTAAGCCTTCCTATAAGTAGTTCTATTTGCCATCAAAATTTCCAATTAAACATTTTATATAGAATGGTAGAGGGAGGAGGCCATTAGGAATTAGCTGAAGCATCTGATAACATGCATTTGTTTTCATCTTGCATCCAGTGCATGGCAGTTTATGCAGAGCTCACATTATTCTACAAGCAAGTTGTGCACACAACTGGTGTAGCCACAGGACTCTCGGCTATGGCTATCTCTTTCTCACTGGACTGTATGATAGTTTGACAATAAAATTTCCTGTACATACGTGAGTGTAAGAACTTCATCTAAATATATTTTTGCCAACCCGGAGACTTTGATCTTGCATAAATATTACGATTAGATACATCGACAACTTGTAATAAGATGATATATAACGAAAAATAACAGTGCAGTTCAGGTTCATGTGTTGGCCAAATATTGCGCTGATTATAATTGTTGGGAGGGACGGAATAGATCAGCTGCCAATAATTTGTCTTCCAGGTTGTCGATATTGATGTCTTCTCCAAGCACTGGTTCCCAGATGACGATATGAATCATTGCAATGTAGGCAAATAGATACCACTTTGTGTTGCCATCAACAACCATAACTTTAGAAAGCTTCTGTAACATGCAACTCCCCACTCCGCATCTTGCTGTTGCATATGCCCATCCTTCACCGTATCCAAGGTGTTGACTCATAGCCATATTAAAATGGCAATACTTCGGTCTATCAGGTACACATACATGTAAGGTACTACCATTATTTAAACCCTGAAAAATGGCATTTTTTCAATATGAGACAAAAGCACGCAGGGTAATAATTAACTCAGCGCTCATAAGCTTCAGCTTATACTTAGAAGGCAAAAGATTACGTGAGTCACATCATTACACAAGACCTCTCAATTAAGGCTTGTGTTTTACATTGTCCTGGTGATGGGCAATAATTAAGATACTTGTTGTGCATGTAAATTTCCCAACACTACCTTTGAGAACTAGAGGTGTATAGCAAACCCACGTACCCGGAAAGTGTCCTGAGTGGCCCCACCTCCTCCTCCTCTGACTCACTCTGCTCCTCCCCACTCTCCTCCTCCTCCTCTTCTTCCTCGTAGGTCATGCTCCCAACCACGCCCCTTGCCACACCCCCTATTCCCTGCGGCTGTTGCTGCTGGCTAGGGTAACGATAATCCCCGTCTGTGGACTCTAAGAGGAAAGAGAAGAGGTGGGATTGAGGAGGTAGGATTGAGGGGGTGGGATTGAGGAGGTAGGATTGAGGTGGTGGGATTGAGGGGGCTGGATTGAGGTGGTGGGATTGAGGGGAGGTGGTGGGATTGAGGTGGTGGGATTGAGGTGGTGGGGCTGCAACTTAAATATCAGAGCACCTACCAGGCCCCTCCCGGGGGGTGGGGTTAGTGCTGGCCACTTCCTCTCCATCGCTGACCTCAACACTCTCGTCGTAGTGCTGGTTGTGTACAACCTGTGCCTGTGGGAGAACAGGGAGGAACAACTCTCACTGTACAGGCAAATTTCCACAACTGTAGCTACTACTTGAGATGGTAGTGGTATCAACATTGTGACAATACTTTGAAAGACGGTGGGTGAGCTGAGTGGGCAATGTACACAGCGGGCGAGCCGAGCAAGCCCTATACTAGCAAGGTTAGGTTCTACCCCCTGCTAACATGTGCGTATGACATGCTGAATCTACATTTACTGTTCTATCATAATCTCATGTGTTACTGCGGGAGATTGCATGTTGAGTGGTCTGTGTAGTTTAACATATGGTTCAAGAGGTGCTGTGGAACAGAGGAGGCCTCAAGCATAACAGCCAGCAAAGCAAAGCGTGAGTAGAAATAGCCACTGCTAATTTTAGCGCTGTCACAGAAAGAATGGTCCCCCCCCAAAAAATAGATCAAATTTGTTTTGTGCACAATGACCACCCCAGATCTAGTCTACCAGGAGTTATGGGCTCCTGAGTCTACCAAGAAATCAAGCCTCCCTCTCATGCAATGTTCTGTATGTAAATGTATGCACTGCCACTGATGGCCTACTTTTGTGATGTGATAAAAGTATACATGTAAAAAGTCCTCTGTTGGCGAGCGTATCCAAACTATTTTGCTGAAGATAACGTCATTGTGGCATTCAGGGGGTGAGATGTAAGGACCATTACATTTAATATATGTGACGTTATGAAGGCGGGAGGGGGGGGAGGGTCAAAACCTAACGTCACAATAACGTTATTTGGGCCAAAATAGTTTGGAGACGCCCCCTTGGTCTTAATAGCTACCAGCCCCAGGGGTGGCTGGGGTGGGGGACTCATTTGTGATGACTTATACAACAATCCTCAGCTCACCACAACTTGTGGCTCTCCTGAGCGCTCGCCCCTCGCATTCTGCTCCACTGTTCCATTGAGACCCACCTGCGGCGAGTTGTAGTAGCCGGACATTCTGTGATCGCGTTCACTGCAGTGTGGCCCGCTATCCCAGCACCATGTTTACGTCATGTGATCAGCAAGTGTTGCCATAACAACCTCTGCAAGAATCATGTGATATTCATGTGAATTGTTCAGCTGCAGCGGCACACATAAAAAAATTCGCAGGACTTTCGAGAGCAATCGCTGTTCGACGTTCTGCATGTTCGCAGCATACCAATAGATAGATGGAAAACGTTTGGAGCCTGCGATCGTAGCTCAGATGGAAGTGGACGAGCGTTTGCGATGGCTGGAAGCCCGGATCTCCTCCTCACTTCGACCTCGAGCGGACGAACTACGCAGTCTCTTCAGCGACGAAGAAAACAGGTACGCCAGTTCAGGTAGAGCCTGCACTAGCCCTGCAGCATTTTTGAAGGAGTGGAAAATGCTGCAGGTCTTGATTGCTAAGCAACAAGTTGCCTAGCAACGAAGGTGGGGCTCCGCGGTTTACCTACATCCGTGTGAATTTATATGGGCATCAACAGTATACCGGGCACACACATACCGGTATGTACAAACAGACACTTAGTATGGAAGTTAGTTTAAGCCAGCCAGTTTTTCTGTCAAAAGCTGGCTGGCTCAGGAAACCATGTCTCTGCACCTCCCCCCCTCCCAGGCATGCATTCCTCGCCTTCTGCAACCATAGTGAGTCCCGGAGGCTATTCATTCACCTTCCCGAAGCTGGGGAGGGTAACATCCGAGTGTCCCCCCAGCCCCCCCGGGAACTCAGTGAGAAGGCCCTTTTCTTCCTTAAGTGCAGCCACGCCTCCAAACTGAGCCGGGAGAGCATTGCTCAAGACGTGGTCTACTCAGAGTGCTCACGGCTGCCACTGGAACACCTGGAACTGGTTATGAGGTGAGAGGGGGAGGGGCCTCACACGGGTTGTACGAGGTGGGAGGGGGAGGGTCCTCACACTGGTTAAGAGGCCGAGGCTGAGGGAGAGACGGGTCAGAGTTCACTTACACCAGTTAGTCAGTTAATCAGCCTTGTACCAACCCTGATAATAAGGAAAAGTCATGTCAGTGAGGTGAGATGCATGCTGCTAAAACTCAAGGAGGGTCTGGATGGTCATTGCCAATCACAATCACATCCTTTGGAATGTCATCTCTTTGCCTGCTGTGTTTTGTGCTGTCCTCGCCTGCAGGGAGGTGTACCTGCCGCTGATGGTACTGCAGCCCCACGGGGTGTCTGGGGACAAGCTGCTAGACCTGCTCCACAGACTGGTGGGCAGCTTACAGGTCACCAGAGGCTTCTCTGAGGTCAGTGGGTGGGGTTAGTAGGTTGGGCTACTCTGAGGGTGTTTCCTTTATGAGTATACAATGTCATGCCCGGTTTTACATGTAGTAAGGCTATACCAATACCAGAATATGCCTCCAATACCGATACAGATATTTGAAGGTTACATCCTGCCGACATTAAGGCTGTACCAATACTATATATTTAAGCCGATACAACCGCTATCCGGCACAGGTACGGGTCTACCGGAATCCTTTCATTACAGATTTTGCAAATCGCTTTGTATCATTACAAACACTGACATATCCCGTGAGTGATCATGACATGCCCCGTGAGCGAGCAGTAGCAAGTTTCAACAACCCAAGGACTGTAGACATTTGACTAAATTCTAACTTTTGAGGCCATGTGCTACAAGTCATGTGATTGTTGGCTATGTGTACACGTACATACTGCTGATACCTATATCGCTGATATTGGCTCCGATACCGATACCGGATCAGTATTGGTACAACCTTAACATGTAGCCTGGTGCCCAGGCTGGTGTTCCATTCCATTCCATCAATTTCCATGGAGTTTCATATGAGGCTAACTAGAATTATTGTAACTATCCCCTCCCTCCTGATGCCCCGCCCCTCCCCCAGGGTAAGGTGGTGCTGCCACTCCCCTCCATTGAGGTCCTGGCGGAGGCGGCCTCGAGTGCTGACCGTCGCACGGCTGTCATCCATGTACTGGAGTCGTGTGTGGTGGCCTGGATGAAGCAGGTGAAGGTAGGCCAGCTCTGAGGATGTGTGCTTTATTTGGAGTCTGAGAAACTGGGAACAGTGGGCATGTGCATGGCAGCAAAGCAAAGTGAGACTATTCTTCGTATACTGTTTACCCAGATATTTTTTGCAGGGTTGTAATTTTGCTATAATTATTCCCAGGGCTACCGTAAACTGTGAAATTTTCTACCTGCGAAATGTTGGGGCCATGAAATCTCCTAACTAGCAAAGCACCAGAGAAAACAGAGGCTGCAGTTTTGTTCATGCTTCTCTTAGAGTGAAAGGAGTGTTGTGGCTAAAAGAAAAGATATCTGAACTCCAAGCTTGAACTAGTCACAGTACAAGCAAGCTTTGTGGGGGGCTATGAAACCTGAAACAAAATGTGTTATTGCTCTTCCACTAAATTTCTTTTACCCAGAACAGTCCTTCCACTCGATCAAGTCAATGTGCGATAAAATCATTAATTGAAGTTCTGTGCATGAATCATGAAATAAAAAATTATGAATGTTCAGTCAATGTGAGAAAATCATGAAACATTGTACCCATGAAAAAAGTATTTTTGCCTTAGTGTATAGGTGTAGTAGTGGACTGAAAGCGATCCCATCTGCAGGTCTAGTATTGTTTGCATGGATTAAACTGGTATCTAGCATTATCTAATCCATGTCTCTTCTAGATTGCCCTACATTTTGACCCAAAGACTGCCATATTGAAAGCTCATGGAAAGTATGCAGGGCCACTGGCTGAAGTAGAGGTATACATTATTTATATTATATACATACTAGCTTTTAAGAAGGGCTTCTTTCATAAAAAGAAAGAAGTTATAGTGCTATGTAGTGCAGAAGATATGTAGGTAAAAATAACCTAGGTGAAAAAAAATGGAAAAAAAGCCTCCAGGGAGATTCGAACTCCCGACCCCTGGTTTACGAGACCAGTGCTCTGCCTACTGAGCTATAGAGGCCACATCAGGTGAGGAGCCTCATATTGAGTTACATAAACAATGCGCACCACAACAAACACTCTGAAATAGGGTGGCTCCTAACCACCCACTAGCTGCTATACCATACCAGTTTACCCTCCCTCTCCAGTTTTGGAGCAGCCGTCTGTCTCGGTTGGAGTCTGTGAGGGGCCAGCTAAGCTCCGTGGTGGTGCTCAGCATCCTGCACAACCTGCAGCAGGCTCACAGCACCTATGCCCAGGCCTTCCTTCACGTGCACAGGGACATCGGTCGTGCCATTGCTGACACAGAGCACTGCCTCGTGTATCTCACAGCCCTACGACCATGGCTACAGCGACTCAGCCTGGCTTACTCCCCAGAGACCCTAGTGAAGATCTTCCCTCCTCTCATGGCCACACTGATGCTGGTCTGGCAGCACTCAGGGTGAGTGGGAGAGAGAGAGAGAGGGGGGGGGGGACTGTCATTTGGGGTAGAGGGAAACAGGGCAATTGTGGGAGGTTGGTACCCATATCTTCATGTAATTGACAGCTTGACCTTTGTTTAGAGCAGCAAGCTTAGCCCAGTGGATGACGTGGTTTTCTGTACATGAAATATGCCAGCCAGGAGGAGTTTGTATTGTGCCATCCACCAGTACTACTGATTAAATTAAAACCTCTACCATATGTAGCATACCCTATTACCAAACTATGCAGGGATAGAGCAATTAAAATGAGTTAACTAACATTTAAATTTTACACTAAATCTATATTGTGTGAAGCCATACTGAAACAAAAACACACGTGGAGTTATCAGACAATGCAGTGGACAAGAATTGTTCATACAAAAATTATTGTTGCATATTCAGAAACCTGTCCTGAGTAGGGTGTTGCGCTGTATACTTACGACACTCATCACATAAGCCTACAGTTTTGGCGTTCATTGGTTGTACCGTCAACTTGTCGTACACAGATGGCGTACGGCCGCACGTCGTCCTGCTCAGGAGACACCCAGAACTGCCCTCCTTCCGCCTGGTGCTCCGAGAGCATTCTTAGGTTGGCAGGGTTCACACGATTCTGGAACACCATCTGGTAGCGTTTCCCATCCACCTCAAATGTCAGGGCATACTTGGCAGCGATGTCAATGGAGGGGGTGGAGTAGATTCCTCTGCTGTAGGGAATGTTCTTCCCCTTGGTGAGCTTGTAGCCATCCTCTGCAAGGCTCGTGGTTGTGCCACTATTTGTGTCACTATGCAGGGCCGTCCCATGGTAGGACACAGGCCACTCCCCCGGTGAGGAGTCACGACGTGACCAGAACTTCCAAAATCTCGGTGCCAGCCAATTGTCATTCTTGTACCGTCCAAGAACCTTCAGGGCATACCTCTTCCAGCCAATGGGTCGCTGGTACAGATAGCCCCCCCTGGAGTACCTGGTACCATCGTCTCTCTTGTTAGTGAAGTCATCGTCGAACTTGGGATCCATGAGTGAGTCATCCAGGTAGTAGGTAATGGGAGAGCCACTCTGGACTCGCAGTACCAGGTGAATGGTGCTTTGTGCGTCGATGCCATACTCCTCCAATGTCTGATCATCCTCCAGCTGCCTGCCTCCAAACAGCAGTCTCTGCTGGTCGGGATGTGTCCCCTCCACATCCTGAAACTTGCTCTTTAGGTCTGCCACAGTGTTGCCCCTAGAAACATGCACGTCATGGCTCCTGCCAGTGAGGGTCTTGATGGTGACCACCATCTCTTCCTCCTCCTCCCTCTCTCCCATCGGACCCATCATAAAGCTGTGATCAAACAGGCAGCTGGTGTCTAGCCGGGTGTATGTGCCAGTGGGCGTGGCCTCGCCTCTCAGGGCCTCCGTGTACTGCCCATGGGTGAGCACTGCAGTGCCAATCAGGGAGGAGAACCCTGCAGCTAGCAGCTCACTGCTACTGTTGCTATTCCCCAGGATTGCTGCTTCACTAGAACCAGACAGGACCAGACTAGCAATTCATAAATAGGTGGAGGGGGGAGGGGGGTTGCTTGGAGTTAGCTAGTCAGCAGCAGGAGCAAGCTTGACTCACCCAGGATCAGAGTAGTGCTTGGAGCTAGCAGAGGGCTTCAATATCTGATGATGACACTGCTGTGTCAGTCACATGAATGTGGATAATGAATATACTCAACTCAAATGACATCATAGCTATTGCCATAGTAACCACAAAATAGTATTCATTTACTGACTGATTACAAATGACTGACTTAGTCCAATTAAGGCAAGGAGATGATAGCCTCCTTCCCAGGCTCCGCCTGCTTTTGTACTGCAAGTGACTAAACCTGGGGTGAAGGCCTGGGAACATGGCTACTGAGGTGAAGAGAGATGGCTATCGGGTTGCGATATATATGTAGTACATTCCCTGTCATATGCCATCTCCTGATCTAGCTACAATGCTCCAGAGCAAGAGAGCAAAGTGTTCAGTTTTGATACAGTTTAATGTCACAGCCCTTACTGCTTGTAGTGCTTCATCAGCAGGGAGGTGTTGTCACATGACTTCTGTGAAGAAATATCAGTGTGATTGTGTAAAACAGGCATTCGCTATTGAGAATGCAAACAATTGGCTAGGTGTGTTTAGGAATGCTTAGCCTCGTTCCCAGGCTATGCCTGAGCATTTTGCCCCTCAATATGAGCTCTCTAACTTGGGCCGAAAGTTGCCCCTCTGTAAAGGTTACATTGTACTCTGTACCAAAATTTTTATGAAGTATTTGTCCATGAGATTGAAGCTGCAGCAGGGACTGCTCCCTTTCACAATTTTTGATGGCTTGTTGAATAGCTGCACAGTACATGTATGGCTTCTGCATTGGCAATGTATGGGAAAATGACCATCTTGACAAAACGTATTTCTTTGGTGATTTTGAGCATCTTTGGGTATGTTAAACTCCAAACTTTTGCTCCAAAGCACTGTACCAGGGTCAGGGTTCATTTAGTTTTGGAGGGCCCATTTTCATTTTATCTGGCAGCATTGGGTGCGAGGGGGGGGGGGGGGGTTAGAGTAGTAGAGACCTAGAAGCTTGCTATTCTATTGTATACTGAGCTACAACAATATAGTGCAATTGAATGACTCTGAGCATACAAGATACAACGGCATTTGGTGGAAGAATCAAACACATACACTGACAATATGTGTGGCTTGGTTCAGTGTCATGTGACCTGTCGTACACAGATGGCGTAGGGCCGCACGTCCTCCTGCTGGGGGGACACCCAGAACTGCCCTCCCTCTGCTGCCTGCTGCTCTGGGAGCACCGTCAGGTTGGCAGGGTTCACACGATTCTGGAACACCATCTGGTAGCGCTTCCTGTCCACCTCAAATGTCAGAGCATAGTTTGCAGCGATGTCAATGGAGGGGGTGGAGTAGATCCCTCTGGTGTGGGAGAAGCTCCTCCCCGTGGTGAGCCTGTAGCCGTCCTCTGCAAGGCTGCGGGTACCATTCAGGGCCGTCCCGTGGTAGGACACAGGCCACTCTCCTGTTGAGGAGTCACGACGTGACCAGAACATCGTTGCAGGCCCCAGCCAATCGTCATCTTCATACTGTCCGAGAACCTTCAGGGCACACCTCTTCCAGCCAATGGGTCGCTGGTACAGATAGCCCCCCCTGGAGTAACCGGTACCATCGTCTCTCTTGTTAGTGAAGTCATAGTCATACCTGGGATCCATGAGTGAGTCATCCAGGTAGTAGGTAACGGGAGAGCCGCTCCGGACTCGCAGTACCAGGTGAATGGTGCTGTATGCATCGATGCCGTACTCCTCCAGTGAATGGGTGTCCTCCAGCTGCCTGCCTCCATACAACAACCTCTGCTGGTCGGCATGTGTCCCCTCCAAATCCTGAAACTTGCCCTTTAGGTCTGCCACAGTGTTGCCCCGAGAAACGTGCACGTCATGGCTCTTGCCAGTGAGGGTCTTGACATAGACCACGATCTCTTGCTCCTCCTCCCTCTCTCCCAACGGGCCCATTACATAGCTGTGATCGAACAGGCAGTTGATGTCTAGCCGGGTGTATGTGCCAGTGGGCGTGGCCTCGCCTCTCAGGGCCTCTGTGTACTGCCCATGGGTGAGCACTGCAGTGCCAATCAGGGAGGAGAACCCTGCAGCTAGCAGCTCACTGCTACTGTTGCTATTCCCCAGGATTGCTGCTTCACCAGAATCAGGCAGGAGCAGGCTAACAACTCATTCAGTCACTGGCAGGGGAGGTGGCTTGGAGCTAGCTAGGCTGCAGCAGGCAAAATCTTCAGAATCAGAATAGGTGCTCGAAGGCTGGAGAGAAATAATAGATGCCAACTGATGTAGAGTCACATGCTTATAGAACTCAAATGACATCATAGCAGTGGCATAGTAACCACAGAATAGTATTCATTTACTCAGTACTGTCCAATAACCTACTGTGTGGATAGTTTGCAATATGTAGTACTCCCCTTCTGGGGAATAACTATGTCAAAGTCATGGTTCATTCAGTTCTGGAGGACCATTTTCCTTTTGTCTGGTAGCATGCACAGGATGGGGGGGTGGGGGGGGTATTTGTTACACTTGAGACCTAGAAACTTGCTATTCTTGGAGATAACTTGTATACTGAGTTGCCACAAGTACAACAGATATAGTGCAATTGAAGGACGCTGAGAATACAAAACACAACTGAATTTTGTGGAGGAATCAAACCCTTAACTTATACGCGGACAAGTTACATATACTCCATTGTATGTGTGGCTTGGTTCAGTGTCATGTGACCTGTCGTACACAGATGGCGTAGGGCCGCACGTCCTCCTGCTGGGGGGACACCCAGAACTGCCCTCCCTCTGCTGCCTGCTGCTCTGGGAGCACCGTCAGGTTGGCGGGGTTCACACGATTCTGGAACACCATCTGGTAGCGTTTCCTGTCCACCTCAAATGTCAGGGCATAGTTTGCAGCGATGTCAATGGAGGGGGTGGAGTAGATCCCTCTGGGGCGGGAGAAGCTCCTCCCCGTGGTGAGCCTGTAGCCATCCTCTGCAAGGCTGCGGGTACCATTCAGGGCCGTCCCGTGGTAGGACACAGGCCACTCCCCTGGTGAGGATTGAGGGCGTGTTCCCAAGGGTCCCAGCCAGTCGTCATTCTCATACCTTCCCAGTACCTTGAGGGCATATCTCTTCCAGCCGTAGGGTCGCCTGTACTTGTAGTCACCTCTGTAGAATGTCGTACCATCGTCTGTTATGTTAGTGAAGTCATAATTATACCGAGGGTCCATGAGTGAGTCATCCAGGTAGTAGGTAACGGGAGAGCCACTCCGGACTCGCAGTACCAGGTGAATGGTGCTGTGTGCGTCGATACCGTACTCCTCCAGTGAATGGGTGTCCTCCAGCTGCCTGCCTCTAAACACCAGTCTCTGCTGGTCGGGAGGTGTCCCCTCCGCAGCGTGAAAGTTGCCCTTTAGGTCAGCTACGATGTTGCCACGGGAGACAGACACGGTGTGGTTCCTGCCGGTGAGGGTCTTGATGTAGACCACCATTTCCACGTCCTCACTCTCCCCGACTGGGCCTGTCACATAGCTGTGATCGAACAGGCAGCTGATGTCTAGTGGAGTATATGTACTAGTGGGTGTGGCCTCGGCTCTCTGGGCCTCTGTGTGTTGCCCGTGGGTGAGCACTGGAGTGCCAATCAGGGAGGAGAACCCTGCAGCTATGAGGTCACTACCTCTGTCAGCCCTATGGCTGCTGCTGGCTTGGCTGTTGCTGTTCCCCAGCGTGGCTGCTTTATCAGGAGCAGGGACAAGCCTGGCCACTCAGGACAGGTTGGCAGGGACAAGCACCAGAAGAAGAGAGCTTTGACAATCCTGAGATCGAGCTCCTGCAGCTAAACTGCTGTCTTCAAGATAGTGTGCTAGCAATTGATGACATCATGCCAAAATAGTAGCAATTGATGACATCATGCCAAAACAGTAGTAGCAATTGATGACATCATGCCAAAACAGTAGTAGCAATATTCATTACACTGATCACTATCTGTCAGGCTACCTTCCTGTTAATGAATAGGGAATAGGCAGGGTCCTGTTGGGTGGTACATAGTCTGTGCTACTCAGTAATCTCAAACACTGGCAGTGCACTACATCTTCCAGTCTGCTCTCCTACTGTGGCAGAGGAATATACCACATACTGCATGCAGGTAGTGGTTTTGACCCAACAAGGGGACCAGAGGTACACCTCTCAGTTTGTTTGGTCTGTGGGTGGTAAAGTGAGAACCTTAATTACCAGTGGCGTAGCAAGTTACATGGGCATGCGCAAAACATTCTGCTGTGCAATCCTAGGATTGCACACTCTGCTGCGCAATCCCAGGATTGCACACTCTGCTGTGCAATCCTAGGATTGCGCACTCTGCTGCGCAATCCCAGGATTGCACACTCTGCTGTGCAATCCTAGGATTGCGCACTCTGCTATGCTATCCTAGGATTGCACACTCTGCTGTGCAATCCTAGGATTGCGCACTCTGCTATGCTATCCTAGGATTGCACACTCTGCTGTGCAATCCTAGGATTGTGCACTCTGCTGCGCAATCCTAGGATTGCGCACTCTGCTATGCTATCCTAGGATTGCACACTCTGCTGTGCAATCCTAGGATTGCACACTCTGCTGTGCAATCCTAGGATTGCGCACTCTGCTGCGCAATCCCAGGATTGCACACTCTGCTGCGCAATCCTAGGATTGCACACTCTGCTGCGCAATCCTAGGATTGCACACTCTGCTATGCTATCCTAGGATTGCACACTCTGCTGTGCAATCCTAGGATTGTGCACTCTGCTGCGCAATCCTAGGATTGCACACTCTGCTGTGCAATCCTAGGATTGCGCACTCTGCTATGCTATCCTAGGATTGCACACTCTGCTGTGCAATCCTAGGATTGTGCACTCTGCTGTGCAATCCTAGGATTGCGCACTCTGCTATGCTATCCTAGGATTGCACACTCTGCTGTGCAATCCTAGGATTGTGCACTCTGCTGCGCAATCCCAGGATTGCACACTCTGCTGTGCAATCCCAGGATTGCGCACTCTGCTATGCTATCCCAGGATTGCACACTCTGCTGTGCAATCCTAGGATTGTGCACTCTGCTGCGCAATCCTAGGATTGCGCACTCTGCTATGCTATCCTAGGATTGCACACTCTGCTGTGCAATCCTAGGATTGCACACTCTGCTGTGCAATCCTAGGATTGCGCACTCTGCTGCGCAATCCCAGGATTGCGCACTCTGCTGCGCAATCCTAGGATTGCGCACTCTGCTATGCTATCCTAGGATTGCACACTCTGCTGTGCAATCCTAGGATTGCGCACTCTGCTGCGCAATCCCAGGATTGCACACTCTGCTGCGCAATCCTAGGATTGCACACTCTGCTATGCTATCCTAGGATTGCACACTCTGCTGTGCAATCCTAGGATTGTGCACTCTGCTGCGCAATCCTAGGATTGCACACTCTGCTGTGCAATCCTAGGATTGCACACTCTGCTATGCTATCCTAGGATTGCACACTCTGCTGTGCAATCCTAGGATTGTGCACTCTGCTGTGCAATCCTAGGATTGCGCACTCTGCTATGCTATCCTAGGATTGCACACTCTGCTGTGCAATCCTAGGATTGTGCACTCTGCTGCGCAATCCCAGGATTGCACACTCTGCTGTGCAATCCTAGGATTGCGCACTCTGCTGTGCAATCCTAGGATTGCACACTCTGCTGTGCAATCCTAGGATTGCGCAAGGCATTCTGCTGCCCAATGCTATGATTCACGTGTGAAATTGCGGAAACACGCTAAGGTGCTCAGCAATGAATAGGAGGCCTCCCTGCAACAATTAATTGCATAATCTAACATGTAAGTTGATATTGTGTGTTGAATTACATATGTACCTGGTACTAACACGTATGTTGATATTGTAGCCCCTATGAACTGATTACATATGTACTAACATATGTGTTGAAATTAATTACAATAGGCCTCTCAGCAACAATTGATTACATATTATGTCTGTATGTACTAACCTATAAGAATGTCAAATTACAGTAGGCCTCCCAGCTACAATACGTATGTACTATCATGCACGTTCAATTAAAACCACCATTCTAATCACTAATTCTAGCTGCATGGAATGCTTACCATATTGTGCCACCACACAGTCCTCTCGCCATTTGATATCACACACAATGACATGACCCGGGCACACGCACATTTTACCCGGGCATATGCAAATTTTACCCGGGCCAGTGCCTGGGTGTAGCTGCGCCACTGTTAATTACACAACAGACTTCCTGGTGGCAGTGTTTGCCCTGCGAGGGGCAGAGCGACATGACCACACCTCTTCCTCTCCCAGGCTGTACTCAGTCCCCGCCCACCTCCACCGACTGCTGCGGCTGCTGGCCAATGAGGTGGCAGGGAAGGCCAGAGACATTGTCGGAGAATCCCCTCTCCAGGCTCCAGATGAGGTGAGCTTGCTCTCACTCACAGCCCTGTAGCTAAGCCTACTGCACAGTATTGTCTTGTATGGAGTAGATGTGACGTATGATTGCCCATTGAAAGTGTGTGCATTTTCACAAACGTAGTGATATGAACTGTCATAGCGATTACCATATTGAATGAAGAGAACATATCACACACATGTAGCATTTGGGAATAGGCAAATTAGACTCATGCAATTACCATTGCCTATTACTCACATGCAATTATCCCTGAATTTCACTGAAGTCCATGTCATTAATGTACTGGCATTCTCTCCGGCTGTCTGCAGAGCCTGCTCAACATTAAGTTGGCTCTGCGAGTGTGTGCAGCCTTCCGAGGGTGCTACCTGGACTATCGAGAGAGGGGGGAGGGGCTGTTGAGGGCCCAGCATGAGAGGAAGGAGGGGCTTGTTCAGCAGATAGAAGAGCAGGATAGGTGAGCGACCATGTGAGATGAAGTAATCATGATGTAATGTGTTTACCCGTGGTATCCGGTATCACACTCCTCTCCAGTACTCACCCCCTCCAACCATCACAAGCCTCACACCAGCATCCCGCCTCCACCTGGTGTTCCACGGGAGGCCCCACCCCCAGCCACACCCTCCAAGAACTATGCCCATGGCCCCCTCGAAACTCTCCTGTCTTCTCATCTCTGAATGGAGTGATGGAGCGCTGTAACGACCTCCTGGAGCTGGTCCAGACTGTCATGGACTTTAAGTGAGGACAGCCTGACTTCACTCCAACCAGTGCAATAGACTTTGGTACCTCTGTGGTAGTCTCATTTCCAGATCCCACTCCACCTCTGTGGTAGTCTCATTCCCAGATTCCACTCCACATATGTGGTAGTCTCATTCCCAGATTCCACTCCACCTGTGTGATATTCTCATTCCCAGATTCCACTCCACCTGTGCGGTAGCCTTGTTCCCAATCTGCAGCTTTTTTCCAGCCACGAGGCCAGCTTCATTGGGTGTAGTACACGTACCTTATTTCCTGCCACTAGCGGGTTTGGTAGCTGCAGCCTTAGGCTGCTCCGCTGCTCAGGAGCTCTGGATGAATTTGCATTTTAGTGTTCATTAACAGATAGTTTCAGATATAAACTGGCCTGTTGAGTCCAATGACCATGCCTTGTGTTACTGTACTGTGTTTGTACTCTTGACAGAGAGCTGGAGATTGCCACCTATGGTGTGGGCGTGGCTGATGCTGCTGCAGCAGAAGTGGGTGGGGCTGCCCCCACGGACCCCCTGGTGGCTGATATCTGTACAGAGTTCGCTGTCTGCCTGCAGACCTTCGAGGAGAGCAGCAAGGTAAGAGTCATTGCTTGCAACAATGGGAGGCAGCAGAGCCAGTGGCAAACAGCCAGTATCAACAGCGTGATGTTGATGAGGAGATAGTCAGTAGAGAATATCTGAGTCTAGTATCGTGCCACGTGTGTCACAGACCGGTACCAGGCTATGACCATGGTCTGGGCCCTTGCTGATCATCACTTCACTAGGCTCCGGGGTTCGTCAGGGGATGACAAGGTTTGGTCAGGATGAGGGCATAACACGTAATATTATAGGCATATTGCTAGTGCATAATTGGAACACACTGTACATAGTAGATTACTATAGGTATCTAAATGAAGCAGCTTAATTAACTATTGTAAAGCTAACCGCCAATTAAGTTAAAGTAACCACACAATTGCCAATAGGTTGAGGCACGCTTGGTAAAAGACTAACTTGTAAAAGCTGTGTTCCTGACTGTACTAGAGCTATTTTAATTGTGTGCAAACTTAGACTGTATACACAGTGTATTAATGCGGGCACTGCAATGAAACAGGTTAAATAACAATTCTAAGTTCACCGCCAACTAAGCAAAAGAAAACACACAATACTTATTATCAACAGTCTGGGGCTCGCTTGCAAAAAGACCAACGTGTAAAAGCTGTGTTTCCAACTGTACTTAGAGCTATTTTAATCAAGTGTGAACCTACACACTGTATATAGTACATTACTGCAGGTATAGCAGCTTAATTAACTATTGTAAAGCTAACCGCCAATTAAGTTAAAGTAACCACACAATTGCCAATAGGTTGGGGCACGCTTGGTAAAAGACTAACTTGTAAAAGCTGCGTTCCTGACTGTACTAGAGCTATTTTAATTGTGTGCAAACTTAGACTGTATACAGGGGATATTAATGCGGGCACTGCAATAAAATAACAATCCTACATTCACCGCCAACTAAGAACACAATAATTATTGTCAACAGTCTGGGGCTCGCTTGTAAAAAGACCATCGTGTAAATGCTGCGTTTCAGACTAAACTAGAGCTATTTCAATCAAGTGTGAACCTACACACTGTACAGTTCGGGGCCCATGCCATGCATCGCAGGCTGGTACCAGACCTGACACCTATGTCCATGGTCTGGACCCGTGGTTATCATTATGTTACTAGACCCCAGGGCTCGTCAGGAGAGGGCAAGCTGGGTACAGGAGAGGGCGGTTAGGCATATGGTGTACCCAGCTTGCCCTCCCCTGACATGCCCTGGGGCCTAGTAACATAATGATAACCACGGGTCCAGACCATGAACATAGGTGTCGGGCCTGGTACCGGCCTGAGACGCATGGCATGGGTCCAAAACCCTAGCTGGCCTTCTCCAATTATGCAGTAGCATGGGAATGAGGCTTTCCTGCACTGTGGTCTGTACCTAACATGTCGTCTGATAATATGTGAGCACAACAGAAAGCTCGCCTCTCCCCCCCTCCCTCCTCCCTCCTCCCCCTCACCCCCCCTCCCTTCACCCTCCCCCCCAAGGACCTGCTCAGTCTGGAGCCAGATTGCCCATTTGAAGAAGGATTCTTTCAGCTGCGCTCCACTGTGCGCTCCCTGGAGCAGAGGCTGGGTGTGGCCCTCCTCAGGATGTTTGAACTCTGCCCCTCCCTGGCCGCAGAACTGAGGCTGCTGGAGTGTTTTCAGGGAGTGTGCCAGAGGGAGGCTGTTAAGGTGTGCCTGTGTGAGGGAGGGGGATGAAACTCTGCTAATAACAGAGGCACCATGGTAGCAGTATGGGGGTGCAAGGATTGGACATGATGGGGAAGGTTATGTAGCTCTCAGTCCTCAGGGCATGTAGCTCCCCAGTCCATGTAGCTGTCACTTCCCAGACCATATAGCCCTCCGTCCCTAGTAGTTGGCTCCCAGGTCTGCTACCGGAAGGTTGCAGAGATGGGCGTACTGCACCCTCCACCCTTTGTCCCCCTCCATTGCAGGACTGTCTTCAGGACCGCTACCAGGGGGTGGTCTCTAAGATGCTGGCAGAGGTACAGGCTGTGTGCCACACCCTCTCTGAGAACATTGACCGCCCTCCTTCCCATACCAACGTACCACCAATGGCTTCCAAACTGCTATGGCTTCATGCCCTGAGGGTGCGTGTGAGTGGCCCGATGGAGCAGCTACGTGAGGTAGCTCCCCAGCTGCTGGAGGGAGACCTCGGCTGGAAGCTGAGGCAGGAATATGCTGAGCTCAGCAAGAGCATCCAAAGGTGGGGCAGAGCTGTACCGCATATGCGCTTACGCTCGAAATATCCGCGTGCTGTGCTCACGTGTGCATTCAAGTTTCACGTGCATATTTCAAGTTTTTCAAGCGAAACGCAGAAAAGGAGAGCGCAGTAGAAGATACTGTCGCAGCTAGGCGACAACATAGGGGGTCAGGCGTCAACAGGAGAGGGACGACCATCGACAGAGAAGGCTAGCAGGTACCCATTGTTTTTTTGTAACTTACTTTGGGGGGTGGGGAGGGAGGTGGGACAAAGTAGCCAGCTAAAAAAAGCTGTGAGTGGAGACTGGAAGCAAGGCTACTGTAATGGTTTTTGGGGCTAAAACTCATGAACTAAATGCTGCAGGTGCCCCAGAGGAGAGGGCGGCTAGGTACCAACAGGAAAGGGAGTGCCAACGAGGCAGAACAACAGCAGAAAACCTAGTGCAAAGGCCCCAGCAAGATTGGGAGCATCACAGGCAACCGGCATCATTGCAGCTAAGGGGTAGTTACTAGCAGGTACCCCAAAGGAGGGAGATCTCACCATCACCAACTGGCTATACCACTTTATGTCCTAAATACGTATCATTCAATCCTGATACGCAAGTATATCTCCTAACACCACCTCCATGCCTATTACTATTTTACTCCTGAAAATGTATCAATCATTTAAGTGGATGTACGACACTCGATCAAGCTCACCTGTCCATGTTTCCCAGCATCTTACTAGTGCTAGCATAATTGAAGGAGTCAGAACCAAAGTAGACTAACCCAAAATGAAGTACTAAGAAACAGTAAAAAATATGACCAAACTTCTGAATTTTTAGCAGCTCTAAAGCACATTCTAGGACAGGACATCCCTCCACAGATCTGTCATATTCCTGTGGCAGCTATCAGCCTGTCAGACTCTTCCCAGGCTTAGTAGTGATAGATAGATGGCTATTCGTGGTATTTCTATACAGAGAAACAACTTAACTTAGAGAAGGAAAAAGAAGCCTATAGCTCCTGGTCAGTCAAACAATTCTTCCCAGGCTTTAGTACTGATAGATAGATGACTATTTGTGGTATTTCTATAAAGAAAAACAAATTACAACGTAAGTTGGAGGGAAAAAAGCCTAGCAGCCAATAGCATATCTTATTAAATGTTATAAAATTCAAATTAAATTTTGTTACTTATTTTTGTGGAATTTCTATAAAGAGAACAACTTAACTTGGAGGAAAAAAAGGAGAAAAAAAAGAAACTTCGAGAAAGAAAAAAAACTTGAGAAGAAAAAAAACCAAAAAACAAAAGCCTAGGGAGCCTCCCATCCCTCCTGGAGTGTCAGACACCCGGAGCACTGGATAGGCGATGGCTGGGAATCACAGGAGGCTCTGTAACGTACCCAGTCATCCTTTTAGCTTCGGAGTTCCCGAAGGAAAGTTACCGGCATATTGGCTATAGGCTTAGAAAGCCAAGAATCAGATTGCACGCGTGCGCCTCGAACACGCGACCCGATACATGGGGAGGCCACGTTCCGACCCCAGGCTGAAACGAACGCGCCACCTTGACTTCCCGTCAGATGTGGCAAAAATTGAGGCTTATATACCTGTAACGGTGATGTGCGTTAAATGGAAGTTTTCCTAGCATGAGCACACAACTGCAGCAGGATGGCTAGAGCGTCCCGCTATCATGGCTATAGTACAAGCACTGGGGATAAAGGTTAGGTAGCTACAAATATCGCTATGAACCTAGCTACCGGGCTAGCCCCACCCCTTGCAGGGGTGGGGCTAGCGCATGGACTAACGTATTATCCATGGGCTAGCCCCGCCTCTGCAAGGGGTGGGGCTAGCCCATGGATAATACGCACTAACGGTGTATTATCCATGGGCTAGCCCCGCCCCTCCTTGGGCTAGCCCGGTATTAAAACATAAACAGCCTCTGATTGTTCTATGCATGTATATCTCTGTAAACTGTTGACAATGGCAGTACAGGCTGTGCCGGTGAAAAATGAATTCATCATCCAGTCACCCATGGTACTGAAAGCCCTTACAAAGCTACTGCAGTGGTGTGGCAATCCTGCTCATCATCCAGCACTCTGCTCATTTTCATTAGAGCTTGCACCTGAGTTATATGCCTGTAAAATATCATAGTATCTATGGTCTAGCTATAACTGTGTACATGTATGAATCAGACCTCACTGTCAGAACCAGAGCAGTTTTAACCGAACTTGTCACCCTAACTCGAGATACTCTCAGAAGTTTGGTCATTTGTTCATAGGGATACTGTGTGTTGGTGTAAGCATCGATCAGTTATCACAGGAGCCCACCTTTGGGATCCGTTATCAATAGAGTCGGTCTTTGCATCAGTATTAATTGGTGTTGGTGTTAAGGTCAGTGTTACAAATTGTTAAGCTAGCCTCCGGTAACTGACTGTTCCTCCTGCCATAATCATCACTATTGTTGTGGTCCTTTGCCTCCCCGCCCTGCAGCTATATCTCTGAGACTGAGGGGGTGTGGTCCCAGAGTGTCTCCCCAGGGCTGACCCAGAGACTCAAGGATTGTGTACTGGTGAGCCAACTGGGGAGACAGGAAGGGGGAGGGGCTTGAGGAACAGAACGCTAATAGTTCTACTGATCCACAGCCTGCATTGCACAAACTGATCTGGTTACCGGTAGCTCTCATTTGCTGATTTGAAATAGCCACTTTTCTGACTGCTGATGTTTTGTTCTCGTACTAGTGTCCATATAGTTTGCATAGGCTGGGTGGATCTCATTCCAATCTGCATAGGCTGGGTGGATCTCATTATCGCATTTCCAATCTGGCCACTTTTGCTTTTGCTCCATTAATTCCACCATCCTATTAAATGGACTACCACCTGGCCACCTCTCCCCCACTGCTCTGCTTCCTTCCTTGATCATTCTTTTCTTGCACTGTTTTATGCCTCCCCAGACTCGTTCTCCTGAGGGTCAGCTGGTGGTAAACTTTGACCCCACTCTGAGGGAGGTGCTGCAGGAGATCCGCTACATGACACGCCCCCCTCTGAGCGTGGCCCTTCCCCCGGCAGCCCAGCAGCTGCTAAAGGGGGTGGAAGGGGTGGAGCTTGGGGTGAGGATCACCAGCCTGGGGGTGGTGGTGCAGGCGTACAACGAGCTGTGGGCGGGGCTATCGGAGGTTGACCAGCTGCTGTTCCATCACAAGCTACAACAAGTGGACAACGTGAGTGCCGGCTAGGACCCCGCCCCCTTCAGCAGCTCAGGATATAGCCTCCAGTACTGTGAGGGTACCTTGTACCACCGGCAAGCCCAGTGTTATGTGTAGAGAGAGTGTATTTTAGCATCGCAGGAGACATGACTGTAATTGAGACTAATGCCGCGGGGTGCCACCTTGCTGCCTAACCTGTGGTTTATTGATTGAACACTTTCTAAGCAAAGTATTAACTTCAATCATGCTAATTTTATATTTGTCCACACGTCCACACCTTGAAACAAGCTTTGTGCTTTTTGAGATAATCAATCACTCCACTTTCACATACATATACCCCACCAGCTGCTCGCTCAAGGTCTGGAGAGCCTGGACTGGTCCAGTGCTGCCTTCCCTGATTTTGTGGCCAAAGCACGGGCCCTGGTGTGCGGGGACCTCCAAGCAGCGCTGCAAGGGGTCCACCAGCACACGGCAGCCATCAGAGCCACTGCTGGTTCCTGGTCCCTCCTCCCTGGCCTGGACATCTTCCAGGGAGAAGGAGGGGCAACCCTGGAGGAGCTGCAGGACAGGCACAGGTGGGTCAGGGGAGAGAAGGGGGAGGGGAGGTGGGAGAGAGAGGTCAGACACTGACACCATGGGGTAGGTGAGATGATGAGTCGCTGTATCAACAGGTTCTCTGGTTCCTTCTCCTCAGTGTTGTCCTGGAGTCCCTGGAGCACACCCTCCCTCCTGCGGCCAAGAGAATTAGCTCTCACCTGCAGGCAGTCTTCCAGGTACGCCTCCCCCTCCCACACATCCTGGGTCTGGCCTTTCACCCAGATGGTATCTTTGTACGTATGCTTTTTGGATCTCTTAGGGTGCTAGGAAACTGTTTGGTCAATCTTCTTCAGGCCAACCAATCGACCAAGCTCAATCAGAAAATTATCAGAATGTCCTTTCTCTAATCCCTCTCCCCTGCTTCCTCTCTCCCTTGCCTCCTTTCCTACCCTCCCTCTCCTCCCCCTCCACCTCCACCTCACCCTCCCTCCCCTCCCCTCCCCCCAGAATGTGGATGCCAGCCAGGCATCTCCAGCCTGGGGGGCCTACCTCACTCTGGTGGATGACCTGGCGCTGGACGGACTCAGGGCCATGGTGCTCACTGCCATCTCTACACTCATCACCAGAGCTCACCGATACGAACAGGTACAAACAAGTTAACCGGTTGCTCATTTCTGGAGCACATGTCAGGCACCCAGCAGCACTCTGGAGGAGGTGATGTGCATGCATCATCTCTGCCTGCATGCCAGCTGTTGCCACACTTCACCAACCGAGGCCATGTCTGCTTGCTTTGGAAGCATTAGCACATCTTTCAGACTGTGCCCGTAGTCACAGCTAGCTACTCACCCTGCTGTCATGACCATCCCCCTCTCCAGGGTGATCAAATCCCACCACTGGTGACAGTCCAGCTGGAGCTACAGGGCGAGGAGGTCCAGTTCTCCCCTCCCCTCAGCACACACTCCGCTCTCCCGTCCATCCCAGAGGTGGTGCAGCACTGGATGGATAGCTACACCAATGTGGCTCGCCTGGCTAGGAGGTACTACCAGGGCTGGGAATGAGACCAGCCACTATGGCTGGGAATGAGACCAGCCGCTATAGTTGGGAATGAGACCAACCTAGCTGTTTCACCAACGGGGAGTGACCCATGCTCCCCCCCCTTCCCCCTCCCCAGATTCTCCCCCGGACAAAGTGAGAACTGCTATACCGCCCTCAGGGAGGACCCTGAGATCAGGAGTGCCATCGCCAAGGTCTCTGCCCACCTGGAGACCAATGCCCGGCAGTGTCAGGTACAGATCATGTGACTATCATGTGAGAGGGGAGAACCAATATTTTTTAAAGCTGCTGTCAACCGGGAAGCTTCCTTGGTTACCTTGGTTACCCAGCTCAAAGTCTCAATATCAATTAAATGTTGCGGCAAGCTTTCAAGAGTCCAGGAGCAGTAACTGACACTCTGCTCTCTCCCTCCTCCCAGTCCGTCCGTAATCGGTTCTCCATCTATGCCTTCTTGTGGGAGCAGGACGTGGGGACCACCTTTGACAGCTTCCTGCGGGGACAAGCCCCACCTCACCCCAGAAGGTTCACCCGGCCTGAGACCGTACGGTCCCGGGCCTCAGCCAGGGCCTTGAGTGCAAAGAGGTTAACTGATGTGTGTCTCTAGCTAAGTTAACTAAGTGTTGTCTGTATCACTCTATATCTGTGTACCCTAAGCTCAAGCCTCTGCAGCTGTTTCTGTTGCCTACTGACGGTATTACAGAATGGGACGCATGTCTTGTGAACTTACTTCCTATGCACCATATCGTATCAACGTTGTTGACCGTGAAATTTAATGGTACGTCTAATTAGAACACACTAAAATACAACACTGGTGCCCCGAGCAACCCAGTTTCAGCACTGGTAGTATATCGAGTACAGGGCAAAGTTGGAATTTTTAAAATACATTTTTATGCTCAGCCTTTCCCCAGTTAAATAAACTGTGTATTGTTCTCAGACTCCACCCCCAACTGTTTTTCAAAAAGCAGTTTTTTTTAGTACATGCTGGGAGCTGGGAGTGGAGACTAACATTTGTATTTGTCTTAGCCAGTATGAACCAGGAGACAGACCTTGACCCTAAGGATTGTAGCTTGAGTCAGGCTACCACTTACAGCCTCTCTGGTGTAGGTACCCTCATGGTCCTGCCCTTACTTTCCTCTTAGCTCCTCCCAGAGCCAGCAGCAGCTAGCTGCCCCAGCCCCTGAGACCACCCTCCTGGGAGTGATGGGCGTGTCTGACTGGGACTTCCTCCGTCCCCCGGGCTCCGCCCCCTCCCAGGAGGAGGAGGATACCAGTAGGAGGCCATCGCTGGATGACTTTGATGGGGAGATCGCTGTCTTCCAGGTAATGCCCACCAGAGAGCTAGTCTTCCAGGTGATGAGACCTTAACCTCATCCTTACCTCATTTTTACGTCACCCTTACCTCATCCTTACCTCATCCCCTTACCTCGCCCTTACCTCATCCTTATGTCATCTTTACCTCACTCTTACCTCATCCTTACGTCATCCTTGCCTCATTCTTACCTCCAGGGTGTGTTGGAGCGTTTGAGCAATGTGGAGGGTGTGGCAAATGTGGGATGGCTGCGGGTGGACCAGCGGCCGGCCAAGCAGGCCCTCAGCTCTCTGGCAGCCAAGTGGAAGCACACATTCACCAGCTACCTGGAGAGACAGGTCACCTACTGGAAATATTTTATAAGATCTTTCTGAGTTCTTGGAGATAATAATCTTACAAGAATCTTACATAATGAAAGATACTTGCAAGAATTTGGGACTCACCTTGGGAAGATCTCACCCAGATTCTGGGATGGTCTTAGCTTGGCAGGAATTTGTACGAAACTTGCCTGGATCATTCAAGAATCCTCCGAATAGCTCCTGGCAAGTCCTGCCAGAAACTTAGCCAGTTCCTCCCAAGAATCTTGAAAGTACATGCTGCATAAAAAATAATCGTTTAAATCATTGATCAGTGATAGTTTGCGGCATTCCTGTAAAGGTGCTTTGTTCCATAGAAGTATAAGGGTCTTAAAAAAAGTCTATTCCATAACATCGCTCGATGCAGAGGATGCTAAACAACAGATAATAGACAGATAATACCCCTGCAGAGATGTGATAGGATTACTACTGCATGCTGTCGCAGCCAGGTAGCTGGGTATGTGGCTATAGTGACCCCCTGAGTCACCCCTCTCACCTGCCCCTCCCCCCAGATCCAGCATGTGCTGGGTTGCCTGGAGCAGTTCTTCTGTGAGACGGAGCCGGAGGTGGAGGGCATCTCGGGAGATGAGAGCGGGACGCAGGCCTTTATGCACTTCATGGCCGTGTTCAACAAGGTCAACACCCAGCAGGTGGAGATGGACACCAAGTTCGGGGCCCTACACCGAGCCATGCTCATGCTGGACAAGTTTGGGCACCCTCTCTCTCCCACCATCAAGGAGCAGTTCAGCACTGCCCCTCACAGGTAGGGCTGGAGTTGGTAGCTGCCTGTGCTTAATACTTTTGTGTCGACATTTCTGGTAGCTAGCCTACGCCTGTGCTGGGGACTGATCAAAAGACAGTTGACCACACTTCTCTGTCTGTTGCAGGAGACGTTTCTGCAGCACTCAGTCTGTGGTACAAATGGGCTCTGAAGTGTAGCACTCAGTCTGTGGTACAAATGGGCTCTGAAGTGTAGCACTCAGTCTGTGGTACAAATGGGCTCTGACTCTCCAGGTCCCGTTTGTACCATAGATCGAGCGCTGTCCAGATAAAGAAATGTAGTTGCACTGACACGAGTCGGTCTAGCCTGTACAGTTCGGTGAGCTGGTGTGCATGATCACAGAGGCCTACCCCCTCCCTCACCCCTCAGGTGGTCCAACCTGAAGAAACGTGTCTCTCTGGGCAAGCAGCGCATCGGCCCTCGTATCCAGGCCAGCGGTGAGCTCATTTCCCGAGACTTGCTACAGTTTGGGACGAGCTTCACCACCCTCCATGAGGAGTTCCAAGCCAGCCGCTGCCTGCACCATGAGTGCTCCCGAGGGGAGGCCCTGGAGGCAGTAGGCGTGTTCCGAAGGAGGCTGGGGACACTACAGGTGCAGGCCAGGGACCTCATTGAACTGCAGGAGCTACTGGAGACCAGCGTCTTCAACTTTGCTGCCCTCAATGAGTGAGTGTGCTGACACCTGGGTACTGGCATTGAAGTTTTAATTGAGTATTCTGCTGTTTTACTAACACCACCTGCAATTGTTTGTGCTACCTGCCTTTCGCTTTCCCTTCCCCCAGGTTTGAGGATGAGTTGACTGCCCTGCAGGAGGTGTGGACCATTGCAGAGTAAGACTGAGGGCTGGGTGTGAGTTTAGCAGTGGTTTGTACATAAGAGTGTATCAGCTGAGGGTGGGCAGTTAAGCTCAAGGGGATAGCTTAGCTCTTACACAGAGGGATTCCTACCTTTTGAGGATGGGTGATTACTCAGGGGTGTCTCGCATTAGGGAAGCCTTTTCCCCCAAGCTCTCATGCACATTGAAAGTGAAACGTGCATATGAATAAGACTACCTCAGGGCTGGGCTTATACTCAGGGGTGGGCTTATACTCAGGGTGGGCTTATACTCAGGGCTGGGCTTATACTCAGGGTGGGCTTATACTCAGGGGTGGGCTCATGCTAAGGGGTGGGCTCATGCTAAGGGGTGGACTCATGCTAAGGGGTGGGCTCATACTCAGGGTGGGCTCATGCTAAGGGGTGGGCTCATACTCAGGGTGGGCTCATGCTAAGGGGTGGGCTCATACTCAGGGTGGGCTCATGCTAAGGGGTGGGCTCATACTCAGGGTGGGCTTATACTCAGGGGTGGGCTTATACTCAGGGTGGGCTCATGCTAAGGGGTGGGCTCATACTCAGGGTGGGCTCATGCTAAGGGGTGGGCTCATCTCAGGGTGGGCTTATACTCAGGATGGGCTCACTTGCAGGTCAGTGCTGTATGAGCATGGGCAGTGGCGGTCCCTGTACTGGTATGATGTAAAGACAGCTGAGCTGATGATGGCCACAGATCGCCAGCTAGAGCCTGTGTCGGCCCTGCCCCCTCTCTGCCATGGCTGGGACGTGTTCCAACACCTCTGCAACACCATCCAGGTGAGGGCGTATCCCAGTAGAGCTTCACAAGTGCATTGTCTGGCAGTGAGTGTCAGCAGAAGTGTGTCTCCCCCACAGGAGGTGCAGACGACCCTGCCTCTGGTGGAGGGTCTGAGAGGACCTGCCATGAGGCCCCGTCACTGGAAGCAGGTGGGATGGGAGGGAGGGCGTTGCTAGTCAGACTGGTTTGACAACTGCCACTTTAGGCAAATATATCACGACATCTGACCAAAATCTTTGACCTCTGGCTTTCTGACCCTGGGGCTAACCCTAGACAGTGGCTCCCCCTCTCACAGGTATGGTTGAATAAGTCTGACAGAATTGACCTCTGAACCCTCAGGTGCTGCATTATGCCCCTGGTAACCACTCCCTCTTGCTGGGAAGGGGAGGGGCTTTTGACCCCACCCACCTACAAGAGATGACATTTGGGGAGCTGCTGGAACTGGGGCTATATGGTGAGTCATGTGATGCAGGTGTAAAATTATGTGATCCTGCATGGTGAGTCATGTGATACTGGTAATGAATCATGTGATATATAGTGAATCATATGATACTATACAATGTGACGCACCTCACAGTGGTTTCAATGCTCCCTGTTTCCAACCAATAATTTTCGGACAAACTTGTACATTGCCCAGGAGCCCATAACCCAAAGAGAAGGAGCGTTTGTTCCAACCTACCCTTGCTGTACACTTCATGTCACCCTCCCAACCCTCACTCTCACCCCTCACCCTCCCACCCTCCCACCCTCCCACCCTCAGCCCATAGCCTGGAGGTGTTGGCGGTG
Source organism: Phakellia ventilabrum (assembly GCA_963921505.1). Taxonomy (NCBI): domain Eukaryota; kingdom Metazoa; phylum Porifera; class Demospongiae; order Axinellida; family Axinellidae; genus Phakellia; species Phakellia ventilabrum. The sequence goes on along the minus strand of OY997379.1, from coordinate 9,350,831 downwards.
GTAGAACGTGCCGAGAGAGATGTGGCTATTGAGGCTCTGCTAAAGACGCTGGAGGAGGTATGGCTGAGTCGGCAGCTGGAACTCTGCTCCTACCAACGAGCGGCCGGGCTCGGCAGGCAGGAGGTGAGGCAGTGGGAATGTCTTAACCATATGCACTCCAATCATCAATTATTAACACCCTCCAATTATTTTTTCCAAGAATGATCTTTTTGATATTCGGGCACGTAGCATCATTAATTATTCCCTCTAGTTTCCAGCTGTGAGGGCCATCCCCTCACTGCAGTACTGCCAGGTACCAGGCCTCGTTCCACTCACAGCCATGGCGATAAACTTTCTCCATGGCTGCAAGATAAATTCTGGGGACGAGGCTACCGGCAAGGGTCGCATCCACTGTCCAGCTCCACATCAGATAATGCTGTTGACTTGGACCGTAGTCTCATACCCAGGCCACCCTGGTCTGATAACCTGGTTGTGGAAGACCTGGGCACGAGACTGTAGTGGGACTTTGAAGTCAGTGTATTTTCCCTCTGCAGGCAATCTCCGAGCTCGGTCTACAGGATCAGTCCCCCCGACATCGCTCACCCTCAGCCCGTGTGAAATCTGCCCTCCGGAGGGGCCCGTCTACAGGGAGGGTATCAGTCCTGTCAGCGGCCGGAACCCCCGGAGGAGAGACCAGCGTCATCTTGCTGCTATGCAACACTAAGGGAATATTTGAGACACTGGAGAGCCACCAGGTAGGTGGGGCAAGTGGGAGGGGCTATTAGTGAATAATGTTGTAGATTGGGGCTGGATAGCCTATGGGACAATGCAGTGCTGTATGACTAGGACAGTGTGGTGAGAAATGTAACTGGGGGCCCATGTTGAGCTATGAGTAGCCTCGTACCCAGGCCACGCGGGGGGAAAAAAGAGTGCTCTTTTTTCCCGCGTGGCCTGGGTATGAGGCTAAGCTATGAGATACACTATATGTATTTTTACAGGTAATTCATATACACACAATCATACTCCCCACCCCCCCTCCCACATACACACATGCACACACACACACACACACACACACACACAGATGTCTCTTCAGAGCCAGTTTGGCACAGCAGCGGCCACGGCCTTTTCCGATGACCTCACTCACTGGCACAAGCAGCTTCAGACGGTGGAGGCTGTACTGAGGGCGTGGCTGGAGGTGCAGCAGCTGTGGGTGGGGCTGGAGGAGGTGTACGGATCCCCAGAGGTGCAGGCCCACCTCCCGGGACCCACCTTCACCTTCTCCTCTGTGGACCAGGAGTTGAGGGAGCTGACCATGAGGACCACCCGGAATCCTGCTGTCATGCCCACCTGCCTAAAGGAAGGTAACACAGAGAGAGGGAGGGAGGGAAGGAGGGAGGGAGGGCCCTCGTGGCATACAGCTATAAATAGAGCTAAAGTTTACGCAGCAGTGATTCCATGCTCCTATCCCCTATTCCATGCATCCTGTCCCCGTTCCATGCTCCTTGTCCCCACTCCATGCTTTCTGTCTCCCATTCCATCCTCCCTGTCTTCCCAGGACTACTGCCATCTCTGGAGAAGATGCAAACAGGTCTGCTACAGTGCCAGTCAGCACTGCTGCAGTACATGGAGGGCAAGAGGCAGCACTGGCCGTGGTTCTACCTGCTTCCCTCAGAGGACATCCTACTCTTCATTTGCTGTGGTGGGTGGGGCAGTAGGTGGGGAACAGCCTTTCTCACCGCGGTAGTGATGTAGCTGTGTACCAACTAGACCATCCATCCATCCCTCCATCCTCCGTCCAAGTACTTCTTTCTCTCCTTCCTCTCCAGGGTCCAACCCAGGCCATATCAGCTCCCACATCTCCAAGCTCCTCCCCCACGCTGCCAGCCTGGTGGTCGACCACGCCCTGCATGCCGGGGGCGGGAACAGCAGGATTATGAGGGTTGTCAGCATCCTCGGAGAACAACTAGAGCTTAACCAGGTGGGCGGGGCCTTGATAAGTATTCATCATTTAGCTGCATATCTAATATTTAGCAGTAAGGTGTTTATCGGGACTAAATATCTAACTAGATATAGCTAATAAGCACATCTAATATTTGGAGCAACACCACCCAAAGGAATCTAACCTGAGTTTTACTGCACTATTCCTGTTGGAACAGTGGAACAGTGACACAAGAACTGTATGAAAAGGATCCTGAAATGTGTTCACTGAACACTGACTGAGGACAGTGGAACCTGCAGACTGATTCCTTGAATAATAGGGACATTGTAAAACATTATTATTGAGCAACCTTATTGACCTAGCTTCCCTCTCCTCCCCTCCCCTCCCCTCCCCTTCCAGCCTGTGCACTGTGAAGGTGCAGTGGAGAGCATCCTACAGAATCTAATGACCTCTCTCTCAGCCACCCTACAAAACCAACTGGTCTCCGTGGTAACTAAACACATCCTAAAGAATGGAGTCCCTTCTCTGTCGGACCTGCCGGCCATCTGGAGTAGCTCCATGGCAACCCAAGTCACCATCCTGGCCACTGAGCTGGCCCTGGAGTTGAGCACTGAGCAGGCCCTGAAGGAGAGCGGTAAAGGGGTCACCAACGCCCTGGGGGAGCTATCAAAGGAGGTGGTTGGCCTTATGGCTACTGTAGCTGAGCTGCTGCAGGGGACGGCATCAGATAGGATTGCAGATGCTGCCCGCACCGTCTCTGCCCTGACTGCGCTTCAGTCAGAGAGCCAGCTATTGCCGGACTCCAACGAGGCCCCTGAGGCCAGCCTCACGGACATGCAGGCAGAGGGGAGGAACTCCAGGAGAGTGGGCGTGGCCTGGAGGACCCCCATCTCTCGGGAGCAGGCCAACAAGCTACAGGCCGTCTTGATGGTGCTGTCTTCCTTCAGGCTGAAAGCTGGACTACTGACCAATCAGCTAGCCTCGTCAGATGGCGATCCCACTTGCTCCTTCGCCTGGGAGTCAATGTTGCACTTTCAGTGGTCGTCCAGGGAGCAGCACTGTGTCCTCTCCTCCCTCCAGGCCTCTCTGCCCTATGGCTACCACTACAGCGGCAGCTCCACCCGGCTGGTGGCCACACCCACCACAGAATGCTGCCTAGTGCACCTACTGCAGACCTTTGGGAATGGGGCGGGGTCACTGCTCGCTGGGCCAGAGGTGGGCTCACTTTACATTGTGTGTGTGTGTGTGTGTGTGTGTGTGTGTTTGTGTGTGTGTGTGTTTGTGTGTGTGTGTGTGTGTGTGTGTTTGTGTGTGTGTGTGCGCGTGTGTGCACGTGCATACGTGTGTGCAAGCGTGTGTTGTATTCGTTAAGAAACTCTTACCAAGTTTACCATGGTGGTACACTTCACCCCTCCCTGTCCACCCCCTCCCTCTCCCTGCCCACCCCCTCCCTGTCCACCCCTGTCCACCTCCTCCCTCTCCCTGTCCTCCCCCTTTCCTCCTGCAGTGCTCTGGCAAGAGCTCACTGGTGCAAGAGCTGGCAACCTCTGCTGGCCAGCCTCTCTTTTCCCTCCACTGCTCCCCTCTCACCCACCACACCACTCTCTCCAACTGCATCAGGGGGATGGTGGCCACAGGTCAGCCTGCTAGCCCAAACCTGCCTCTTACCATGCTGTGGTGTTCAATAGGAACTTACAGTAGTTTAATAAAGGCTTTGGAGTTAATGGTAGCTCAGATTGTAGTCCGTCTTGGTAAGCATATAAGCCCAGGGGATTGCTACCATCTCAGCTGAAATTTATGTACTGTACTGCCTTGTATAAGGAATTGGGGAATGGGTGAGAGAAAACTATAAATAGAAAGGTGGGGTGGGCGAACAATTAAAGGGAACGAATAATTTGATACCATACATTATAATGGCCGGCAGTGGGCCAGTAACTTACTATGAGGTATGTCGTCTGGAAGTTGAGGTTACAGAGACTGTTAACCCTGTGCTGCTCCTGAGATCCCAGCGTCAGGTCTCCCTCCCGGTATAGTCAATACTGTAGTGAATGGAGAGCAGAAGCTATACATGTAGTTCATCTGGAGACCACGCCTCACTCTGCAGGCTGCTGGCTGTTCCTGCACCATGTGTCCCAGCTCCCCCCTGCTGTGCTGCAGTCGGCTTGCTCCCTGCTGCTGGCTCTGCGGCAGGCTAGGATGACGGGGGCTCAGACTGTTGACTGGCCCTGTGGAGCCATCAGAGTCAACCTGGACAAACCTGGGGCCTGCTTTGCCAGTGTAGTCCCCAGGAGCTGTGAGGGAGGTGTGTGTGTGTGTGTGTGTGTGTGTGTGTGTGTGTGTGTGTGTGTGTGTGTGTGTGTGTGTGTGTGTGTGTGTGTGGTAAAGTTCTAATTGCTCATACTTGCAATTAGTATAAACCCATCTCTGCAGTTGTATCAGTCCTCGTCTTGCTGGGAAGAATGTTTACAAGCAGAGTGGGTACACAACAACAACAATGCTGAGCCTGTAGAAGTTCTCCCTGGGAATACAATGGCAGGACTATATGTTAATAAAGTCCATGTTCCCATTTCCCTTCTGTAGCTCTGCCAGAGGCCCTCCCTCACTCTCTCCTGGAGGCCTTCAGGCCATGCCATGCCCCCCGACCCCAGCTCCAGCCCATCCTGGAGGCACTATTTCTAGCACATGACTTTGAGGGCGGGGCCCACCTCGGCAAGCTGCTGGCCACCTTCTGTACCACGGCTAAGGACCTCCTCAACCAGAACCCCATCTGTGCTGTCCAGGGAAATGAGGGAGTAATGCCAAGGCCCTCCCCCTCCCTCCCCCTCGGCCTCCCACTCCTGAAAGCTGTGATCTCTCAGGCCCAGAGGCACTTAGGGGAATTTGATGCCCTGGGGCTACTGCAGGGGGGTGGGGCACTGCAGATGGCCAGTGGCGTCCAGTCGGAGTTCTCAGAGAGCACCAAAGCATCGCTCAAGTTCAGCTCTATGGTCATGCGGGGAGTAGGGGTGAGCCACAGACAGTAGGGGAGGGGAGGGGAGTGGAGGGGAGGGGTAAGCCATAGATTGCGGACACTGTAGTATCTCAAGTCAGAATGCTGTCTCATTCCCAGTCTCCACTGGCTTCCAGTCTTTACTTAGCAAACAGTGTTTACTTTGTCTAAAAAACAACAACATTATATATACAGTGTGAAATAGCTACGGCATGGAGACTGGGAATGGGACTATCTAGCTCTGTTGTGCAGTTATATAGACTGATGCATACACAACACATCTAAGGCAGATGATGGCAAGGAGGATGGTTTGACTCCTCCCCCTCTACCTCCCTTGCAGTCGGAGCGGCCAACCCAACGCCAGTCGCTGGAGGAGTTTGCTGTGGTCTTGGCTTTGAAAGACTGTCTCCTTCCCACCCTCCCTCCGGCCGGCCCTGAGCACACCACCACCATACAACTCATAGGAGACATCTTCCCAAGGTTAGTTGGTGTGGTTAGTGGGTGTGGTCACTGGGTGTGCCTGCTAGCTCTCGAGGTGTATTCTGAGATACCGACTAAGGTGCCTTTTTCCAGGTGTGACCTGACAGGCCTGCTGTCCCACGAGGGAGAGGTGAGGGAGGGACTGGCAGAGCAGGCCCTGGTGGACCGGGCAGCAATGGAGTCCGCCCGAGAGTCCAGGGCTACCAGTGCCATGCAAATGGTGGCAGAAGTACAACAGCCCAGCGAAGGTGAATTATCCTCCCTGTAGTGCAGGTAGTGTTGTTGTTAATTATCCCAGTAGTAAAGGTTACTTAGCGCATCACTAACACTATGCACATGGTATAGATCATTGGCAGTAATCTCCTCCCACCGTCCCCTCCCATAGTGGGTGGATCCCTGGAGAATCACATAGTCCACTGCTGTCTGCTGCACCAGCTGAGCCCCACCCCCTCCTTCCAACTGGCTACCGCCCACCTGCACGCTCTGCTGCAGCCCCACCCCCTTGTGGCCATTGCTGGCCCAAGTGGGTCGGGAAAGAGCAGCTGCATCAAGGTAAGCCACTGAGTGGACAAGTGGCACTGGGCAATGGAAGACTTTCATGGGTGGCCTCCCTCCTCCTTCCAGGTCACTGCAGAAGTGCTGAGGGAACTGGGGGAGGTGATCAGCTGTGTGACCCTGGCCAGCGGAGCCATGAGGGAGGAGCAGCTCTTTGGCTACCTCAGCAGGGAGGAGGGGTGAGGGAAGGAGGGAGGGGGGGGGGGGGGAAGGAAGTAGGGTGGGAGGGAAGTGGAATTGGAGAGAAAAAAAGCAGGGAGGGAGGGAGGGAGGGACTAAAAATAGAACAGCACGTTTTAAATGTTGAAACTAAATGAGATTTGGATTTTACGGCCTTAGGCTATGGCAGGAAGGTCTGCTGCCCAAGCTGCTGGCTCGCCTCAACTCCACAGGAAGTGCCAGACCTGCTAGCCGTTGGCTGATCATCGATGGCAGGGTAAGAGCCTGAGCTGGCCCTAGCAGGCAGACAGACAGACACACATTATCATCACGCTGCTGACTGTTTGCACTCTCCCCCCTCAGCTCTCTCCCACCCAGCTGGACACCCTGGTCTCTTACCTCACTCCCGACTCCAGCATCAAACTCAGCAACGGCAAGACAATCCAGCTGAACCAGTCTTACCGGTTTATCCTGGAGATGCCCGACCTGTCCATCCTGACACCCAGCACTGCCAACAAGATTGGCAAACTGTGCATGAGCCCTGCAGGCGTTACATGGAGGGAGGTGGTCCACAAGTGGCTGAGCACCCACAGGGACAGGGAGCAGGACCTGTGGCTGCTCTTTGAGAAGTATGTCCCCAAGTGTCTGGACTTCCTGGTGCCAGTGGTGACGAGGCCCACCAGCGAAGGAGCAGGACCAGCGGGACTGGAGACACAGAGTCTGCAGCTGTCTGAAGTCCACCTGGCCGGCACACTGTGCAACATTCTACAGGTGGAGCCTAAGGGAGTGTGCAGCGATGCATGCATGTGATTGTAGTGTGGTAGTTTCCACCTAGCGTGTGTGCGATAACTAACTAAATCATGAGTCCCTGTACAAGTGTCATTTGGCTTGCTGACTTAAACTAGTTGTCATAATTGTTGTGATAGTGATTCAGTCTGTGTGGCTAGGAAGAAACAAGCTTGAAAGTTAGTATGTTGTAGCTGGTACTACATGTAGCCTGGTACCCAGGCCTCCCCTTACAGCTTTTTCGCAGCTATAGAAAAAGCTTTTTTTTCCACGGCTGCATAGAAAGCTGCTATGATGTATGTATGTCTGGCTAAACTTCCTTGCTGTACTGCCCGTGTAGTCATGTTGATGTTGTGCCCTCCCCACAGAGCCAGCTTCCCGTCACCATGGAAGAGCTGGCCCCAGAGGCACTGGAGAGGAACTTTTCCTATGCTGTAGTCTGGACCTTTGGGGGATTCCTTGCAACCAAGAACAGGACTGTCTTCGAGAGCTGGTGGCGGGGGGTGTTCGGCCAGAGTCGTGAGCTGGCCATCCCAGGAGGTGGGACGCTGTGGGACTACTACCTTGACCCTCAGACCAATTCCTTCGTCCACTTCAGCGAGGCCGTCCCCCACTACTCCCCTCCCGGCAACCTCCAGGAAGCCCCCTTTGTCCCCACCGTCCAATCCATGGCTGTGAGCCACCTCATTAGGATGCTGATTGACAGGGACTGCCCCGTCCTGCTCAATGGCACTACTGGAAGTGGCAAGACAGCAACTCTCTTGCAGCTCTTGAAGTGAGTTGATCACATCTTGCTAAATCTAACCTGCTGTGTTGATCAGAGTTGATCTTCCCACAAAATCTTCTGCAGTACCAAGCTTTTGACTTGTACAAATATGGTAACCACTTATTAGCACAGGTTAAAGTTTCTTGAGTATAGGGTGTATCTCATTGGCCAGTAGCTTGAAAGGACATGGTTGTTTTCAGCAGCCTCCAGTAGCAGTGACTGGAAGTATATCCTACGCAGTGCCCTGGAGATGTGACTATGAATTCGATAGAAATGAGAGTAATAAGCTCCTTGCCCCCTCCCTGCAGGAGCTACTGTGTCCAGGGAGTGACAGAGGCCGGACTGCTGCACATCTACACCAGCCGCTCCACTGGAGCAGAGGGGGTGTGGTCTCAGCTGCAGGGAGCTCTGGAGTGGAGATGGGGTCGAAACCACACCCCCAAGGGCTGCCGCAGGCTTGTTTGCTTCATCGATGACCTACACAATGCACAGGTATAGCTACTGGCCAGCCGTGGGCAGCCTCACACAGGTAGCTACTGGCCAGCCGTGGGCAGCCTCATGCACAGGTAGCTACTGGCCAGCCGTGGGCAGCCTCATGCACAGGTATAGCTACTGGCCAGCCGTGGGCAGCCTCATGCACAGGTATAGCTACTGGCCAGCCGTGGGCAGCCTCATGCACAGGTAGCTACTGGCCAGCCGTGGGCAGCCTCATGCACAGGTATAGCTACTGGCCAGCCGTGGGCAGCCTCATGCACAGGTATAGCTACTGGCCAGCCGTGGGCAGCCTCATGCACAGGTATAGCTACTGGCCAGCCGTGGGCAGCCTCATGCACAGGTATAGCTACTGGCCAGCCGTGGGCAGCCTCATGCACAGGTATAGCTACTGGCCAGCCGTGGGCAGCCTCATGCACAGGTATAGCTACTGGCCAGCCGTGGGCAGCCTCACTGTGTTCATTGGGGCGAGCCCCACACTAGCGTGTATAGTGGAATAATTTTATTGTGCGTACGTACGTCTGTATACGTCCACCATACCGCATATGTGCTTATGCTTCAAATATCCGACAACAGTTCACATGTTGAGCCCACATGCATATTCAAGTTTACTTGCACTAGCACTTGACTTCCAGCGTGCTAACCTTGATGGCTAACTGACAGCAAGAAAGAAGAGAGGACAGCAGAAGATACTATCACAGCTAGGGTACTTGCTAGGCGACAACGTAACACCCGGAGACCCCAGATGCGAGGCTCCAGTGGAAGAGAAAGGTCAGGCGCTAATGGGATAGAGAGGGCCAACAAGAGAGAAGGGTAGCAGGTACCCCGAAAGAGAGAGAGAGGCAAGGCCTCAACGGGAGAGGAACCGTCAGTGAGAGAGAAGGGGAGCAGGCGTCCTGGAGGAGAGGGAAGCCAGGCACCAATGGGTTATGTAATTACATAAGGAGCGCCAACGAGAGTGAAGGATAGCAGGTACCCAGTCTTAGAAAGTAGCTGGCTGCTTAATGGCCACCTGGGGGAGAAATTCAAAAATTGGGGCTAAAATTCCTGAAATAAATACTGCAGGTACCCCAGAGGAGAGGGAGGCCAGACGCCCAACAGGAGAGTGAGTGCCAGTGGGAGTGGGAGAGAAGTGTAGCAGGTACCCTGGCCCAGAGAAGAGAGAGCACAAACCTCAAGACGAAGACACAGCATGCAGGCTCCAGCAGGATCGGGAGCATCACTGGCAACATACATGTCACAGGATCCATGCACTCTTTAACCATAGATAATGTAAACGGTAGTCGCACAAAAACGGAGTAAAAAATATGACCAAACTTCTGATTTTTAGCAGCTCTAAAGCACATTCTAGGACTGGAAATCCCTCCACCAGATCTATGTTATATTCCTGTGACAGCTAGTTATTGAAAAGTCCCAAGGAAAAGAATTGTATTAGCGGAGACCGAGGAGAAGGTGAAAGTGTGGTTGGCTGGCTCTGACGGCAGGGCAGGTGGAATGGCTGTGGGATATTCACCTGTGTGTGTATTCCTGTCTCGTGCCCAGCTCTTTCAGAATGAATGTCCTGGGTGTGAGGTTTTATTTCTTGGCTAGGATACAAGACATACGGCCAAGAAGTTAGACATACAACTTGTCCATCTCCATTCAGTCACTGCATGTGTATGTAAGGATAAACGTATCATGAGCTCATCAAACCCACTACAAGGGTTTATACTGCAAGTGTTCATTTCCTAATGACTTGGCTGTTGGTAGCTACTGAATAAGTCAGTAGCCATCAGCCTGTCAGACTTGAAAAAATTCTTCCCAGGCTTAGTAGTGATAGATAGATGGCTATTCGTGGTATTTCTATACAGAGAAACAACTTAACTTAGAGAAGAAAAAAGAAGCCTGTAGCTCCTGGTCAGTCAAACAATTCTTCCCAGGCTTAGCTAGTACTGATAGATAGATGACTATTTGTGGTATTTCTATAAAATTACAATGCCAATAGCATATCTTATTAATGTTATAAAATTCAAATTAAATTTTTAAATTATTTTTGTGGCATTTCTATAAAGAGAACAACTTAACTTGGAGGAAAAAAAGGAGGAAAAAAAGAAACTTCGAGGAAAAAAAACAAACTTGAGAAGAAAAAAAACCAAAAAACAAAAGCCTAGGGAGCCGCCCATCCCTCCTGGAGTGTCAGACACCCGGAGCGCTGGATAGGCGATGGCTGGGAATCACAGGAGGCCTTGTAACGTACCCAGTCATCCTTTTAGTTTCGGAGTTCCCGAAGGAAAGTTACCGACGTATTGGCTATAGGCTTAGAAAGCCAAGAATCAGATTGCACGCGTGCGCCTCGAACACGCGACCCGATTAATGGGGAGGCCACGTTCCGACCCCAGTCTGTAACCGAACGTGCCACCTGGACTTCCCGTCAGATGTGTGCAAAATTTCGCCTTATATACCTGTAACGGTGATGTGCGTTAAATGGAGTTGTTCCCAGAAGGAGCGCACAACTGCACATCAGCAGCAGGATGGCTAGAGCGTCCCGCTTTAGGCTACAGATAGCGCTATGAACCTAGGTACCGGGCTAGCCGAACAACTCGCAGGGGTGGGGCTAGCCCGGTAAACCTAAACAGCCTCATGGCCTCGCAAATGATTGTGTTCTATGTATATCTCTGTGAACTGTTGACAATACTAGCAGTACAGACTGTGCAGGGTGGAAAGTGGATTCATCATTCAGTCACCCACAGTACTAAAAGCCCACGACACAGTTACAAAGCTACTGCAGTGGTGTACGTGGCAATCCTGCTCATTTTCATTAGAGCTTGCACATGAGTTATATACGCCTGTAAAATATCAGAGATACTATAAACCGTATGTTTTATGGTCTAGTACTTGATTTTGGATTAGTCCACTAGCTATGGTTTCGACCCCTAAGCAATCTTGTACCTATTCTGCTCAAAATTATGCTGGCGTAATTTCCTCATGCCTACATGCGTATGCAACCATGTACATCATCACTTGCATGAATAAGGTTTTAGTCCTGAATATGTATCATTCATTTGAGTGGACGCATCACGCTCGATCAGGCTCGCCCCTCGATGATTACCAGCATCTAACTGAAGAGAAATGGTATAGTACAAGAAAAAATGTGTCCATGAATTTATCCAACTTTTAGCCAATGAACATTGTATTTGGTGGTGTTTTTTTGCTGATATAACTTCTTACACACACACACACACTGTCTCCCATAGCCTCCCTCAGAGCCACCCTCCCCCAGTGTCTCTGAGCTGGTGCGACATCATCTGGCTGCAGGTGGAGTCCACGACCCTGCCTCAGGCAAGTGGCATAGCATCTCTGATGTCTGCTATGTCTGCACAAGCCATGCCTCCCCAGGCAGAGGGTTGGACCCAAGGTTCCTCAAGCACTTCACGACACTTCACTGGGAAGACTACGAGTGAGTATCTAGAAAATGTGTTGAGGGCACAGCTGGTAGCTCTGTCTAGCCTCATCCGAGGCCCACATTTCTCTGTGCTACTATGGGCCTCTGAGCATCTCATTGTGGGCCTGGTGTATATTTGAACATATATGGTAGAAGAATGAATTTTGCATGGCTGGAGTTCTCGGGCAAATCTAATCTGTGGAGAAGCATTGAAATAATGTCTCCAGTGAATTGCAAAGAAGTGCAGCTGCTTTTAATTGGTCCCTACCATGCCAGCTCCATGGTAGCCAAAGTGAAACATGCATGTAGTCTTGTAAACATCTCTATAACCACGCCTCCACTGGGATTAAACTTGCTGTAGTACTGTCTATGTACTGGAAGCAGTCACCTTATGTGTGGAGCAATAGACAGTTCGCAGAAAAGACCAATTAGATGGAAGGTCATGGATCCCCCATTCTCCCCCCCCCCTTCTCTCTCCCCTCCCCCTCCCTCCTCTTCATGCATACACCAGTTCGGACACCCTGTTCCACATCTTCAGTTCTATTCTGAGGTCTCACTTCTGTCCAACCAATCAGAGTCCTTCACCAGTCCGATCCAGCCAATCAGTTTCCAGCATGGATCCAGCAGTGCTGCAGGCACTGGTGCAGGCTGCTGTCCAGGTCCATGAGAAAGTGCAGGCCATGTTCCTACCCACTCCAGAGAGACTGCACTACGTCTTCTCCCTCAGGCACATCGCAGCCATCTTCAGGTGAGCTCCCTCTGTATGGCTTGTGGCACCTACTGGTATGGCTTGTGGCTCCTAATGGTATGGCTTGTGGCACCTAATGGTATGGCTTGTGGTTCCTACTGGTATGGCTTGTGGCACCTAATGGTATGGCTTGTGGCTCCTAATGGTATGGCTTGTGGCACCTAATGGTATGGCTTGTGGTTCCTACTGGTATGACTTGTGGCACCTAATGGTATGGCTTGTGGTTCCTACTGGTATGGCTTGTGATTCCTGCCAGTAACATCTAGCGGCTCCTACAATAGTATGGCTTGTGGTTCCTATCAATATGGCTTGTGGCTCCTACAGTGTGGTTTAGGGGTCCTGTGAGTATGGCGTGTGGCTTTTGTCTATGCAACTTGTAGAAGCAAACTAAAGCTGACAGGGAGTTATAGTGCTATGGTCACTGAGTTGTTTGCTTCTCCAGGAGACTGTGCCTCGGTCTGGGGCGGAGCAGCAGCTCACATGACTTGCTGTTGTTATGGCAACAGGAGAGCTGGTGGACTTATGCTGGTGCATTGAGCAGTAAGGTGGACCGGGAACGCTACTGGGAGGCTGTCTGCCATGCCGTCAGGAAGTTCTTCGGACCGGAGGAAGTATGTTTGTCTGTCTGTTTGTCTATCCATATGTATGTATGTATGTATGTATGTATGAATGTCCAGGTATGTATATATGTATGTATGTATGCCATAACCCTCCCCCTTCTCCCCCCTCATATATCCACACCCTTACCCAGCTTCCACTGCTCCTCTCAGACAAGTCCTGTCACCTCCCCCAAGAGGCAGCGGCTGCCCTGAGGGTACAGTTGGCCCACCATGTATCTGAACACAACACCACCAATCCAACACTGCACGTCCCCCTCTATGAGGTGAGCTAGCCCCTGTCCCCCTCTATGAGGTGAGCTAGCCCCTGTCCCCCTCTATGAGGTGAGCTAGCCGCTTGAGCCCTCTTTGCTATCTGACAAGACTGTAGCCTTGTACTCTTTTCACATGGCCCGGGTACGGGGCTAACAAGACAGCTGCCATTTCCTATAGGACCCTTCCCTGTACTGACCTGTGAGATACTTTTGACTTGAGTAGGGCCATACACAATCAGGTTGGAGTCCTTGAATAAAAAGGACAATAGTACTTCGGGTAAGGACATTACTAGCCCTCTCCTCACTGCTTCCCTCCTCCTCCACAGTCCACAGTAGAGGAGGCGTGGTACCTAAGCCACACTTTGACCTCCCCGCCTGACCAGGGCCACACCCTCTTGCTAGGCCACACCCATCCAGACACCTTGGTGCACCTGGCGGCACTGCATGCTGGCTTCACTGTGGTACAGCCCTCACACCTGTTCAGCCCGGGCTTGCTAGCCAGCGAGGACCTCAGAGGTATGGCTGGGGGGAGCTATGGGGTGGAGCAGCTCACCAGAGACCTGAGGGCCGTATACACCTCCGCTGGGGTGAAGGTAAGGGGTGTGGCATCCAACTCACTAGCAGTAGCACACTAATCAAACAGTTTAATGTGTATGGAGGTTATATCCAAATACATTGTTCAGCTGCTGAGCTTTCAGGTGACATACAAATTGGGTAGAAATTAGCTTGTGGAAATAGAAATATATGAACAGAAATGGCAGCTGGTACCAAACGCAAGTCGATCACTAGACAGAGTAATAGATATCTACCAACTTGTATGTTGGGGCGAAGTGGGTCTATCTGTCTGTCTGTCTGGCTGCCCAGCAGCTGTGAGACTAGTGGATTGGGAATGAGACTTACATGCCAACTGCCCTTTTGGTTGCCAGGGTGAGAGGCTCCTCCTACTGCTGACTCAGACAGAGCTCTTCCACGAGTCATTCCTTGACTGCCTCTACCACTTCGTGAAGGACGCAGCCATCTCCCACCTGTTTCCCCTGGAGGAGCGATCCCACATTGTCAGTGCCATCCGTTCCGAGCTCTCCCAGGCTGGCCTGGCCTTCTGCACTGAGACTGCCTGGGCCTTCTTTGTTGAGTGAGTTGGGGGAGAGCATACAGACATTAGCATTCAGGAGTTGCAGGGTAGGGTCTGTGGCCAGCTTTGAGTGGATGGGGAGGCTCATGACCTCAGTCCATTCAGGAAATGCTTCCAGTATCTCTAGACAATGGGAGCCACAGACTAATGCAAGGGAACCAGCAATAGTTGATGTAACTGGTGTTCAGTTAACAGTATTACTTCACTTGCACTTGTTGTTCCCCCCTAGTCGTGTTCGTACTAACCTGCGGGTGGTGGTGGCCATGCCCCAGATGGGCGTGGCCATGCCCTCAGGGTGTGCTGGATGGGCGGAGCTGCTGAATGCCCTCAAGGTGTGCTATCACCTTCCATGGGACCGTAAACAGCTGATGAACGTTGCAATGCACCACCTTGCTGGTGAGGGGTGTGGTCACATGGGTGTGGTCACATGCCATAGTTAGTTCCCCATACCAGTGTGTGTGTGTGTGTGTGTGTGTGTGTGTGTGTGTGTGTGTGTGTGTGTGTGTGCCTAGTTAATCCGCTACCTTCCAGGCAGGAGTGAATGTTAGAAGGTCCCTAGACTAGTGGACTGGGAATTAGTTTCAGAGAGATGGGCCGCATACTTTGTGATGATCAGACTCTTCTCCTTGTGTCCTCACTCGAAGTGTCCTCCTGCCCTGTAGCCCAGCCCTCTATGTCCCCATCTACCCGGGAAAACGTGGCACACCTGCTTGGCTCCGTCCTCCTGCGCCTGAGGGCCAGCTCCCTCCTCCACTCCAGTTGCTCCAACCACTCGTACCAGTACTTTGCAGAGAGGTACTTGTCATAGAATTGCGCTACTGTGACTGTATTCTAGACCACACCCACCAGCCTTTGTGTGGCTAGCCTTACCCACCTTGCTTTGCTGCAGGTTTGTCCATGAGCTATTTCGGAGCCAGGCGGCAGGCAAGGAGAAGCGCGAGCAGCTGGCAGCTGCACTGGAGTGTGTGAGGGGTGCCGAGGGGAGGAGAGATTGGTTGGAGGAGAGGCTGGGGAGGGAAAAGGAGGTTCTCCTCGAGAAGGCAGAGGTTAGTCGGCACTGCAGGTATCATTTTCACCAAATGTCCTCACATGGGGGGAGGCTTGGTGTTGAGCATGATCCTGATGTAACTATGTTGCAACTGCTAATTAGCACTTGCATACCAATACCTCTCTTTAGCTGGTTAGACGACATGTGGCTACTCAAATATTCTTCCAGCAAAAATATTTCTCCTTTCACTAACTATGGCACTACCTTAAGTATTTAAATCTTCCAAACAATCTCTTGCTATACATACGTATCAAGAGATAACTGGGGACAGCTATAGGTAGCAACTGAACTGTAGGTAGCTACAACTGGAACTTTTTTTGGTAGTTTTGACACAAACAGCACCTCATAGTGCTGCCACTGTTTCCTAACTTATGAGCCAAGTTTCCTCTTCAACCTGCTGATTGACTGAGGGCCCAACCCTCCTCTCCTTGCAGGGCTGCAGCAAGCTGCTGACCCAGATTGGGCAAGACACAGCCATCTCGAAGGAGCACAGCAAGCTGGTCTCTCGGCAGAGGACCAGGATCTCCCACCTACACCGCGTTATCCCGGACTATGAACACGCCCTGGGGCTAGCAAAGGAGGAGAAGAAGGCTATAGTGGAGGGGCTGCACAGCATGGTGGCTAAGTTGGAACCAGAGAGTCTACAGGAGCTGCGTGGGCTGTTACGACCTCCTCGCCCCGTGGAGGAACTGCTGGCTGCTGTCATTATTGTCGTCAAGTCTCCCTCAGCCGATACCTCCTGGACTAAGGGAGCCAAGAGGCTCATGGCCAACCTTGATAGGTAAGGGGTGGAGCTAGGGGTGTGGCCAGACACGGGTAAGGCCAGGGAATGACCAATTATATGACTACTCTTCTGTAGCTGACTCAAGGGTACACAACACATCACTCTTGTTTGCAAATTCGATCACTCTTGCACACACATTCACACATACACATGCACACATACTCATGCACACACACACTCCAGGTTTCGAGAGCTTCTATTGGAGTATAGTGGTCGGGAGTGGGGGTCAGAGGTCATCCTAGAAGCCCTGGACCCCCTCCTGGCCAACCCTGATCTATCACCAGAGCAACTGGAGCAAGGACCTGGGGGACTGGCCACTGCTCAGCTATGCCGATGGGTCAACGGAATTGTCAGGTTAGGAAAATCATTTAGAAACACCTTTTAAATTGATTTTCATGACATTGTATACATGTACATTGCACTGCCATATTCAGTATGGTCTCTAGTGCACGTAATTGGGATAAAATTGATTTCACGAGCCCTTGTGTCCTGCAATGCCCCCAGGCTTCATACTACACTGCAGACGAGGCTCCGCCCACTGCAGGAGCGGGTGGAATCGATGAACAACTCTCTAAAGGAGTGCTCAGAGAAGTTGGCTGTGCAGGAGGCCAAGGTGGAGGTGAGAGTGAGGGAGGGAGGGAGGGAGGGAGAGAGAGAGATGAGCTTGCACAATATTTCTTCTAGCTAATGTCAATCCTCTCCCACTGGGGGCGCCAGCAACCAGCTCATATCTCTCCCTCCCTACTCTCCCAGGATCTACAGCGACGGCTGGACGGGCTGTGTTCCACTCTGGAGTCTGCCTCGGTGGAGAGGAGCCGTCAGCAGGAGGCGGTCAACAGCATGGCCAAGGAGCTTCAGGAAACCCAGAACTTCATCAATGTAAGGAGGGTGGGCATTCCATTATATCAGTTCACTGACGTAAGAGTAGCTACCTGGTAGTTTGTGGATACTGAGGTGTCCTCCTTCCCCTCTTCAGGCTCTAGCCGGCGTCCATGACCACTGGGAAGAGGAGCTGCCCTCTAGCAACCATGTTTTCACACACGCCGTCGGGGAGCTAGCTGTTGCCATGGCACTGACTGTGTTCCTGGGTCCCTCTCCCCCTCACTCCCAGTGGCACACCCTTACCCAGCATCTGACACCACTGCTGGAGGAGAGGGGAGTGGGGCTTCACTGGCGGCCAGCGAACAACCTCATCAGGGTCGTCTGTCTTCCCAACTCGCAGCAAACCACAGCTGATCACTCAGCAGGTATGGTACCAGGTTTGAGCAGGGCCTGACCATCTGGTGCTATGGCCACCAGCATGACAGGGACAGTGGCTTTGGTAGGGAATGGTAGAGACAGTGATTGGTAGGGAGAGAGGGCTTGGCAAGGACAGTGGTACCAAGCTCTCTCTCCCTACCTAAGCCTCTTTCAAGCTTTCTCTGGTGCACTACACTTACATAAGATCTTCTTTGCTATGACCACAGTGAATGACAGCATGGGGGAATCCCCCATCCATGACCCTGCCGAACCCTTGGCCACACCCACCTATGCCCACCTGTGCTCCTCCCTCCTCCCTTTGCTGATGCCTGAAGAGTTTCTGGACCAGTGGTTGGCCCGCGGCTACAGCCTACCTGAACTCCAAAGAGTGGGGGGCGTGGCCAGTGCCTGGAACCGCTGGCCTCTGATCTACGACCCTGAGGGGTTTGCTGCCTCCTGGCTGCAGGAGTACAGAGGGGCGGAGCTTGTGGAGCTAGACGCCACTGAGCGGTGAGTGGGTGTATGACTGCTCCATCCTAAATTTTGTGTTTAAGTTGAGGAAATGGGGAAAGAACTCGGCTTTAAGGCTGGCAGTCATCAGGAACAGCTTTTAGCTAGGCTATCCTCTCCAATTAGTGTTCACCTTTTCCATTTAATTTCCACCAGTTCCTCAGAGTTCTTCCACGCGCTGGAGCAGGCTTTGCTGCACGGTAGGCTGGTTCTAGTGAAGGGCGTGGCCTCCACCCTTGACCCCGCCCTCCAACCACTAGTGGAGCTTGGACATACATGGCACAGTGACACAGGTACATGTGTGTGGGTGGGCCTGGGTTGGGAAGTAGGGGCGATGTGAGAAGTAGGGATGAGGTGTGCATGAGGGGCATGTGAGAAAGGAAGGGAAGCATACATTGTCAGTCAGAGTGGCTGTCCTGTATCAATTTTCTGTGAGCATGTGTGAACCATACCATACCTTGAGTCTCAATTAACCAAAGAAATTCGGTAGCATAAGATATATATATTATATCCAGAGTTCATTCATACCTGAAATGACGATTCGCTCCACCTTCTCAGTCCAGTTCTATATGATAGGAGTGTTACGGGTTCCCTAGAGTTACTTGCCTGTTTGAGTGACATTATATTTCCTCATTCTATGTTCCTCAGGTCCAAAGGTCATTCGTTTCTGTGGGCGCAAACTCCACGTGCACCCGTCCTTCCACCTCTACCTCTCCACCACCTCTCCCCCTCACACCCTCCCCCTGGCACTCCTTACCAGCACTGCTGTAGTTGACTTCTCAGCCTCTCCACCCCTTGTCAGCGAACTGCTCCTGAAGTCAGCCTTCCAGGTCAGCAACAGCATCCTGTGCGACCACAGCACCCCAAGAAACCAGTGTCCTCATTATTCAAGGAATTTGTGTAAACGTAGTGTGATTATTTATTACTATTGAGGAGGAACGTCCTTGTTACTCGAAGAATACCAAGCTAAGCAACATCCTTAGTAGCTACTCAAAGAACATCCTAATTATGTACTTATTCAAGGAATCATGTACACTGGTACCTCTCTATAATAGGGTCTGTCAGTGTGACAGCCACCTCCCTGTAAAGGCCACCTGAATGGGTCCCAACGTACCTGTTACTAATGTATAAGGGACCTCTGAAATACAGCCGCCTCTTTTACAGCCGCCTCTTTTTTTGCAGCCATAAACTGTTGGCCTGCAAATGACCACAGTGTAGAGTTTTCTGTATTGTTTATGCATTATCCAAGTATGACCACTCAGTGCACCGACACATGTACAATCTTGCACTGGGTTGCACTGCTCTTCCACTGTGGGCTGAAAATCTTGTTCAATAGCAATTACTCATCCTACCCCTCTCTGCTCTAGCTCCTCCATGCTGGTACAGGGTGGGGCGAGGCAGCCTCCCATGCTGCCGAGTGCCAACAGAAGCTGGCAAAAGTGGAGGGCGAGCTCCTGTCCAGCCTTGGGGATCAGAATGGCAGACAGGACGGCTACTGGTGGGGCACCGAGAGGGTCAGTCGGCTCATGGCTACCAGGAGAGAGGTGAGGGGATCATGGAGTGGGAAGCCAGCTAACCTTGAGATTCAGTGATCACCATTGAGGCAATTGAGTCACCAGTTCTCAAATTACCCACTTCCCTCTCCTCCCAGCTGGAGACAGAGCTTGGAGGTCACATGGATCACCTTCGCCAGCTCTCTGCCACGAAGTTCCTTCTCCTACCCCTAGCACAGCACAGCACCCTGCTGTGGGGGCTACTGAGGAGGCTGGGGGGCTCTCGCACTAGCTGGGAGGAGTTTTCCGGGGCATTTTGCACCGCTGTAGACCACACCCACCACCAAAGGCCTCAGTTGTGGCCAGCCATCACTGCCTCAGAGGAAGGAAGAAGAGAGAGTGACTCAGCAGTGAGAGAGCTGCAGAAGGCCATTGACCAGGCCGTTCTACAGGACGCTGTCCGGTAAGCCATTGACCAGGGTATTCTACAGAACGCTGTCCGGTAAGCCATTGACCAGGGCATTCTACAGGACGCTGTCCGGTAAGCCATTGACCAGGGTATTCTACAGAACGCTGTCCGGTAAGCCATTGACCAGGGTATTCTACAGGACGCTGTCCGGTAAGCCATTGACCAGGGTATTCTACAGGACGCTGTCCGGTAAGCCATTGACCAGGGCATTCTACAGGACGCTGTCCGGTAAGCCATTGACCAGGGTATTCTACAGAACGCTGTCCGGTAAGCCATTGACCCGGGTATTCTACAGGACGCTGTCCGGTAAGCCATTGACCAGGGTATTCTACGGAACGCTGTCCGGTAAGCCATTGACCAGGGCATTCTACAGGATGCAGCCTGTTAAGCCATTGATCAGGCTGCTCTACTGAGAGGTAGGGGTCCGCTTCCAAAATGGATGATTATTGACGCCCAACATTCGTCCACTTTTAACAAATGAACAATTTTCATCCAAAAATGGATGTTTTTTGACTGTTTTCTCCTATAGAGGGACGGAACGACTAATAAATTATGGATGGTATTAACAACTGTTACATTCATCCAATTTTGGATGGTTTTAACAACTGTTACATTCATCCAATTATGGATGGTCAAAGTCATCCAATTATGGAAGTAAATGATTACCATCCAAAAGTGGATGGTCAATTTCATCCGTTTTTGGATGTTTAGTGGACGTTCTGTCCCTCTATAGGAGAAAACAGTCACATTTTTTGATGCAAATTGTTCATTTGTTAAAATCATCCAAAAGTGAATGAATGTTGGGCGCCAATAATCATCCATTTTTGGAAGTGGACCCTACCTGGTTCAGATCCTTCCTGATTTACTTCCATGATCACATACGCGTTAAAATTGTATTTGGGGTCAGTAGACTCTTTCTCATTCCCATGCTCCAGTACGTTGCTAAGGTTACCAGTCTTTTGGTCCAGGAGTAATCTGGACTTTTACTTCCGGGAAGATTTAAGGAGCCTCGTAGAGCTAAACCGACCACTGGAGTGGGTAGTTTAGATCCTTCCAGGTTTACTTTCATTGTCACGTACGCGTTAAAATTGTATTTGGAGTCAGTGGACTCTTTCTCATTCCAATACTCCAGTACGTAGCTAAGGTTACCAATCTTTTGAAGCAATCTGGACTTTTACTTCCGGGAAGATTTAAGGAGCCTTGTAGAGCTAAACCGACCATAGCAGTTGGTAGTTTAGATCCTTCCAGGTTTACTTCCATGGTCACATACACGTTAAAATTATATTTAGGGTCATTAGACTCTTTCTCATTCCCATGCTCCAGTATGTAGCTGAGGTTACCAGTCTATTGGAGTTTTTACTTCCGGGAAAATTTAATGAGCCTCGTAGAGCTAAACCGACCACAAAAGTGAGTAGTTCAGATCCTTCCTGGTTTACTTAGAAGGTCACATAGGCATTAAAATTGTATTTGGGGTCAGTAGACTCTTTCTCATTTTAGTACTCCAGTACGTAGCTGAGGTTACCAGTCTTTTGGACTTTTACTTCCGGGAAGATTTAAGGAGCCTCGTAGAGCTAAACCGACCACTGGAGTAGGTAGTTCAGATCCTTCCTGGTTTACTTCCATGGTCACGTGGGCGTTAAAATTGTATTTGGGGTCAGTAGACTCTTTCTCATTCCCATGCTCCAGTATGTAGCTGAGGTTACCAGTCTTTTGAAGCAATCTGGGCTTTTTCCTTCCGGGAAGATTTAAGGAGCCTCGTAGAACTAAACTGACCGCTGGAGTATGTAATTTAGATCCTTACGGGTTTACTTCCGTGGTCACATAGGCATTAAATTTGTATTTGGGGTCATTAGACTCTTTCTCATTCCAATACTCCAGTACGTAGCTGAGGTTACGGAGTAATCTGTACTTTTACTTCCCGGAAGATTTAAGGAGCCTCGTAGAGCTAAACCGACCACAAAAGTGAGTAGTTCAGATCCTTCCTGGTTTACTTTGATGGTCACATAGGCGTTAATTGTATTTGGGGTCAGTGGACTCTTTCTTATTCCAATGCTCCAGTACGTAGCTGAGGTTACCAGTCTTTTGGAGTAATCTGGACTTTTACTTCCGGGAAGAATTAAGGAGCCTCGTAGAGCTAAACCAACTATAGCAGTTGATAGTTTAGATCCTTTGAGGTTTACTTCCATGGTCACATAGGCGTTAAAATTGTATTTGGGATCAGTAGAATCTTTCTCATTCCCATGCTCCAGTACGTAGCTGAGGTTACCAGTCTTTTGGAGTAATCTGGACTTTTACTTTCCGGGAAGATTTAAGGAGCCTCGTAGAGCTAAACCAAGCATAGCAGTTGGTAGTTTAGATCCTTCGAGGTTTACTTCCATGGTCACATACGCGTTAAAATTGTATTTGGGGCCAGTAGACTCTTACTCATTCCAATACTCCAGTACGTAGCTAAGGTTACCAGTCTTTTGGAGTAATCTGGGCTTTTACTTCCGGGAAGATTTAAGGAGCCTCGTGGAGCTAAACCTACCACTGGAGTTGGTAGTTCAGATCCTTCCAGGTTTACTTCCATAGTCACATACGCGTTAAAATTGTATTTGGAGTCAGTGGACTCCTTCTCATTCCAATGCTCCAGCATGTAGCTGAGGTTACCAGTCTTTTTACTTCCGGGAAGATTTAAGGAGCATCGTAGAACCAAACCAAACACAGGAGTGGGTAATTTAGATCCTTCCAGGTTTACTTCCATGGTCACATAAGTGTTAAAATTGTATTTGTGGTCAGTAGACTCTTTCTCATTCCCATGCTCCAGTACATAGCTAAGGTTACCACTCTTTTGGAGTAATCTGGACTTTTTCTTCCGGAAAGATTTAAGGAGCCTCGTAGAGCTAAACCGACCACAGGAGTGGGTAGTTCAGATCCTTCCTGGTTTACTTTGATGGTCACATAGGCATTAAAATTGTATTTGGGGTCAGTAGACTCTTTCTCATTTTAGTACTCCAGTACGTAGCTGAGGTTACCAGTATTTTAGAGTAATCTGGACTTTTACTTCCAAACACATTTAAGGAGCCTCGTAGAGCTAAACCGACCACTGGAGTAGGTAGTTCAGATCCTTCCTGGTTTACTTCCATGGTCACATGGACGTTAAAATTGTATTTGGGGTCAGTAGACTCTTTCTCATTCCCATGCTCCAGTATGTAGCTGAGGTTACCTGTCTTTTGGAGTAATCTGGAATTTTTACTTCCGGGAAGATTTAAGGAGCATCGTAGAACTAAACCAAACACAGGAGTGGGTAATTTAGATCCTTCCAGGTTTACTTCCATGGTCACATACGCGTTAAAATTGTATTTGGGTACAGTAGACTCTTTCTCATTCCCATGCTGATCAAAGTCATGCAATTATGGATGGTATAAACAACTGTTACATTCATCCAATTATGGATGGTCAAAGTCATCCAATTGTGGAAGTAAATGATTACCATCCAAAATTGGATGGTCAATTTCATCCGTTTTTGGAAGTTTATTGGTCGTTCTGTCCCTCTATAGGAGAAAACAGTCAAAAAACATCCATTTTTTGATGAAAATTGTTCATTTGTTAAAATCATCCAAAAGTGAATGAATGTTGGTTGCCAATAATCATCCGTTTTTGGAAGCGGACCCTACCTGCTACTGACGGTGGTAGAGTCACTGAGTTAGTAGAGATTGCCAATTCAGTACTGAATAAGTATCAATATTTATATGACGTGTGTGAGTATCTCCTGAACAAAATACACCCCTGCAGTTGACTAATGAGATAATTACACCCCTAATATAACATATCTAAAGACTGTACAAAACCTGGCTATGATGCATTTAGATTCTAGTCAGATAAACTGAGACCCTTTCCCAGAAGTACGAATCTTCCCCTCCTCTCCCCAGTTATCTCTCTCACGATCAGCAGCTGCAGTTGGCCACTGCTCTGGCCCTACTGAGCCACAGTGACCCCTGGAGTGACCCCATCCTCTCACGAGAGCAGCTGCTGTTTCTGTCAGAAGGGGAGGACCACCTGCGACGAGTGGACGTGGGTGATGGTCCCCCTGCCCCACCCTCCCATGTCTCTGAGGAACTCTGGCTCAGGCTACATAAACTGCCCCTTAGCACTCGCTACCTCTCTCAGGTGAGAGTATGGAGTTACCTACCATAGGTTTGCTCCAGAGTCAAATGTTTGGGGGGGGGGGGGGGGGGGGGGAGGACTCAGACCAGCCCGGGAATGAGACCATGCTTCTCCAGGAAAGTGTTTGAATTGATACTGGTAGCCCGCTCCAGTCCCCAGCTTTTTTTGTGTTGGGAATTCCATGGAACCCAGAGTCCTCATGACAGTGTCCAGGTTCCAGGAAGTCCCTATTACCAGGTTCCACTGATGTGGAGTGCTGACAAGTCAGTGTTTCCATTGCTCATCTTGTGCAGGTGGTGGCATCCACCCACACAGCCCCACAGTTCTGGGCGGGGCTAGAGCCAGGAACTGAGGAGGAGGCGAAGAAGGTGGATGGCACTGCACTCCCCTGGAGGCAGGACGGCAACCCAGTCACTTTGGAGGACCTGGTCCTCCTGTCTAGCCTCCATGGAGAGGCTGCCCTCAGGGCACTGCAGGAGGAGGCCAGGGGACTGGTGAGAGGCACATCCCTGCCACTACTGGCCGACACTGTGCAGGGATGTAAGGGGAAACCCCTACTTATCCTATATGATGAAAGGGATGTAGCCTCCTCAGTGAAGCTCTGGCACCTGGAAGCGGAGATCAGGAGAGCACTGCAGGTACAGTCGTTCCCAGTCCACGAAAGAGTGCACTCTTTCGAGGGGGGTGTGGCCTGGGTACGAGGCTAGTACAGGTAGAGTGCTTTACCTGTTAATTTAAGCTAGAGTTTTGGCCGCTGATAGTCCATTGAAAAGCCTGGAGTATTGATTAATAGCAGAACCATGACATACATGTATGTCTTTTGCTGGTCCCACCTGCAGGGTAAATCGGTGCGTGTGATGTGTCTTGGTGCTGGTGTGGAGGGAAGAGTGGGAGAAGTGCTTGTGCAGCCCACCTGTGACTGCCTCCTGGTGACTGACATTCAGAGGGCAGGACAATGGGAAGAGCCAGAGTGGCTACGGTTGCTACTGTGGAGGACCAAGAAGGCTCTCAACACTGGTATGTGAGTGGCTCTGTCACTATCCCCCTGCTACTCTGTCACTGTCACTCTGTCCCTCTGGCCCATGTGTCACTCTGTCTCTGTCCCTCTGTCACTGTCACTCTGTCCCTCTCACAGTCCCTCGGACATTCTGTTACTGTTACTCTGTCCCTCTGTCCTTCTGGCCCTTTGTCACTGTCACTCTGTCTGTCACTATACTTCTGTCACTTTGTCACTGTCACTCTGTCCCTCTGTCCCTCTGGCCGGTCCTGTATTTTTCTGGCTCTATGTTCCTTTGTCTCTCTGTCTCTCTGTCCTCTGTCCCTCTGTCCCTCATTTCCTCGGACAGTCAATGTACTTGCCAAAAGGGTAAGAGTCCTGTGTGTGTGTTGATGGCTGCTCCCTCCTTTCCTTGCAGGCTGCCAGGTGGTGCTCACAGCCAGCGTTCATGCTCCCCTCCCCCCGGACCTCCTGCACGCCAGTCGGATACTGCTGCTCTCTTCCACAACATCCCTCACCAGCACCCTCCCTAGTGCCATGAGGAAGGGAGAGAAGCGTGGCTTCCTCCCCGCACTATGTCTGGTCCTGGCTGGCATCCCAGAAGAGATCCTTACATCATGTGCCTCCCTGCCTGAACAACTGCAGGCAGTCAGCTTCTGTCTGGCTGTACTGCACACCGCAGGTACTGTTGTAACACAATAAAGGGTGCCTTTTTAACCTGTTGAAGTAGTGAATACTAGGAAGTAAGCAACTATTTAATGACTGGCTTAGTGGCTTATACAGTGATGCTTGAAATTCGATTACAAATATATGTCAGTTGACATCCCTAATGGTCTCCCTGCTACCTCTCCCTCCCACACCCCCAGTCGCTCTCAATGGTAGTGAGGGTGGTAGATCGACCTGGTGTGGAGTGCCTCCCTATGACTTCCTCTTGGCAGCCATCTCACATGCTCTCTCACTGGCCAAGACCAGCCCCAAGCCACCCAGCGTCCTCCAGACCCTGAGCTCACTGCAGCACTATGTGACAGAGCTCTACAGCCTGTGGATGAGTGAGGGAGCTCTGGAGGAGCTGACCAGTGCTTGTCTGAGCCAGGAGGGCATGGCTCCTGGAGGCATACTCCGACTGGGGGGTGCAGCTACTCAGATAAGTGTTCCACCAAGCATGGTGGAACCAAGGTGCTATGCGGATCACGTGGCAGGCCTTGTGCAGGCAGAGCAGGACCCACCAGCAGTGAGGTATGTCATATGAGAGTTGCTGGATATATATAGTATGTACATGAGTGTATGCTAGATGAGGCACAGTTTTAGCAACACTGGTATGTTACTGGCTCCTATCTTCTTGTCTCTGCCCCAGCCCCAACCACCTAACGGAAACCATAGAGGAACTGCTCCTCCCAGTGCTGGCGACCCTGCCTGGCAGTGAACACACCCTCTCCTCAGACCGCACCCCTTCAGATGCTACCAAGTATGTATCAGTTACTCCTTTGTGGTATTTCTCACATCCCTAAAGTGAATACTTAATTACGGGAGTCCCCATGGTAATTAGTGTCTCTAAGTGGAGCAGTCCCACCTAGCAGACTGAAACTTGATTTCTTTTGGTGTGTATTCTATAATATATACTCACCTGCTTAGGTTCAACATATTATTCAGATTACAGGCTAAACAAAGACCTCTGTGATCATCACTTTTGTTTCATAAACTGATTCCTTCTGCCTCACCTCTCCTGCTAGGGTGTGTGAGAGGCTGGAGTGGGTCCTGGAACATCTTCCTTCGCCCTTACCCCTCAGTGGAGCCAGCCCTGAGACCCCACCCAAGGGAGGGGCCTGGACCAGCCTGCCCTCTGCCCATCGCTATCAGGCTTTCCTATTTAACAAGGTATAAGTAGGGTGCTGGCTAATGTGGTGTGTGTGTGGGGGGGGGGGGGTTCACGCTATGCAAGATGGTCCATGTACCTGTATAATTGTTATACAGACGTAGTCACTGTATGCTATGAGGAAATGCTTCTAGTTGTGGATGAAGAGTTCGGTCGAGTCCTAAGCTGGCATTTATCGCTAGCATTTCCATCAAATGCTACACATATCGGAAAACTCAGCCTGGTTTGATGCTACCGGTAATGTGTGTGTGATGCATGTGGCTGTCAGCCCAGTGTCCACTGTATTCTACCCTGCCCCTTCTTTTCAGGCCATCTCTCAGTTCAACTCCACCCTCTCAACCATCAGACGTGAAGCAGAAGACCTCCTACAACTAGCAGCTGTGGATTTTGACAGCCTCCCCTCCTTTCTAGCCCCGGTGCTCTCTAGTGTGCGCCGAGGGGAGCTCCCCTGTCACTGGATTCCTGCTCAACCTGGGACACCCCCTCAGACTCTTCAGGAGGGAGTAGAGGGTGAGCCTAGCTACGCTATAGCTGATCCACCTCCACGGGCCGTTTCCAGCACTGCAAGCAAGACTTAGTGTCCCACCTGTGAGGCGAAGGATCAGTTAGTGGTGTCTTATAATGGTAGGGAGAGAGACTGATGCAGTGATTCTTACTGCCTCTTCTCTCTCTCCTCTCTCTGTCTGTCTCTCTCTCTCTCTCTCTCTGTTTTGATCCCTTGTCTCCTCTCTACTCTGATTATATTTTCTCCCCATCTTTTCCTTCACCGCTTCCTCTCTCATTCTGCCGTGATACTACCTCGATGCTCCTCTGATCACTGTTTCTGTCCCTCTTCCTCTTGGAGTTATAATCGCTATCTCTCTCCTCTCTCGCTCAGACTTGCACCAAACCCATTCAGTGCTCCAGAGACTCCTCAACAAGTGATCCTATAGCAGTATTAAGCATGTGGACTGGTTTGTCTTGGTTGCTATATGTACACCTTTACCACATTTTGTCCACTGCACACACCACCATAATGTTATGTATCTATAATGATATTGTGTATAACTACCTCATCACAATTTATGGCTCTTCAAACACTATGGTACTCCCAGGGGAAAGAACACAATGCTATAATTATTCAAAACAGACCAATTCATACGTGATGTGCTTTAAAATATTTTAGCTGGTTTCAGCCACTCCACATGCAGGCATATTTTTGCATCACAGCGCATCTCACCGGAGTGGTGTTGGACAGGTCTGGGAGTTAATTTGAAGATTAAAAATTTGAATACCGGTATTCAACAATATGATATATTAGCCAAATGCAATACTTTTTATATTATACTGGAGGAGAAAGGATGATGTGCAAGACTAATGGATGATACAAAAAAGAAATCGGTCTAAACCACTTAGAGTGGGTAGTTCAAATTTATTGTACACAAGATATGGTGACAGCTAAAACATGGCTAGTCTCTCAAAAGAATAACATTAAGTGTGAAGAAGGATAAATGAAGCACATACACTTTTTCTGTTTATGCACAGGATGACAGTACAGCTTGTGGCTACTTTAGTGATCAGTTACTATGCTTCGTGTACCAAAGTAGAAGTCCCACTGCCGCCACAGCCATACAATCAGTCTTTACTTCTGGTCATGAAGAATATATAATTATAGTGCTTATAGAAATGCAGTGATGTAATCTTTTGCTATAATTATTAGTGTGCTCATGTGGTGGATGTGAAATTGCTGCGTATATATTTCAGTAAGTTGAAGGTATCACAATGCTTTTGGAGTATAGGAAGGTGCAAAGTTCATGGAAATGACACAAAATCATAAGCATGCATATACCTTAAGTCAATACAGCAATCACAACCAGCTTAATTATATTATCTAATTATGCACGCATACATTGATTAGTTGTCATATATACTCTGTGGTTCTTCAATGTCTGCAACTGGTTCAGCAATGAGTGAAACATTGTGTTCTCTATTTTCCAGGAAATTGGAGAGCGAGTCTTCTGAGAATGATCTCATCAAATTGTAGCCCATTGCGCACCTAATTTTATTCCAAGCCTTACATGGAAGTTTCTTTATAGCAAAAAGCCAATAACAAAAGTGTACTGATATATACATTATGGGAGCTAGTGCACAAATTAACACAATGAAAATGGATATATGATTTATTAATTTGACGGCCTTTACAGCTACACTTATAATGTTTGCAGTGAATGCAGTGTAACCAAGGGTGAGACACGAAAGCAAGAGAACATCCAAACCATTGTAGATAGTGCGTCTGTATGGCTGAACTACTGCAATCGACGCAATGAGTATTATCAGTAAAACAGTTGCAGCAGGATAGTAGAAGGATGAAAGTGTCCCAGCATAGATCACATAAAAAGAAATACGAAGCAGCAAATATACACCAGCGAAATATCTGCAATCCCATGTGTTATTAGTCCCATCTTTGTAGTAACCTTGGTATACATCCATTAATGTGTAAAGAGCAAAGCATCCCAATCTGCAAAAATTTAAAGCTCTTTGCAAACAACGACATGGATACAGGCATAACAGAAGTAGTGGAAAGAGTATAAAAATTAATAAAACCAAGATTGCTAATATAGCATATGGTATATGTGGTTTGCTAAACACTTGAACTGTTGCATCATAATATAAACGCCGTTCACTTGATATTCCGTTCTGTGTGTGCAATTGAGTAAATGCTAGTAGACTAAACGACACACTAAGAAATTTTACATATGATAAAATAAGGAAGGTAGCAAATGCATTAATTAGTGAACCTCTGGTGTCCCACTGCCTTTCAAAGTAAGAGAAACACCCGCTAAATGGTCTCCACAGCCATACAATCAGCCTATAGTTCTGGTCATGAAGCGACACAAGAATATATGTAATTGCAATCATCAGAAGAGGATAAAAGGCGATGATGTAATCCATTGCTATAGCTTGAAGTGTGCTCATGCTGGGGTGGATGCAAATTGGTGTATACATTTCACGAAAAAAGTCTAAGTTGAAGATACCATAAAATGACAAAATGCTTTTTATTAGAATAGGGTATTGTATCTCCATCCCTGCTAGCACACGCATTTGTTCTGGCAGTGCAAAAGTTTGGCTGAGCAGTACAAAAGCAGCCCAGGGTGGTGACATAAGGCTGACCCTAAACACCAAAACAACTATCAAAAACACAGTCAGTGGACCAAAGGCTACTGCAGAGTACTTAACCCAGTTATACTTGCTGTAATCTCTGCAGTCTGCGCAAGCTGCACTGTAAGAATACACAGGGGGAGCAAAGCCATTGTCACACTTTCCACAAAAGGGACCTGTTCGGTTAAACTTATTACACCGCAGTACTTCATTCAGTTCCTGCTGAGAGTCTGTGTTTGGAAGACGGTAGTAAGGCCCACCACGAGTAAAGCAGCCAAACAAGCAGTGACCAATGGCTAGGACTGTAATATTGGATTCCTCAACAATCTGACTCATGCAGTAGCAATGAAGTATTTGTGTCTGATAAAAGTTATAATCACTGTGTGCTTCACAGTTCACAATACCTTCCAACTCATCATCACAGACGCAATCACTGACGCTGCCATTTTGATAGACAGGCTTAAACCAAGGAGGACATTCTACAATCCCTGAATCACTCAACATACCAATCACTGTAGATACCATCTTGCTGTCAGTGTGCGATGTCCTATTGGTGTGTACTTCACCTCGACTTATATTTGGAGTTTTAGCATCCACTGATGTTTTCTGGATGTTAGGAACTTGCAAAGTTGCACCATCTTCAGCAAGAGCTACTGAGAATGCAGCAAGGCATATCACTGACAAATATCTAATCATTTTCCTTTCAGCACAAGCAGTAGTTACTCAATTGCAACTTTTAATAGCTATTCTAATCATGAAGTACATTCAGCTACACTTATGTAGGATCTGTTCATAGTACACAAACAAGCTATTACGTCATCTCACTTTAAATATAATTCTAGCCATATCACTATGACTATGACAATGTTATCAACACCGAAACAGAATGTAACCGATGGTAATTTTACATTTCAAATCTTCATTACACAAAACAACAACTAGCTAGTTGTGCATGCAAGGTACACAAACTGATAGCAATAGCCTAAAAAGGTGACACTAAAGCCAGTAACAGTATTGCACAGCTGTATACACCACAATTTGGAATGAAGGAAAGTGACTGTATGACGTTCTGAAGTTCATGAACCAGTGCACTGGTCCATTAACATCAACAGTTGATGAACTAGTGCACTGGTTAATGCTGAAGTTGAACCAGTGCAGCGTTGTGAATTATGACAGACTATCACGGTAGCTAACTAGATTTAAAATTCATATGCTGTATAGCTACACTGCAAAAAACATAATGGTTTTAAACCCATCTTGGTTACCTCATTTGCAATTCAAGAATTAGCTACCTCATATGCTTGCAGGAACAACAAGTGGTTAATCTTTCCCTTGTTAGCTAAAAGGGAAACCAGGCGTTAGCTGTAGTGACTATCAATCAGATCAGGTTGTCAGTGACTGACTGGAACTCTGGCTTCTGGCTAGCTTTCTGGCACTAGTCAAAAAGGAAGTGTACATGTTTTGGTGAGTGAATACCTTGATCTGATGCCAAGGGAAACTCTAACCACTTTGTTATTGGCCTGCGGCAACATACACACCACACTCTGATACAATTCCCTGTAATATAACCTGAAACAGCATGTTTACCATCCATGTAGCAGAATGCTGGGGAAGTCCAATGGGGGTTAGTGAGTGGTTACTGCAGCTGCGCATGCAGGGTATACTAGATGGGTTACCTCATAATATTATAGAGTGTGTAGTGCTACTTGCCTCCATTGGATAATTGAAACAGGATACTGGAGTAGTAATGCTGATCAGCAATCCATTCCAGCTGGCATCTCCAACATTCTGTTACAGAATCTTGACCTATAAGTATAATGTGCAATACATTAGTTAATTTCAGAGGTTTTACTAGTACACGGGTTTTATTATTGAGAAATGCATTCATCAGAGTGTACACATCATAGACAGTCAATATAAGAGCAAGTGGGCACACGTTCTACAGCGAAGTCTCGTGCTCCGACTCGCGCCCGCGCCCGCCGCTAGCCGGCCCTAGCGCCGTTCGGATATTTTCGAATTTCGCGGATTAACGATTAACGCCACAAGCGAAAGGTCTTTATTCCAATAATTGCGCAGCTTTAGTACCGTGATGCCTCAGAGATGGTGAGTCTGAGCACAGATGTACTTTTCGTAGCTAGTTTACATGCCTGCATGCACTTAATACAGCAGTGCGGGCCCCAGACATGTACATGTCTTGCCGCATGCTGCAGGATGCTCGCTTTCACTCACTATTAAAGCTATTAAAATTA
Organism: Phakellia ventilabrum; assembly: GCA_963921505.1. Lineage (NCBI taxonomy): Eukaryota > Metazoa > Porifera > Demospongiae > Axinellida > Axinellidae > Phakellia > Phakellia ventilabrum. The sequence goes on along the minus strand of OY997379.1, from coordinate 9,318,565 downwards.
TAGTAATTTTGCAATTATAGTACATCGTGATTCCCTGTACATTGCGATGTAAATATGAATCTGATCTAGGTTTTTGGTGTTGAGGAGTAACATCTGTACTTTCTTATTTCACAGATTCCAGCTGGCCTGTTCCGAGGATTTGTATGTGGTGCCCGCCGTATCCCCATGACCTCGAAGAGGGGAACAAAGGGGTTCTACAAAGGCTAGTCCCACTATGTCCAGCTGAGACTCTAAGGCTACACACTGCTGTGGGTTTCAGTTCCCTTTGAACGTCATTCAGCTGCCATCAGACTGCTGCAGCAAGTTTATCCAATTAGCGTTCTCTTACCTCTTTTCAACTGTTGGTTAATGCATCACCTCTGATATAGAGGCTGTGCATTTGACGTCACATCCTGCTTGCAACTGTGTCACTTTCCGTCTTCGCCCGTAGTTGCCTCCCGTGCGTGGGCGGCTAGAATGGTAGGTTCTACAGTGATCTTGAAAACAAGAGGAGCTTGGAACTTACGCTTTTGGTATCATCTGTTGCTGTGAAACAGTTGTCAGCCTTTGGCGCCCTAGCAACAGTTGCTAGATGCAGATGACATAAATGCACGGCCTCTATTAATAATTATGTTCCTCATGCCACTGCCTTTTCAAAGGGAACTGCAATTTACTATACTATATCCTCATGTCTTCCACAGTACACTATACTATGTCCTCGTGTCTTCCACAGGTCGTGGTGCCAAGTCCACAGGAAGGCACACCAACAAAGGTGGGAGACAGCTGACCAACTCTCCTCTCCTGCCTCTCTGCTCTCAGTGATCCTACACACACATATTCTCTCTCCTCAGGTGGCTATGTTATTGAGCCTCACAAGATCCCAGAGTTGGTGGTACCAAACCTGGAGGGGTTCAAGGTGTGCTCACTGCAACATGCAGTGCACTGTAGTCTGAATTATAAGGCCATTTCAACTGATGTTCTGTTCTCGGACCAATAATCTTCCACACTAGGATCGGTCATGTGACCAAACGGATTTAAATATTACATCATTTGTGGCACAAGAACTCAAATGAAATCAACACTTCAGTAAAGACCATACCTTTACAGCCTCTTATCCAACAATTTTACAAGAAAGTCAAAACTCCAGCCATTTCACTGGTAGCTAGGTTGCAGACTGCCACACAAACAAATGTGATCAATAAAAATGGTTTGAGAAACAGAAAATCAAGGCCTAACAGACGTATGACCTTCTGTGGTGTATATTGTATACGTACAAGTGTTATGTGGCTATGCCTTTAAATTGTGACCACACCCACTTCCCCTCAGCTGAAGCCCTACGTGTCCTACAAGACCCCATACGTCGTTGGCAAGCCCCTGACAGCACAGGAGCTGCTGGAGATGGCAAACCCCAGGGAGGAGCCAGTGGCAGACCTCGAGGGAACCTCCTAGGACCAACTGGGAACAATGACATGGCCAGGCATCCTCAATCCTCATCTGTACGACATTCATGTACACCACAATCTCACTTCATACCCAGGCCTCCTACACCCAGATTTTATCTTACAGTCGTGGAGAAAAAAATCATTCTTTTCTCCACGGCTGTGAGAATCTGGTTGCGGGTACGAGGTTAACATAATAATTTATACATGCCTACTGCAGTTAAATATTATTATAATAGCTGGTACAGACGTGAGAAAGATGGTACAATCAAATCAAACAGAATTATTATGACTGCATTCACTAGCTGGTGTAGTCACTGCCTCTGTCGCTGTGTGGCAGGCTGTGTTACGTGGCTGGTGTGTACAAGACTAGCCCGAGAGTGGTAAGAACGGCTGCTGTTAGCACTGTGAGGCCAGCTCTTCTGATCACCTTGATGTCAAAACCCCGGCCTGTGTCCCACGTCTGTGTGTGTGTGTGTGTGTGTGTGTGTGTGTGTAACAGGGAATGGGTTACAGGCTGGTAGCTATCAGTGAAGCATGCACCCACCATCCTTCTATACACCCACTTCTCCACTCACACCATCCCCTCACCCTCTATTCACCACCTCCCTAGCCTCGTTCCCAGTCTCTCCACTCGAGTAGTTTTTACGTTGTTTGCAGTTTTTCGTACTGCAAGTGACATAAAAACTGGAGTAGAGATACTGGGAATGAGGCTACACCATCCCTCACTCATACCAGCACCACTCACCACTCACCCATCCCTCACCCTCCAGTCACACCATCCTCGCCACTCACCGAGCCTTCATCCTCCACTCACACATACCACCTCACCTCTACTCACACACCAGCACCATCCTCACCACCCACCCATCCCTCACCCTCTAGTCACACACCATCACCCTCATCACCCACCCATCCCTCACCCTCCACTCACACACCATCACCCTCCCACACGCCAACTCACCAGATGTCGTATGCCGTTGATCATGTGATAGGCAAGTGGAAAGGTCATGACAAACTTGCAGGAGCTCCAGAGGACGGGGTAGCTGGCCACACCCTCCAGAGACTTTATAGCCACAGGGAAAGGACTGCCAGAGGCCAAATAGGTGATGGCTGCCACTGACACACCTGGAGGAGCACACTCAGGGTTTCATTTAGGGCCCCTTGGAAAGTTTGTGCCTCCCATAAACCCTTTAAATTGAATGCTGCTCACTATATTCCCCCCTCCCCCTCCCCCCCCAAAATAGCTTCTGATCTGCCCCCCCCCCCTGGAGATTTTCCTAAATGAAACACTGCAACACTGAGCAGGCAACCTAATGTAGCTGGTACTTCAGAGACAGAGCCAGCTGTCTACAAGACAGACAAACCACACCCACCTGCAGTGAGCACCATGCCAGTAGCTCTGTGAGAGAAAGAAAGTACCCACTCCACTTCTGGGCTGTGTGTGTGTGTGTGTGTGTACATGCACGTGTGTTAGTTAATTCTACATCCCAGCTGGGCCTACAGCTGCAGTCCTTACTTCCGTGCCAGGATGCTCAGGCTGGGAGAGAGTGGCCTCCCAAGCTTCCTGTTCTTCTCAACAAACCCCTCCTCCTGGGTGGAGCTTGCTGAGGAGCGGCAGCTGTAGGGGAAGGAGGAACACAGCATGGCTGCTGGTTACATCATCCCATTGGCAGAGGACAGCTGCGTTACTCACACAATAACCGTCCTGGCCAGTGGAAGGGCCCTGGGCACAGAGAAGCCATAGTCATACCTGCAGAAAGAAGGGGCAGCTCTCACAAGACAAGAAACAAATATTTTCGCCTAGTCCCTGTCTGCATTTGTAGGTCACCGTCCAATTCCCCCTATATAATTCTTTGGTTCCTGCTGCATTAGCATGTGATTGCTACATGGCTTCTGCTGTAGTATGGCAGGTAAATAGCATCGTACACGCCCACAGTCACTAGTCTCACGAGTAAGGGGCTGGCTCGCGAGACTACAGTCATATCAACAACTTTACAGAGCTGCACTCTGATTGGAGTGTACACTCACAAGACTGCTGTGTCAGCAAAGAACCAAGGAATCACATGAATGACACCAGACCATCCAATAACAGATGAGCAAGGTCTGGGCACAAGATTATCCGCGCACACTCCTCTAACAAACCAATCCAAATAACCCTAGTCTTGCATAGCCAGACTCTCGGCTACGCGAGACTAAAACACCCCAGCACTGGAAGGTCTGGGCACGAGGCTGCACAAAAGTGCACGATTAACTTTGACTTATGGTTCATGCTGGATAGCCACTGCGTGCAGCAGCACCTTATTACAGCTTGCCACAGCTTTCTTTGGTAGAATTATACGATGCATCCAAACTCAGAGATACCCCTCCAACCCATGCAGTGAGGTAGCTGGCAGCAACCTACCCACTTCTGCTGAGCAGAGTAGCCAACGCCATCTTCAGCCAGTTTGAGGTCAAAGTTTACTAGGCCTACATGACGTAATTTTGGGAACCGCCCACATACGTACATGTAACTGAGGACCATAGTTTCTCCGACGACCTAAGATGGGCTATAAGATTATCGAGGATGGCCAGCAGGCGCTGATCTTCAACCGCGCGGGACGCGGGAGGCTGGTGGTTGGGCCCAGAAGGGTGAGTCAGTGGGGTTGGTGCCTCTTGGTGTGATCATTATTAATTATTTTTTTGTACACACACACACACACACACACACACACACACACACACGCACACGCACACGCACACGCATACTCTTTGGTCAGGTGTACTTATTTAATGAAGAGATTGAGTTCTTGGATCGCCGTGTGGCCAGTCAGTCTCAGTATCTAGTGGTAAAGCACCGCGATGGCAGGAAGGAGAACGTTCCAGGGTGGGTGGGTGGGGCTTGATTGCTAGGGGACGGTACTGAGGGTTGTGTGCATATAGTTTATGGACCTGCTATGTACTTGCTATTAGAGAGACTACCCCCAGCTTGGCCTTGTATTGTTGGCGCTAGCTACTTTATATATGTACCTACTGTTAGAGCTGAGCCACATCACCTTCCATACTGTCCCTGTTCATTAGTAAGAAAGATGTGTGGGTGTAGTAATCGAGTTCAGTAAATGGCCAGGAAGGGAAGGAGTGTGCTGAGCAGTTATAATTTAAAATCCTCTCTGTCTTTCCAGGCCGCACGAGATGTTTGTGAACCGGCTGGAGGTGGAGAGTGTGCAAGTTCGGAACGCTGTCACGCTGGACGCCAACCACCTCCTGGTGGTCTACAAGCAGGAGGAGGGGCACATCGAGAGGAGGATCGTGCGGGGACCGTCCATCTTTGTCCCCAATGCTCACGAGTGGTAAGGGGATTGCCTGAGGCATAATCAGCATAGTTATTACGTGGATACACACACACACACACACACACACACATAGGCTGCATGAATTCGTCTGGCATGGTTCGGACTCCAGGAACCCCGGTCGTTTCAGCCCCGCACACGACAAGTTCTCCAAGCTCTGCCATGTACCACACCAGCTTTACTACAACGTAAAGGATGTGCGGACCAACGATGACACCCTCATCACCGTGAAGCTCATGTTGTTCTATGAGTTGGAGGACATTGACACCATGGTGAGTAAGAGGGTGACAGCCGTGAGAGGGAGGGTGGCAGCCTCTAGGTCTCTAACGGACGCTCTTCTCTCCCTCAGCTCAACTACACCCACGACCCAATTGCAGACTTCATCAATGCAGTGGGCTCTGACATCATCGCCTTTGCCTCACAGCGGAGGTGAGGACGGCGATACAGCCTGTCTGGGGTGCATGACCTTTATATGGGGTGTGGAACGGCTGGTAGTTGGGGGATGAAGGATAGTTGGCATTTTGAGACAGGGAGACAGGGAAATATATCAATCAACATTTTTTGGTACAACACCTTTAATTTTCCCATTCCTACATGTATGCTCCCTCTACATGTTTCTATCCATCTTTCCTTTTTTTCTCACTCACACACACACACGCACACACACACACACCTCAGCTACGGGGAGTTCCTGAAGGAGACCCATGAGCTGAACAAACTGGCCTCCTACCCTCAGCTCACCAGCCGCTCTCATCATATCGGCTACAACATCACCAAGGTGGTGTACCGAGGCTACGAGGCCACCGCCTCACTGCAGGTAAGTGGGCGGAGCCACAACACTGCTCTAATTATTAAGACAGGAAATATGGCACCACCATCTGGAAGTACTTGGTACTTGAAGATGCAGTAAAATTTGACCAGTTTATAAGTCTTGGCCAAGCATAGGAGCTGAGGTAGTTCAAAGTATGGTGAGCAGGTAATCTCTTACCTATAGAGTAAGGCAAAAGATACACTCTAATAGTTCAGTTACTGTTGTGGTGTGTAGCTTGGTGGTAACTTGGGCTATCATTGAATGAGGCAGCTGCTGTATTCATTGAGTGCCCCACTGTCCAGGCCACCCACGACGATGCCATCTCGACACGGACCAACCTGCGGCTGCTGACAGAGGCCCAGGAACAGGAGCAGACTTTGGAGGAGTTCAAACTGAAGAGGGAGAAGGAGAGGACCAAACTTAGTGAGGCTGTAGGAGAGGAGAGGGCATAACTTGGTCCGTGGGGAAAACAGCCTGGGGGTAAACTGGATAGGTTTGTTTCTAGGGGTGGGTGTAGAGATGGGAGGCTTATCTCGGGACAGCTGAAGACGGAGTGCAGGATATACATTTAGGGTTGGACCAAGTTTGGTTTGGCAGTAAATGTGGGACTTCCTTAGCCCCAGGTTGCTAGGTTACAGATTGGATTTAGTAAAGCTCCCGTTGTCTCCAACTCCCAGAGCAGGAGATGGAGCGACGGCTACAGGAGTACCAGCAGGAGCTGGAACAGCTGAGGCAGGACGCCTCCCTCACCATACTCAAGCTCAAGCATAATGCTAAACTCAAGAAGGAGGCTGCTGAGGTAGGTGGGGAGAGGTGAGGGATGGGGAGGGGGTGAGGGATGGGGAGGGGTGAGGGGTAGGAGAGAGAGGGGTGAGGGATGGGGAGAGAGGTGGGTAGGGAGAGAGGTGGGGAGGGAGGAAGTATATCCCTTGACCAGGGTTCTGCCCACACTGGTCAGCAGTGGTCGGGCCTGACCGCCTCTCAGCTTTTTTGACCACCTCTCAGCTTTTTTGACCACCTCTCAGCTATTACCACCACTTACAGTACATAGGAAGAAGTCAGTTTAGCACAAAATAAGTATCAGGGAGATCGATTTTTGACCACCACTCAAAGTGACCTAGGCAGATCTCTGCTTGACCACTTCACTCTTCATCTCCCTGGCTACCGGTACTCAGGTTGAGCTAAAGGTGGAGTTGGAGAAGGCAGAGCACCAGAAGAAGGCGGCGTTTCTGCGGCAGCTGCAGGGTCTGGGGGTGGACATGACCCGCTACATCCTCAGCCTGCAAGTGGAGTTTGTGCCTGAGAAGGAGGTCATCGTTGGCCCGGCAACAAGGACCGTTGCCAGGACAACCACAAAGATTTGAATTACCAGCCGCTGACTTTACCATTCTCAATTTTTTTTTAACTCTAGCTAGTAGCAGCCTTTTCTGTTATATTTTGGGTTGATAGACATGTGCATTCGATTAGTGTAGAGTCTGTAGACTGCAAATAGCTTCCTTGTGGGAGGGGCATCATGATGCTCTATATTTTATTAAATTTCCTCCCACTTCAATATACCATCAAACACCATGTAGCTAGAGGGAGGACTAGTGTCTCACTACATGCAGATCACACGTGTTAAAAGGGAATGTATGTGACTGACATTTCAGGTACAGGCCTAGGGTAGTATAGTCTTGTGACCCCAGTTTTGAGACTACGCAGTACAGGGTAGTATAGGATACAGCAGAATTTCCTTGAAGCTCACTCTGTCCTGTACTACCTTGTATCATTGGATATCCTGTCATATTTCGCAATTCAGGAAATTTACTGGGTGGAGCCATGCATGTGCAGCTGTTCAATCAAAAAGCAGCTCCATGCACTCACTCTGAAAATGCTCCGCAGTATTATATAATCTGTATCAATAACTTATCTGAGAACTAATGGCTCTAGCCAGAAGTGAGGATGGATGTTCTGAATGAGTGGGTGTGCATGGAAGTCTTAACACTAGTACGTACTAGTAGCAGCCAGTATGTCCTCTTATGGTCACACCCCACCTTATTGCTAGCCTTGTTCCCATACCTCTCTGCTCCAGTTTTTATGTTGCTTGCCGTACTAATACTACTACAAGTGACAAAAACTGGAGCGAAGTCATCCCAACCAAAGTCTGTATGATTAAATATATATCTGCTCACACTCGCCTTATCACTCACAATAGTATGGGACAATGAGAACTGCATGTCTTTGACTCTCGGCAGCATAGAACTAATAATAATTATTGTTGTGATGATATTAAAACTGATCCCTAGTTGTTGGCTGGTGATGGCTACAGTTCTCCATGGTGTTCATCACTGCCGGGGGAGGTGGGGGCACTGGCTGACATCTGTTCTTCTGCTGCGCTCTCAGGAGGCTCAGGTGCAGGCAAGTCTGAGAAGAAAGGGAGAGCAAGTGGACCTTAGCCTCGTGCCCAGGCCTCCCTTTGAAGCTTTCACAGCTGTGATGCAGTTATTCCTCACAGCTGCGAAAAAAAGGTGCGAGGGGAGGCCTGGATACGAGGCCAAGTGAGCCCTTCACTGCCCAGTGAGCAGTAACTACATGAATAGGAGTGAGAAAAGTTTTACTGACCATATCAATTTGTCAACTTTCCACTATTAAAGATTGCAGGATAACACCCAGCAAAATTTCCTTACACCTTTGAGATGGTGCACAATCACAACATGTCTTGGTTGGTGGAGAGTTAAGTTCGCCAAAGTTACCTTCTGTAGCAGGCTCAGCCTCGGGCAACTCCAGGGTCTCTGGTTCTTCCTCGTTTTCCTCTTCTGTCTCCATGGCAACAGTATCCTCCTCAACGGTGGTCGCATTCTTCACATTTGCCTACATACATGAGAGTACAGTGGGGGAGTGCAGGATGGGACTATGGGAGGAGGTGAGTTTCTTTAACACCAAATGAACAGCCTCATCTTGAGGACTTTGTGAGACAAAGATGGAGCGCCAGGTGGCAGGTCATGCCCCAGCAAAGCTCACACTGTGTATCTGACTGACCTTGGTGAAAGTGGAATTGGTAGCGTTGGTGGTGCTGGGCGGGGCCCTCTTGGGAATGGGGTGTGTCCTCAGCTTGTTGAGGAGGTACATCACCTCGCGGTCTATCCGCTTGGTATGCTCCTCCACCTCGTAGGAGAGGAGGACCGGTTCCTCGTGAGGGGACGTGGTCACCTGGAGAGCCTCTTTCTCCGCCAACCATTCCTGAGGGAAATGAAAGCATGTTCACACCCACCATCCCCTCACACACACCACCCCCTCACATCCACCACCCCCTCACACCTTACACACACTCACCTCCCACTCTTCACCGCTTCTTACCCAACCCCTCACACACACATCCTTCATACCTTCACCCTTTACATACCCAACCTCACTCTTACCACACTGCCCACTCACATGTGTGCGTACATAACCTTCATCCCAACCCCTCACACACACCCACACCACACACTCTTACCCTCCTTCCCACCCTCACACCCTCACCTCAGTCTCATTGGCCAGGGTCTCCAGCGTACTGATCTCCACTTCAGTAAATATCTGGAGCTCCTCAGTCAGGTTCTGCATGCGAGCCACAAAGTCCCTGGACACCCGCAGCGTCTCCTGAAGGATGCCCACCGCTTTGGGTCTCCGGACGGCCTCATTCACTCGCCGGAAGGCTGCCCGACTCACCCGCTTCAGTTCACGCAGCTTCTCCTTATACACCTGAGAGGGGAGGGAAGAGGATGGAACAGGTTAGGGAGAGGAAGGAAGAGCACAGCTACGCAAGGACATGGCCACATTACGTCTGTCCACCAAACAGAGGGTGGGCTAAGGGAATAGGTTAGGGAATAGGTTATGGGAGGGAGCAAAAAGGGTACAGAAAGCTAGGGGGAAGGGGAAGAGGGAGGAGGCTGCTAGGGGGAAGGGGAAGAGAGAGGAGGCTGCTAGGGGGAAGGGGAAGAGGTGAGGAGGGTGCTAGGGGGAAGGGGGAGAGGGAGGAGGCTGCTAGGGGGAAGGGGAAGAGGTGAGGAGGCTGCTAGGGGAGGAGAAGAGGGAGGAGGCTGCTAGGGGGAAGGGGAAGAGAGAGGAGGCTGCTAGGGGGAAGGGGAAGAGGTGAGGAGGGTGCTAGGGGGAAGGGGGAGAGGGAGGAGGCTGCTAGGGGGAAGGGAAAGAGAGAGGAGGCTGCTAGGGGGAAGGGGAAGAGGTGAGGAGGCTGCTAGGGGGAAGGGGAAGAGGGAGGAGGCTGCTAGGGGGAAGGGGAAGAGGGAGGAGGCTGCTAGGGGGAAGGGGAAGAGAGAGGAGGCTGCTAGGGGGAAGGAGAAGAGGGAGGAGGCTGCTAGGGGGAAGGGGAAGAGGGAGGAGGCTGCTAGGGGGAAGGGGAAGAGGGAGGAGGCTGCTAGGGGGAGGGAAAGAGGTGAGGAGGCTGCTAGGGGGAGGGAAAGAGGTGAGGAGGCTGCTAGGGGGAGGGAAAGAGGTGAGGAGGCTGCTAGGGGGAAGGAGAAGAGGGAGGAGGCTGCTGGGGGGAGGGAAAGAGGTGAGGAGGGTGCTAGGGGGAGGGAAAGAGGTGAGGAGGGTGCTAGGGGGAAGGGGAAGAGGGAGGAGGGTGCTAGGGGGAGGGAAAGAGGTGAGGAGGGTGCTAGGGGGAAGGAGAATGTTAAGAGGTGGGAGGGTGCTAGGGGGAGGGGAAAGAGGTCCTACTTCAAGGCTTCCAATATAAGTCAAACCTCCCCAGAGACAACTGCTCAGTCAAACCTCCCCAGAGACAACTACTCAGTCAAAGTCAAACCTCCCCAGAGACAACTACTCAGTCAAAGTCAGAGACAACTGCTCAGTCAAAGTCAAACCTCCCCAGAGACAACTGCTCAGTCAAAGTCAAACCTCCCCAGAGACAACTGCTCAGTCAAAGTCAAACCTCCCCAGAGACAACTGCTCAAATTAGTAAAACTATAAACACTGTACCTTAGTCTCGGCAGCCCAGCCTTCCTCATCCATCCAATCAGCTGCCTCTCGCAGTGCGGACAGAATTACTTCCCGCTGTTCTTCTGTTGTCACGGCAACCACTTCCTCTGAGTACATGGCATCTTGAGTCTCAAAAACATGGGCCTCAAGGCTGTTCTTGGCCGCCTCATTGGCTGCCTTCTCATCATCCCGCTCTTGGAGTTGCCGTAACCTAGGGGAGTGGCCAAGGGCAGAGGTCAAGTCAGAGGTCAGAGGATAAAGGTTAGGGTACAGAGGTCAGCTAGTCTGAGAATAAGTTATGTCCTGTTACTGGTAAAGTTTTGCAATGCCAAAAGATGGCTATAGCTGCAGTAATAATGTGGAAGTGGCCACAGCATAGAATTCTCCTAGCTCACTTGTCAGCTGATGCCTGAAGATGATGTGGATGGGGAGAAGGAAGGTCAAGGGTCGTCACCTCGGCAGTCAGGTTGACCTTCACGGTCCTGCCCTTGGGAGTCACCGGCTTATCTTTGGCAGTCTTCTTCTTGCCCGGCTTGGCGTCCGAAGTGGTCGTGTCATTTGCTGGGGCTGTAGGTTTGCAGGAGGAGTGACCGCGTGAGTATGGAAAGGAACACACAAGAGGTTTCCAGTCCCAAGTCCCATACCACCCTGTAATGCATTTACTACCACAGCAGCGGCTCACCTTCAGTAGCTTGCTGTTCCTCATTTTCACTCTTGTTACTGTCCCTCTCATCTTCCTCTTCATCTCCTTTCTTCTCTTCCTCCTCCCCTTCTCCATCCCCCTCCACCTCTTCCTCATCTCCTTCCTCAGGAGGTTCTAACTCTTCCTCCTGTTGGTCATCTGACTCTTCAGCTTGGTCATGTGACTCTTCCTCTTGGTCATGTGGCTCTTCAGTTTGATCATGTGATTCTTGTGACTCTTCCTCTTGGTCACGTGACTCTTCCTCTTGATCATGTGACTCTTCCTCCTGATCATCTGTTTCTTGCTGATCACGAGTTCTTTCCTGTTGGTCACCTAAGGACTGCGACTCATCAGATTCATCAGAATCGTCAGACTCGTCTGACTCGTTAGTGCCGTCTTCACTGGTGTCTTGGGCTGCCCCTGTAAACATGAGTGCTAGTCAGTCATCAGCTGCCACGAGCTCTGGTACCATAGTCCTCACCTTCAGGCTGCTCTGCTTCTGGCTCAGCTGCTGTCTGTGTCTCTACCTTCTCCCCATCCCCCTCACTGGCCCCGCCCTCACTCTCCTTGGGTTCATTACTAGAGCCACCGCCAAAGAAACTGGACAGTGTACTGCTGATCTCTGGCGTGTGTGTGTGTGTGTGTATATGTGTGTCACTCCGTCTCTCCCCCCCTCCCCCACACACACTGGTGGTACAGGAGCTATGACAAAGTCGAAGCTGCTCACTTACTTGAGAATGTCGACTCCTCCTCCTCTGCCTCAGGGTACTCAAATATGGACTCCACCTGTTGTGGGTGGAAAGTAAGTTTACTGGCTAACTACACACAGCTTGGTAATAGGAGTCACATGACCATGTAGCCCCACCCACACATATCTCAATAGGAGTCACATAATCATGTAGCCCCACCCACACATATATCTCAGTAGGAGTCACATGACCATATAGCCCCACCCACACATATATCTCAATAGGAGTCACATGACCATGTAGCCCCACCCACACATATATCTCAGTAGGAGTTACATGACCATCTAGCTCCACCCACTTACATTGACAAGCTGCAGTAGTCCACTCTCGTCCATGCGGAAGTGGGCCTTGATCCCCTTGGGCTCCCCCCGGCTGTGCTCCTCTAGTGCCTCACCCACGCCAGCCAAGTAGACCTCTGTCAGATTAACACGACCCAGGTAGCTAAGGGGAGAAAGGTGTGAGGGGGAGAGACAACAGCATGAATACTCGAGCTCACAGAGCTTGCATTTCACCATTTCCTGGACTCTTATTAGAGCCGAAAAAAGTAATAGCCAGAGACAGTCACACGCCCCAGACTATCACTGGCCTCATGTGACTCTATTTAATACTCACCTCTTCTCTTCCTCCGAAAGGAAATCCAGTTCTCCATAGAAGACAGAGAAGGCAAAGTCGTTGCTATAGCGATTGAAGGTGAGCACTTTCTTCTGAGGGTAGGCATTGCTGCGCTGGAAGAGAGTCCTGGTTACGGTCTTAGCAACCTCCTCCCCGTCATCTCCAATACTGTGACGAGTGAATGACACCTGCGAAGGAGGCATATAGTCTGCAGTCATCTCGAGGACAAGCTTAGCCTCGAATCCAGATTTTATCTCGCAGCCATGAAGTCTTTACGGCTGCAAGGAAGGTCTGGATTCGAGGCTACACTTGGGTCGAGGTTAGACAAGCTCACTCGAAAGAGGAAGCAAGTCACACCCACTCCAAGAACAGGCCACACCCACCTGAATAGGAAACAAGTTGCCTTCCTTGACAAGGAACTTCTTGACCCTAAAGAGCTTGGTGTGCCCCGCCCCCTGGTAGACCGCCCCCAGGGCAGGAGCTTCATCCGTGTTCAGACTCTTGCCCAGTTCTGTCTTGCCTGTGGCCGCCAGGAGAGCCTCCTGCACTCGAGGTACACGCGTCCCACCGCCCACGAGGATCACTGCATCCATCTCCGGCTATGGTAGGAAGGAGGAGAGGGGGAGAGGGAGAGGTGGAACGATCGCTGCATCTATTGTGGTTCACTGCAAACTTGTGACTAGGCTCATGAAATATCAGTAAGCTTTCAAAGCTACCTAAATACCTCCACAACAGCATAGCAATTCATGGTTAGATTAAAGAAGGCTTGTAGCGACAGTAAATGTTAAAAAAAAACAGATCACATATGGTGTTAACAGGTAGCTCTTTTGAAGCTCACATCTCTGTCTGTCAGTTATGGAGATATGATAAATCAAAATAGCCTATGTCAGGACAGTGTGTGTACAGCTTGGATTTATATCCCACCATGGTCATGTCTGCAGCATTCAAAGCTTGTGTGACTGGTTTCTCAACCCGGTCAAACAGGTCTGAGCAGAGTTCCTCAAATTCTTCCCTTGTCACTTTGAAACGGAAGTCCACATCTTCCAACAGACCCTCAATCTGTAGGAGATATCATGACATCACGGTTGTACTACTACAGTACGTCCTATCCAATCATGTGAGGTCACATGACATCATGTGAGTGGCCCACCTGAGCAAAGTGTTCAGTGTTGGCACTGAGTACTTGTTTCAGTCTCTTGGCTTCCTTCAGCAGTTTGGCCAGAGCCCGAGGGGAGTCATACACACTGCCCTGTGTCTTCTTCATGGCCTGTGAGGGGGAGAGAGAGAGAAGGAGGGGAAGAGAGAAGAGCGTCAGAGAAGCTAACTCGTCCTGACTGCTAGGTTGTCCCTGCAGCTGCTGTGAGACCAACCTCTCAGCCTCGCACTGCCACTTACCTCAAACTTGCCAGCAAGGAAGTCCCTGAGCCGGAACTCCATCTCCAGCCCCCCGAGGGTGCGGTCAAATCCTGTCCCCTTTACCACCAGCTGCGGGTGTGTATTGACCACTGGGCCCTCCCGCACCTGGGCCAGGCGATACTCTGTCCAGGGGATCCGAGAGAGAACACGGTTAATGGAGTAACAGCCCTCAATCAAACAACACAGCTTGTCGTACAATGGCTACATGTAGAGACTTATGTACCTATAATGGTTGCCGTGGTAGCGGCTGCTCCCATATCGTAGTACATGATGTACTGTGGAGTGGAGTTGAAAGTGGACTGGCGAAAGAGGCCATAGTTTAGAGCAGCTGGAGAGGGAGGGGGCGGGAGGATGAACAGGTAACCTTTTCTCAACCTTTCCACAGAATAATTCTCCTGGGTTTTGCAGAGAAAATGTTTCTGCAATCTTTGGAATCAAGAGGTTTCCAAGTCACAACTCGGCAACACTACGTCTGATGTAGGTGAGTATAGCATAAGGTGGTGCACTGACCTGCTGCTGTGTTAGAGATCAACTGTAGCACGTTCAGACTAACAAGCTTGGCAGCCCTGCAGAAGAGATGAGGTCATCAAAGGAATAGCCTAAAACTCTGTAGACTGCAAATAAAGGTCTCTACTTCAGACCTGAAACCGGTATATCCCCCAGACCCGAACCCTTTCCATGGCTCTATCCCCCAGACCTCAACCCGTTCCAGAGCTCTATCCTCCAGGCCTGAACCTGTTCCATGACTCTGTTCTCCAGACCTCAACCCGTTCCAGAGCTCTATCCTCCAGGCCTGAACCCGTTCCATGGCTCTATCCTCCAGACCTCAACCCGTTCCATGGCTCTATCCCCCATACCTCAACCCGTTCTGTGCTCCAACCCACTATCCAATAAACACCGGAGAGCTGAGCAGTTGTCATGCTTGAATGTCGCTGTCTATAACAATCCAACCATAATCCTCACTGTCACCCTCACTGTCTTAGGGTTCATGCAGACATCCCCACTCACTGCAGCATGGCTCTCCGCTGGGCCTGGCTGAAGAATGGCGGCACGGTGATCACTACCTCTCGGATGGTCTGGCCTAGAGGAGGGAGGACAGGTCAACAAGATATCTCCACCCTCGTGCCATCCTTAGCCCCACCCACTATTTACTACACCTAACTGCAGCAACACCCACAATAGCCCCACCCACCTGCAGCAACACCCACAATAGCCCCACCCACCTGCAGCAACACCTACAATAGCCCCACCCACCTGTAGCAACACCCACAATAGCCCCACCCACCTGTAGCAACACCCACAATAGCCCCACCCACCTGTAGCAACACCTACACTAGCCCCACCCACCTGCAGCAACACCCACAATAGCCCCACCCACCTGCATATTCCTCTGCCATGTGTCTAGAGTGGTTGAGCATCATACCAACCAGCTCCTCTGGAGTGAACACTGTGTCACTGGGGGTGAAGGAAGATTACTGGGGATTACTACCACATACTGGGGATCATCTAGCAAAGGCCAGCAGTATCGCTATACTGTAAGTAGAGATATGGGCTGTTGTCACGGCAACGATATTGCCGCGCACTATTCCCAAGTAAACTAGTTGACTTATACATGTACTACAAATGTAACTCCAAGAGGTATCGATACTGTTTCATGTCTACTTAATAGCTGATTCTCAAACAGTAGGTAAAGCTCAGAGGAAGCCACACTTCCTGTCCTGCCAATCATGGAACACTACTCCCTTCCCCTTCCTCTACCCCAGCCCAAGGTAAGGAGGAAGCTACTGCTCTCCCCAGGGAGGAAGCTACTGCTCCCCCAGGGAGGAAGCTAGGGCTACTGCTCTTGTGAAAACAACAGATGAGGAATTAGCTGCCAGGCTCACCTGTCATGCTGGAACAACACTGTGCCTGCAGGGGCAGAAGGAACAGGTCACACAGCAGATGTGACATTCATGCATGAACATACCACTATATCGAAATGTGGCAGAGTACACTACTTGACTAAGGTTCAAAAAACAACATTAAAACGTTTACCACACTAAAGTATTACAACTTTCGACACTGCCACATTCGAGACTCATTACAGGCTTTACTGCATGCTCCACTAGTCCAACTTTAACTAAACAATGAAACTAAAAGCGTACTCTGACATTACTGAAATGCAACACCACTCCCACACCCACAATTTCACAGTAATTAACTTGGTCTCTGAATATGCCATCAGTCCTCTGTCATGGCTCCTCAGGTTCTTACTAGCAGCAAGGACAGGGCATACCTCTCTCCTCATCCTTCTTCATGTCGTAGAACGGGAACCACTCTCTGTACTTCTTCACCAGTGGACTGTCGAACTTCTGACCCAGCAGCAGCTGGAGGTAGCGGTAGGTGCTTTTGGGGTACTTTACACCCTGAGGGCACGAAGGGGGAGGGGTAGAAGAGAAAGAGAGGCCGAGAGGAGAGGAGGACGGGATCAAGCATGCCAGTTGAAACCAACACACACACAGCCACTTACCATTGACAAAGCTGCATCTCCAAAGAGTCTCTCGCCATTTCTCATTGACACTGCTGCTGCAGTCTTCCGTTTCGATTCCCTAAGAGCCAGGAGGCGGGGGGGGAAGTGATGGTAGGGGAGAGAAGGGGGCATAGCAGCCATCTTTAAGGACATGGTGAGTATGCAACAGTCTTCGCCCGACCTTTCTGATGTTCAGGCTGAAAGAAATCTGCTACAGTACAAAACTGAATTATTCCTGGTACAGAAAGCCACCCCTTAGCTATATACAGAATGGATACAGGGAGATCTACCCTCTTCTCACATGCTTAAGTGATCAACCAACTCAATTCAAAATGGAAAAGTACCTTAGAATGATGCCAAGTAACATAACTTACTTGTTCAACGCTATCTCCATGGGAACGCCAGGCTGAGGGAGATAGAGACACGGCAGTATAAGAGCAGCCACACCGCACTTGTAGCTAAGATCACAGATACATTTCATGAGCCAATGGTGGCAATAGTCTCGCGGCCAGCCTCACTCGCAGTGAGGCTGGCACGCGAGACTATGATGGCAACTGCATTAGCAAGGCCGGTCTCATCAGAGATAGTAGAGTAGAAGGACTTCTTTACTTTACTATCTGTGATCTCGTGAACCAGACCACATCCACAAATTATGAACAAGATCTAGTTTCATATAATCAGACAAGGCCATGATATAAAGCTAGCAAAACGGAGTCTTCTCGCGCTGCTATGCTACGCTACGGATGCCGTCTTCATGCTACGTGCACCAGCTAACATACCTTCACCAAAGCAGTTTTCATCCACTCACTCCCGAAGTCGATGGCGATAACGGCAGCTCTGGCTTCCCTGTACATGCAACACAGAGCCGCGGCCGCCAGAAGCAGCGAGGCTATTCTCACACACAACATCTCCTGTAAATCTCTGTAGTATTTATCTTGTTGACTCTCTGATCGATCAGGTACAGCACTTTTAGTATATCCTGCAACCACAGTCCACATGGTCTGGCAAAAAGCGATTGGTCGGAGTAGGCAAGGGGAAATCCCCATTTGCCGAATCGGTTAAAGGTCAAGTACCACCCACTAGTGTCTGTTGCGTAGCAACATAAACATTTTGGACGCGACGTAGCTGCATCTTCTGCCCGATCTTCGCTCATCTCTCTCCAGTGTATCGCAGAATACGACGGGAAATAATGCCAGAGCAAGAACGTAACGAAAAACCGGTGATCGCAGCGAGGGAACGCGGTACGGTGGCGAAACTTTATTCAGATTTTCGCATGAGAAGTTCTTATGAGAATTTCGCATATTCTTCCCCCCACAGGTCCCGGACCAGGCCGCTACCGACTGCCTACGTGCGTGGGTCACCGGGGCCACGACCCCACCAAGAAAACCATGCCCTCTCACTCCTTTGGAAAACGCCTGGACAACAGAAGTTAGCTGATAACAGATAAAAAATTGATGCTGGGAATGTGCTTACATGGCGACATAAAATAGTTTGCCAGCTGCCTGGTCAGCAGGTACTAAGAAGTGTGGAATATTTGCATCATAGTATAATATTATTATTGGCAGATGCCAAAAAAATAGAGGTCACTTGATAAAACTAGTACTAAAGTTGGGATGTATGAATACAGTATGATTAGCGAGGCAGCACATGACTCCATGAGACTACAGTATGATAGCTATAGTATGGCACTGTGCAACCTACATAACTGGTTAAACAAAGTGCACGTACTGCATATACCTAAAGACGTCACAGGTTAGCGTCCACTCCTACTCCACTCCTCTCCTGCAGTGTTTCGCAAAGACTGCAGCCCCGGCCCCGGCTACTACATTGAGCCAGCTATCACAAGGTTTGGGACAGATGGCACCCCGTCCTACTCCATCCTGGGCAGGACTAGGGACCCTAGTAAGTTGCACTGCATGTAACAGAGCATGTAAGCCCGATTGTACAGGTGTAGGTACGCAGTTAAGAATTTGGCTGGAGACTACGTAATGATTGTAGCATGTAATCATTATTGGCAAAAGAGGTATATACAATATTATTTGTGATGACCGCAGTGCCCTCCATGTAGACTCGTTCCAGACCCCCTCCCCTGGAACCTACTACCCCGAGAAGGTGCACCCTCAGGGCGAGAAGCACGCCCCAGCACACTCCATGGGAGCCAGGACCAGATACAGGAAGAGTAAGAAACAACAGCAGCTCTTTCTCTAAAGGAGGCTCTGCATAATATTAGGAGTTTAGAGGACCACACAAACCCTGTTTCTAATTTGTCGGCATCACACCAGCTGGGCCTGAAAACTAATACCGGTACTTAAATTCGCCGCCTATGTATTAATAGGATCAATAGATCAAATGCAATAGGATCAATAGATCAAATGCAATAAAGACAACACAAGAATTTGTTTAGATCTAGAATGCCAAGGACTTGCCTCAAAAAGGACAAAAACTGCATCAGGTGAGAGCCCCAAACTCCCTCACCCTCTGCACTGGGGCCTCTCATGAAGATAATCCAGGAGGTGGAGGATCAGTACTAAAACTTGGCTTTTATATCCATGATGCATAAGTGTGTTGTGGCATGCAAAAACACAGAAGCTTCTTTCTCCTGCAGGGGACAACACTCCCTCTCCCAACTCCTACCAGCTGCCTCCGCTGCTGGGGCCCAAGGTACCCAACCTGGCCTCCTCTGCGGCCTACTCCATGGCCGACCGAGCACACACCGGCAGCTTCTCAGAGGACCTGGCCAAGACCCCTGGCCCAGGCCGCTACAATGCCATCGCACCCAACCTCTACACCAGGAAGAGCCCCGCCTACTCCCTGCTGGGGAGGAGCTACATGCCTGGTGGTAAGACTAGCGTCCGTACTTAATGGACAAATTTTTGCTAACTGTACAATGAGCCTATAGGATTTTACAGTATTAGTAATACAGTTGGTATCGATATCAGTGGGTGATTGCGATGATTCAGAGTCAGACAGGGATCAAACTCTAGTGCAGCCATGTGCTAGCCTCGTTCCCAGTCTCCACTCCCAGCTTTTTTTCGCATGCGCAAAAAAAGCTGGGAGTGGAGACTGGGAACGAGGCTAGCCATGTGCCTCAAATAGAGTTAGTTAGCATTGTCACGTCCAACTGTGATTTCCTTTATTTTTATGTAATCATGCATGGCAGTAATAAGATGGTGGGGTGATATTACTGCAAAGGTAGCCACGTTCCAGCAACTGATTAGGAGAAATAGCTAGGCCGTCACGCCTCCACAGTGTTTCGGAAATGTTTCTGGAAACAATCCTGTTCCTATGCCCTAACTTTACCCTCCCCCCATCAATTGAGAGCCGGGAAATTGCACGTTCCCGGTATGTAGGTATAGCTTTATGATGTCACTGCCACTCCCCTGTCTTTAGACTCTACCCAGAAGCCGGGACCCGGGGCCTACAGCCCTGAGAAGGTGTCAGTGAACAAGCCAATGGCTCCAGAGTTCTCTCTGGGGATCAGGCACTCTGAGTATGTATCACCACTCATCATCGAGGTCCGGGAATAAAGGATGAATAATTTGACATCTGAATCAGCTCAGGACTTTCACTTTCAAGAATCAAAAAAAAAAGTTCTTCATTACTGTATCACTACTGCTACATGTTTGACTGCTGCAAAATCAGCGGACAGTTTAATTTTGCACATGCAGAAATTCATTATTATAGAATAGCGGGAGAGCATCGCAGGTGAATGGAGTATACAAAGCCAACAGACAAAAGCGCAGTATATCAGTTGCTGGGTTTCAGGAATAGAGAATGAGGGGCCATGATTTGATCTGAGAGAGTTAGAGGGTTATGCTTGATTTGATTGGAGGTGTCTGCTGCTTCGGTCCTCCCACTAGTGCTGCCCACTGGCTGGCCACTCGGACAACTTCTGAATCCCTTTGTTGGTCTCTTCCTCACGTAAGGCTTGATCTGCGGCAGTCTCACGGCTGCTGTTGGGGCTGTGCGGGTGGCAGTCTCAGCAGGAGGGCTGCTGTCCTTCATAGCAACGGGGGTTGCTGGGTCTGAAGAAGAGCCATGAGCAATACTCAATGGAGGGCTGGCAAAACTGCCGAGCATAGTCTTCTTCTTGGCTTCAACCTCCCTCTGAAACTCTATCCTAGTGAAGACAAAAAAAAGTAGCGCTAGGAGCAGGAGGTCCTGCAACCCTCAACCTCAAGGAGGACAAACTTCACCCCACTGAGGTTTAGGACAGACCTCTTAGTTCACCCTACTAAGGGTCAGGACATACAGCCAATACAGCCAAATGGGGGGGAACCAGACTTTCAAGCAATTGATAAAGGCACTAAACACCTCCTATAACTCATCACATGCGCATGTGCCTGGGACCAGGACAGCAACTATCACTGTACAGTCAGCGTACAGAGCAACTCACAGTGAGCGAGATCTCGGCCCGTGGTTCCAGACCCTCCCGAAGGATGGCAACCTGTGGTGGAGAAAGAGGTATCATTGCAGGGCTAGCTGATACTTCATTCCCAGACCTCTGCCCCAGCCCCACAGGGCGACCTGCCAAGGCGAGCCTGGGAAGGAGGATTAGCGAAGCTGACATTGCGTCTCAGCCAAGACTGACTGACCAGCTCTCGTCTTCTTTGTCCTCCTTGGCCAGATTTCTGTGGAAGTCGGCTCCTACCCTTTTGGGGTTCCTGCCAGCCTGCCGTAAGCGCTCCTCTGGTTGGGAGGGGGGGGGGGGGGGGGAAGGAGGCAAAGAACAAATTAAGGGAGAATGAAAGCAAGCTTCTACTTTAAGCATAAAAGGTGTGGTTCTCTGTGTCTTCTTTTGTATTTGTCTGCACAAGGTCTGCTTACTGTGCTTGAGGAAGGCCTCAATGGGTGGTCCAATGGGGGTGTGGTCTTCTTCAGAGTCACTGTCCTCTCGTAACCAAGGGGGTGTGGCACCAGAGTGGACATTACCCTCCCCCTTAGCCAGCACCTGTGTGTGTGGGGGGGGGGGGGGGGGGGGGGGGTGTGTGTGAATATGCAAGATACAACCATAGTTTTGCAACTCTTCAGTCACAGATACAAGATGTTATCATAAAATCCTGTGATCTTGTGATCTAGTTTCATCCTACATGTAGCATTTCTCTTGGTGACAGGAAATAAGGCCATCATGTGATCTGTCTCACCTGTGCTCCAATGGAGACCATGCTCCCCCCTGCGGTAGCCATGGTATACCTGCCTACTACACGGCTACCAGGCCCGGGCTGGCCGAGGGAATCACAGGGCCACGGCAGCAGCTGGTCTGAGTCAGGTCTGCAGGAAGACAGTCGGAGGTAGAAACAGGAAGAGAGGAGAAGGCCATCAATGTAGACCTCTTCACTGCGTGGTGAAAGTGAAGCCACTGAAAGTGATGGCGCACCTGTACTTGACGATCCCTCCTCCCCACACCCTCTGCCCCTCGTGCCTGTACGGGAGAGGAGGCACTTCACTCTACTACAGAATCCCTACAGAGGTTTTGCACAGCCCAAAGCCTAAACAAGTAACAGCTTGGGTGAGGTCAAGCATTCCTCTACTGCTAGAAAGATGCCACCAACTCTCTGAGGGGTCATCCTTATCTTCTGACAGCCCACTCTAACCCACTGACAACTCACACTAACTACAACAGCTCACCCCAGCCCCATGATAGCTCACTACAATATCCCTCTGACAGCTGATAAGCCCACCCTAAACCCCCTGACATCCCACCCTACCTACTCTAAACCTCCTGACAGCCACCCTAAACCCCGACAGCCCACCCTACCTACCCTAAACCCCCCCCCCCCCCCTGACAGCCCACCCTAACCCAAGACAACTCACCATCCTGTTGGGTTTTGCATGACACTGTACTGATTCCTAACTGTCCGGTAGACCAGCACAGGAGGGCTGGGGATGGCAGGAGGCTGGACCCGAATTTCAGGAAAAGCAAACCGGTTTAACAAAATCAGGATAATAATTATAATGCATAACACAGTACATGTATGTACATGGCAATGCACATGTGTGCATGTTAGTACTAAGTCGAATTTTCTGCGTCAGGGCATGAGTGGATACTGTCATTGAATGGTGGTCACATGACAATCATGTGCCCAAGACACACCTCCATTGCTGCTGCCAACTGCAGCTGTTCCTTTGCCCGCAGTTCATCTGCAACCTACGGAGGGAGACAGAAGACAGAGGACATTGTAGGTGTCCCTGGTAGCCAGCTACAGAGGAAGACAGAGGACAGTGGTTCCCAGGCCACATGGAATTTTTCCAAGTGTCTGGGATTGAGGCTAAGGGGGTCTCTGGTAGCAAGTACCATCTCCTGTCTCACCTTCTTCAACCTCTCCTTTCTCTGTGCCTCTAGAGTCTGCAGGGCATCGGCGACCAGGCCCTTGTATCTGCAGGAGAAAAATGAAGATCAGGATAGCTATGCATAATTAGTATGGGTGGAATTTGCTTAGACCTACAGTGCTACAGAGCAAGAGAACAATTTTTTTTAAATTCTTAATTTTTAGGTTACAACTGCTTTACAGCACTTACAAATGTATAAAAACAGTAAGGAAGTACTTTTTACCCATTTCCAAAAGAAAATTTTTCCCCATATATAACCAATACAGAAGCCATACATGTGTAGTGCAGATTTTAGAAAAAATTGCCAAAAATTGAATAAAATTAGCATTATCTTGTGATCAGTAAGGAGTTAAATCCTTAAATTTGGGGCTATAAAACTTCAATACAAGTTGGATTAGTTGTCCAAGGGTTTTTCCTTAACTCAAAAAAATAAACAAATGCTATGCCTAACATATTTGCCTCTCAAAAAACGTCATTTTGATAATATCTAGCGAACAGAGTTCAATTATGACTTCCTACTTTGGTCAAACAGACTGCATATGGATATCTATCAGTGGGTTCAGTACAGTTTCTTAAATATAAAGCATTCTCATTTTCTATGCCTAACGTATTTCTCAAACCGCTTCGCTCTAAGAAGCCATATAGTGAAAATTGATAAAGATTATATCTCAAAATTAAAGTGACATGTTCCCAGAAGATTATAGAATATGTGTTCCAAAGTTCATCTTTTAAAACTTAAGGGTTTGGACTTTATGAGCATTTATTCTCAAAATCAGAAAAGTTGCTCTCTTGCTCTGTAGCACTGTAGAGCTTAATGATTGCATTAGATATAATTAAGATGCCCTTAGTTTTCATGCATGAGCTCATCAAAGTGGGGCATGATTGGTATACATCTCTAGCCTTTCGGGTGCCTCCTGCACTGTGCACATACACATGTCTGCTTAGTGTGCTCAGCTTTGGGGATCAAGGAAAGAAGATGGACACACACTGTACATCCGAGACCACCATAGTAGTTACCAAACTATGTTACTAGGCAAATGCAGGGCATTGTGGGGCGAGCCTGAGCGAGTGCACAGTATACATGCATGATGGAGTCATTGCAATGACATGACCTTAAATTGTGAGATGGCCATACATGGACATATGAAGGAAAAAAACGCTGATCACAAATGGGATGAGGGTCCCCAAGACAAGTGTCATTCCAGGTGAGGAGTGGCAGGCAAATGATTCTGTGAGTAGGGGTCCAGTGCAGCCATTTGTGCATGGAATTTTTGCATCTTGGCTTGTACAGCACGCTGTTGAATAGTCTCCATGCACTCGCCGATCCCTGTGGATCTCTGTCATGTTGTAGCCTAAGCTCCCTCTCTTCCGCATTCCAAGCAGCTAGTCTCTCCCTCTGAGAACTACTCATCTGCTGCAGCCTCATCTCCATCCCTTCAACACTCTTAGCAGCTAGTCTGTCCCTCATTTGCTGCAGCCTCGACTCTCTCTCATCCATAGTCTCAGCAGCTAGTCTCTCTGCTTGGCAGCTGCTCATCTGCTACAACCTGGCCTCTCTCTGGCAGTTTCATCGACTAGACGCTGCCTCCTCAGTTGCTGTAGTATAGCATCTCATAATATTTCTCAGCAGCCTGAGTGCAACGCCCATCTCTTTGTCTTCTTAACCAGACATTAGACAGAAATAATATTTTAGCAGGGGATCATACTACCAGAATGCTGGTCTTCCTACCAACCTTGCTTCGGGTTTCTCGGAAGCGCGACGTTCCCCTTTCACGATCTCGCTGTCTGCGAAGCCTCTCCTCTCTCGCTGCACTGGTAAGCTAATTGTTGTACTTGAGATCTCTCCTCTCTTTCCCGAAGCATCTTATGGAACCGGCAGCAACGAAGTATCCATATGTGAAATCTGCTAAGCTAGCCTCTTTCAGTTTTTACACAGCGTAACATTGCTTACGTAATACGTATACGCAAAAATAGAATTTTGTACACATATTCGGTAAGACGTACGTACCAAACAAATATATATACATTATACAGACGCGGGGGCAGAATTCGACTCGCTAGTGTGGGGCTCGCTCAGGCTCGCCCCAACAAGGTCACAGCCTGGAACTACATGTAACTACTCCAGTAGTTACCAAACCATGTTGCAAGGTCACAGCTAGCCTGGAGCTAACTACTCCAGTAGTTACCAAACCATGTTACAAGGTCACAGCTAGTCTGGAGCTAACTACTCCAGTAGTTACCAAACCATGTTGCAAGGTCACAGCTAGCCTGGAGCTAACTACTCCAGTAGTTACCAAACCATGTTACAAGTAGCCTGGAGCTAACTACTCCAGGTGACTAGTATTCTCATGCACAAACCCTCCACCCGTCCCCACAGGTGGGTGGAGGATCTGGGCATGAGACTAAGAAAGCATTTGATACTCGATACTTACTAATGAATCTTTGCTTGTATACAGCTATCAGGGAGTCAACCCTAGACTAAGACCGGTGGCTCACTGGTCTCATTCTGAAACTCTAGAGGTGACTCACTGGTCTCATTCCCATACTGAGATACTGACCTCTTGTACTCAGCACTGAAGAGGAGAAAAGTCTGAAGCTGGTTCTGCTCGGCACCGTGGAACCACCAGAAGTGTCGTGTCTTCTTGTGGTGCTGAGGGCTATGGGGAAGGACATACAGTGAGCCGTGGGGAGGGGGGGGGGGACACACAGTGAGCCGTGGGGAGGGAGGGGGAGGGGGGGGACACACAGTGAGCCGTGGGGGAAGACTGATGTGGGATCACAGCTACTGATGTATGTACATGTACATGTATAACACAGCCTGTTCCTTGCCTATTCTTTGTAGGCAGTAAGAAACGTGGCCATTGCTCTTGTGTGTGGAGGAGAGGGCTTGGACCAAGGCTTAGTACAGCTGCATAAAGAACTTCATGCCCCCCCCCTCCCCCATTCCGCCCACCTGCCCCCCTCATTCCACCCCCTTGCAACCCCCCACCCCTCATTCCACTCACCTGGTCATGTGCTCCAGCAGTCCCCCCCATTCCACTGTGGTCACACCATCAGTGACATGCCGAGCAACCTCCTAGAAACACACAAAGCATCGGACATTAACACTGCCATAGTCTCTGGTACCCTGGTAACCCCTCCCCCCAGTAATTAAGCTTCAAGTAATAGGTAGCTAGTAGCCAACACTTTTGGCCACCAGAAGCAACCTCAAAGCACTTAGACTTAAAAGGAGGAGTACCCCATCAACCTAGCCTCGAACCGAACCCAGGCCTTCCTCTCATCATCCAAACTACTGATAGCCCACTCCCTCCCCATAATTGGAGATTGGAGTGCTTGGCCAACTAGACGGGAGTCCATGGGCGTGCCAGCACTCACGGGCTCCTGCTCGGCTACCCAACAACCTTCCACACCTGCTGGCAGCAGTAGCACCACAGCTCTGCTCCCGGCTCCAGCTCCCCGTCCACTACCCTCGGCTTCTGCAGCATCCTCCGGGCCGCCCGCACCTGGGGACACAGACAGTTGGAGTGACCTTCCCATGACAGCTAATACCTACCA
Source organism: Phakellia ventilabrum (assembly GCA_963921505.1). Lineage (NCBI taxonomy): Eukaryota > Metazoa > Porifera > Demospongiae > Axinellida > Axinellidae > Phakellia > Phakellia ventilabrum. The sequence goes on along the minus strand of OY997379.1, from coordinate 9,292,198 downwards.
ACCCAAGCAATGCTGAAACTGTATAGACATGCATAGGAAGGTTTGTTGTTGTTTCTATATCACATGTAAAGCTCAAAATCTGTCCTAGACATTGAAAGTGTATCTATGTATGTTTTGAATAGATATTAGCAGTGATGCCAGTTATCGTAATGTTTTTCCTCCCAATAATTAGAGCTGAATGTGGTACACAAGTGCTCGTGGTGGGAAAACGTTTGGGTCAGAAAGAACGGTCTAGAGTTAAAGTTATGTTGAGGCACTGAACTCATTCTATGGTAGCTTCTGACTGCGTAGGATATGTGGTTATATTTATGTACTCGCGAGCCAGACCCCGTTCGGTGGAATGGGGGTCTGACTCACGAGACCACCTAGGACAGCTATATAGTGATGTAATGCTCATAGCATGCTCTATCCATTGGTGCTGTTAAAACGCAAAATTAAAAAAATTGAAAACGACCCTGGCATAGCTGTGATTAGAGTACATATGGGAGTGCAACTTGTAAGCAGCAAAAAAGAGTTTTATGAATTAGATCTGGCTCACGAGAGTAACTGAGAGCATGGGAGGTCAGTCCATAGCCACAGATCTTCACCATATTCGCTTGCACAATAAATACTGCAAGCAATGTTTACTGATACAAGGTTGTCATGGTTGAGGTTAAGAAGTCCATGGTGTGCAATAATAAGAATAACCGCGTACCTTCTTTGAGAACTTGCTCAGGATCTGGGCTAGCCTGGTCTTGTGCTGTGTAGTAAAGATATGCTTCCGTCCTTCGCTGTGGTTCCTACGGCACACGGAGCAGAAGCTATACGATTGCGAAATCTTGCCTCTAGCGTTAGCCATGTGGCAATCCCGTCCCACTAGAGTGCAACCTTTGACCCCAACAAAATCAACGTGATGCGCACATGCTCGCAGTCCTCGTCCATCACCTGACTCGAAACTAGCCAATCGGATCGCGGAAGACTAGCGGCGATTCCTTGATTACGAGCAGCCATTGTGATAGTCAGCTCCGTTGTCAGGCACCCTTGTGACTCTTCTTGTGACTATACAACCTCGACTCGTGACAGACGAGGGAGAACTTCGCAATGACCGAGAGCGGCACTTTTGAAACACGCGAGGGCAACGGCGCTTACATCGGCGTCGAAGATGCACCTTCCCCGAAGCGGGCGAGATTTGAAAATGCGGTTCTCGAGCAGACAGAGATAGTGCAGGTAAGCGTCTCCCTAGCTCGCTGCTATAATTTATGTGGTCTAGCTGTTTGCAGCAGAGCTAAGTTTAATCGACATAATTATTGGGTTTGTGTGCAGTACATGTATTGGCCTCAGGGTTTGCAGACTGTGCTCCCAGCGAGAGATGGGGCCTGACCGGCCTCAGGGCCTCAGGGTTTGCAGACTGTCCTCCCTGCGAGAGATGGGGCCTGACCTGCCTCAGGGCCTCAGGGTTTGCAGACTGTCCTCCCTGCGAGAGATGGGGCCTGACCGGCCTCAGGGCCTCAGGGTTTGCAGGCTGTCCTCCCTGCGAGAGATGGGGCCTGACCGGCCTCAGGGTTTGTAGATTCTCCCCGCAAGAGATCGGCCCTGACCTAACCTCCGAAGCTACTTGTAGATCTGTATATATTATGAACAGCAAACTGCAGAATTCTCAGAATTTAGATTTCTGATAGACTCCATGACTAGACACAGCTGCATGGGTGGAACATCATGTCGACTTAGTCTCCTGCACGTAGTCTGGCACCGAGATGCCATAGTGAGCTTCAGCAGCTGGTCAGGAGAGGAAAGCTCCTAGAGATTTACTAGTCTCGAATATGCCTGGTGCACGAGACTAGAGATTTACGTGTAGGTAAATTGTAAAATTTCCAAGTGGGTGTGTCTTTGTGGATCCAATAAAGTTATGAAGAATACTTCCTGTAATATCATTTGTTTGTTGCCTTTGCCATTGTATTTGTGCTACAATGTGCACACAGTGACACTACCATGGCAACAAGCACATGGTATTTTTGATACGGCTTTGTACTATAATAATCAGTTCTGCCTAGACCGCCCACTGGCTGTGTAGTGCTACAGACAACAATTATACACATGGTGATTACCGTATTCGATGGACAAATTTTTTCGCAAATGACCTACATGTATATCGACCCATAATTTAAAATTTTGGTGAAAACATTTTCACGGTACAGCTGACACTAGCGCTATGCATGCATGCATGCATGCATGGTTATTAATTATGAATAATACTTTCGCATAATAACAACCAAACCACAAAAGTTGCGAAAAAAAATTCTCTCGCAAAATAATCCAGCTATACAGTAGCCATATGATGTTGTGAGTATAGCCCCAAGCCTGGTTAGGTGGCTACGTTAGTCTGTATGCAGATACTGACTAGCCTCATGCTCAAGTGAGCTTCCCCTCTCCCCTCCCCCGGCAGGAGGATGAGGACTCGGACACAGTGCACATCACTGTCCCACAGACACAGTTTGAGATCGAGATCAACAGTGGAGGCGGGGAGGAGGGGGATTCCCCCTGTGAGGGGATGCACCCCATCCAGGCCCACAACCTCAGTGGACCAACCTTCGAAGTCATCCATGAAGAGGTAAAGAGCCACGTTCTCTCCTCTTCTGTTTCATAATACCTGGAGGGAGCATTTTTTTTGTAAGGGGGGAGGGGACATTTTTGTGGGGGGGGGGGGCAGTAGTAGTGACTGAAGATTCCCGAGGGGAGAACAGTCTTTTTCCCTTTGCTTCCTCCAGGAGCTTTCCTCCATGGATCACCCGCTGCAGCCTGGTATGGAGTCTGGCGGTTCCACTGAGGGCTCCACTATCGAGGACAGCAACACCCTCAACGCCATCGGCAGGGCTCTCTTGCAGGTGAGCAGGGCCTAAACGCGCTAGTAGCACTTGCCAGTAGGACCCAGCCAATCTCAAGATGAAGCAGGGATACATTTGTATGTAGCATGCTTCATACAAAACACTTGGAAACTACGACAATATGTCCGCAAGCTTGAAAGAGCCCTACAAGTACCTAAAGATTGCCACCCTTTTCTGCTCAGGAGCTCCAGTACAGGTTTAGTGATAAGAGAATCCGACTGGTATTCAGAAGGTCCTGGGTTCAATCCATCAGCTGGACCCAGATTTTTTAAAGGTTTCTTTACTTCTAAACACTGTTTCCTTCAGATGCAGCAGTCCGGTATCCAGCCCAGCAGTGTGGGCCACAACCAGGTTGTCATCACCAGCCCACAGGGGGGAATGGAATCGGGACAGTCCACTGGTATACCATATGCGTTTGTACATGTAGGTGTTTCTAGTTTGTGTATAGTTCTCTAAATATGTAGTTTTGAGGTACAGAAATGCCAAACGTGTGTACACATCTTCTGACCAGTGATATATGCACATGTACCCACACATGCACTTGTGTGCATTACACACACACACACACACACAGGCCCTCTCTACGTGATGATCCCTCCCTCCAGCAGTGCAGAGATCCTACAAGCCATGGGCCAGTCTCGACCCATTGCCCCCAAGATGATGGAAACCATGTAAGCCACTTCTCTCCATTCACAACTTGCTACATGTACAATGTAGCACATGTGACTATCTTGTGACATGTCTTGTGACTGCACTCACTCTAACTCTAACCCATGTCATGTGACTGCACTAACCCTTGTCACATAACCTCTAACCCATGTCATGTGACTGTACTAGCCCTTGTCACATGACCCCATTCTGTGTATGTACAGAAATGGAGTACTCCGTCACACTTTGGCCATGTGGGTTGCAGTGGGCTAGCTACATGTAATATGTCTGTCACACTTGGGCCATGTGGGCCACCACGATCTGCCATGAGACCCAGTTGTAATGGTTGTATGTCAGTCAATGCCACAGTCTGTTCAGAGTTTGCAATGGTTGCAGCCACTATCTTCCTCCCTCCCCTCACCCTCTCCATCCCTCTCTCTCCCCTAGGTCCCCTGCTACCGATCCCTTCAGGAAGAACAGGGAGGCAGCCAGAAAGGCCACCCACAATGAAGGTCAGCTGGCCAGTCATAGGACGGCATGCTCCATAGTCCTTTGGTATAAACATTGAGTGTGAAGTACAGATATTGCTAGCCAACCAGAACAGGTCACACCTGGCCGATAGTCCCTGTAGCCTGGCAATGCAGCTCTTGTTCTGAGGAGTTTTGTTGCTTTTCAGGCCTGTAGTCTGGCGGGGCTGGGGCAGAATGTATGGAGAGGCACGTCCCTGGACTCTACCCCCTCCCGCCTCCTTTGTAGTTTAAGCAGTCAGAGATAGCTTATGGGGCCCAAAAGGGCTGCATGCTAATAAACCAGAGTACCAAAGATTATGATATTGTTACCCATTGCAAGATTTTTTGGGGGGAGGGGTATCCCCCACCTGGCCTACTTTTAAACTTTTTAAAAGATCTAGACATACGAATATGGAAGTTATCATTCTCTCCTGTAGTTGAGCGTCGTCGTAGAGACCGTATCAATGAGATGATCAAGACACTGGCCCAGATTGTGCCTGGCTGCCAGAAGAAGGATGCTACCACGGGAAACATTGTTGGTGTAAGTTGTAGTAGCAACAGTAATGGCTACCGTCCTGCACTCCGTTACCTTCTATTTGCAAGTTGGTTTTTTTTGAAGCAGTTTCAGATTCTTTGTAGTACCTGTATATGGCATTAAAGATGTATGCTGTGCTCCCGCATGACTCTCCTCTCCTCCTATCACAGTATGTGTACAGCAAGGGGACTGTGCTGGACAAGACGGTGGAGTTCCTGAAGGAGCTGATTGCACAGAACGAGCAGCTCGCTGGCACCGCAAAGCTGGCAGAGAAGTCGGCCAATGCCCTCTCCCTCCTCCAGAACCAGATCACCGTGCTGGAGAAGGAGAACGCCTTCCTTCGAGCGCAGATCATCCAGCTGGGCATCGATGCTGCCAACAACACACAGTCCAACCTCAGCCGGCAGCTACTGAGTACGCCACTCGCCCAGAGCCTCCTCAACACCAGTGGACTAGGGGGTGGGGTCCAGCCCTCTAGCTCCGCCCCCTCTGCCGCGTCCACCATCTCCCAGTCGGCAGCCCAGCACCTGCTACTCTCCCTGGCACAGAGCCTCACCAACAGCCCGCTCCTCACCTCCCTCGCACAGAACCCTGCCACTGTCACCACATCCCTCGCACCCTCTCCCCTCACAAGTGGCACCAGCCCACCCTCACGTTTCACACCCAGCCAGCTCACTTCCCACCTAGCAGCCCAGCTTGCTACCCCCCAGATCCCCACCGCACCCCTGCCCTCCCAATCCTCCCCAGCTGGCAACCAGCTCAGCCAGATCAGCTCCTTGGTGCAGACCCTGGCCTCCATCGCCAACACCAACACCACCCAGTCCAGCCCCGTGCCCAAGGTCGGTGTTCTGCTTGTCATGCATGGCTCTGTCGGGGACTGAACGAACGTCGTAGGCTCTAAATATGAGTGTAGCCTTGTCCCCAGGCTCCACTAACCTCAGCAGTGTAGTAGAGGCTGGAAATGAGGCTACACCTGTTGGCTTTAGACCGCAAAGCTGGCCAGACGACTGTACAGAAGATGAATAATTAGTGTCCATCTTTTTTTAATTATCCCAGCAGGTATCCCTCCCGAGCCTGCAGCCTGGGGGTCAGACCGGGCTCTCGGCAGCAGCGGCAGCCAGTCTCCTCAACACCATCCTCTTGGCGCAGAACGTGCTGAGCGGGGCTAGCTCTAGCACCCAGGGGGCAGCCCTGGCCGACTCCGGACACTCCGGAGCCACCATCTCTTCCGTCCTCAACCCAGTGGGGTCGATGGATAGTGAGCAGGGCAACCAGCAGTGAGCAGCAGCTGATGGCAGTTTTTATTCCGTGCCAGCTGCTGGCAGTTTCTATTCCGTACCTCTCTGATCCTTTCCTTATCCATTTGGTATACATGATGTGGTATTTTTAGTCTTTCAGAAACTTCTGTTTTATGGAGTGGGTTGTACAATGTGCATTGGTGAGTGCTCTTGAAGAGGTGATTGTTATTACCGTGTTTCAGAAACTCTTGGCAAAAGCCCTTTGATTATTCTAGCGCTTGAATTTCCAAATTGGATGAGAGTGCATGTGATTGTCTGCATAATATCCTTTTCTGTTAGAAAACTTCTAACAGTCACAGAGTTGGGCAGAGTGCACATCGTAAAACCATAGATATTGGACTCTAATATCTATGGTAAAACCAAAAAAAATGGGCAACCCTCTTCTCCCAACGGAACCCTAGGCCATGTGACACTGCCACGTTAAGGGGTGAACGGGCAGGTCGTTCCGGCTGACCGAGCCTTCAGCCTTTCGGGCGCCTGTCCGCTATGGTACAGGGATCGTCATCGGGTCTGTTTAGTGTGCCAGGCTTTGAGAATCAAGGGAGGAACACGGACGGATCCTAGGCCGTACTGTCCGAGACCACCGTGGCAGTTGCCAAACCACGTTACCCTCTACCTGAACACACACGGTCACAGCCCGGAGCTAACTGCTCCACCCACTATACATATGTTAGCATATTTATTAAGTTTGAAAAAAAGTTACGTTTTGCTTATGGGTTTAATTAACGTAACACCAAAATCAATTACATGACGTCATACACAATTCGGCGGCCGGCCGGCTGCGCGCCGCGGCCCTGATCAGCCAGCTCCTGAAACACATTTTAAGAGTATTTATCAAGCCTGGGGAGGGGAAAAGTTCAATATCCTGTGTGTTAGACCACTCTGCCCGTTGCCTGTATGTACATGACTCGTGTAATTCAGCAACTGCTGTACTGGTCTGGCTTTTGTTCATAAAAGCACTCCATGATACATAAATCTGTTTCATCTGTTTCATAAAACGGTATATACATGTACACTGTGTAGATGTAATTATGTGCCAGTTTATACGATGCATTACTCTTAAACAGTGAGCACATCTCGATACATTTCCGACCACTGCTGTCCAAGAATGCAGAAAGCAAGATTAAGATGTGCAGAGCATTCTTGAACTGTATGTCCTAGTTCCATGATAGAGCAGCGTGTCCTAGTTCCATGCTGCAGTTCTCTCGGCCTCAGGCAGGATGTTCCAATTGGGGGAGGGGTCTCGTGAGGCCAGCCAGTTGAAGTCGTCCACCTGGTTCCAGTTGTTCCTCTTCTCATCCAAGCCAGCATCCTAGAGGGAGAAGAAGGGATCGATCAACGAGACTGAGGGAGGGAGACTGGAGGATGGGAGCACTTGCCAGTACGACCTAGCCAATTCCAACTGTAATAATACTCTCTCCAGATACTCTTCATCACCCTTTGAACACAATTAACTGTGCTACATCCAAATTTTAACAGACTGATGGGTCAGGTAGAGAGATTAGGAGGATCAGAAGTTGGTATCAAAATGATCAGCTGTGTTTCATTTAGAACAGTATACTCAAGGGAGGGCAAAGGATTTTGGATGCATGTGTGTGCATAGCAGCAGTTGTTTTTTTAAATTTCTGAATTTTGAAGCCCCCCCCTCTAATTGATTAGCTAATATTCCTGGAAATATTGAATAGGTTGAAAACTCCTAACTTCTAAATGGTGCAGACAATTGCCTGGCTCTAACCTCAAAATGTCTCTCGATATCAGGGTATGTCCAGTTGTAGGGGGCAAACTGTGCGTGGGAGCAGTCTTCAATGATGGCTCTGCTGCTCACATGGAGGTAGAACTTGGAATGGTGGGTGGTGTGCACTCTCAACTGAATGAGGGGCAAGATTGAAGCTACCGTGATGACAACACCACTTGCAACCATTTGCTACACTCTAACCCAGCTGTTGAGAACAGTTTGGTGAATAATGAGCGTGTGTAGCAATGGTTCAGAATTAGTTGAGCACTTTGAATACAACCGAGAGAACTCTGCCATGGCAAGGTGGGTGTGGCAAGAGGGCGTGGCAGGGTGGGAGGGGCTAATTTGATTTGATTAAGTACAAGTGGCTGTAAGTATACTAGCGCCAACAGGGGCCCTTGCATCAACTGCAATGTCTGTTAGGTGTGATGCACCTCCATGCAAGGATTGTCAGGGGCCCTTGCAATGTCTGTTAGGTGTGATGCACCTCCATGCAAGGATTGTCAGGGACCCTTGCAATGTCTGTTAGGTGTGATGCACCTCCATGCAAGGATTGTCAGGGGCCCTTGCAATGTCTGTTAGGTGTGATGCACCTCCATGCAAGGATTGTCATTGTGAGAGAAGCCACTGATTCAGGCATTTCACAGTGAACAGGAGAAGCCTACCTGCTGGCAGGCCACCACGAAGGTACAGTCCTCGCACTCCTCGACAAACACAGAACTGGACACCGGACCACACAGGACTCTGGAAGGGGTGGGGATGGGAGGAGGAAATGGAATGATGGCTTAGCTCAAACACATGCACTTAGCAATCAGCCCATGTACAGGTCATGTGACCTATCAGGTGACTCACAGGCAGCCCTCCATCTTGCTCATGTGCAGTGTGCTAGGCGAGCCACACAGTCGGACATCACAGCCACTGAGCCCTGCTAGGTTCACATCATGACCTTTGACTTCATCTGGCTGTATAGTGGAACATGCCATGTCACAGAAAAGCCTCTTTTAAGTATGCAGACTGTGGGCAGCAGCTGGTTCCTCTGTATGTATGTGTGGTCAAATACTACTCTCCACTCACCCCTAACTGTAACTTCTCACTTCTCTTGTCCCTGAACCCCACAAGGTTTTCTTTAGCTGCAACCGGGACGACCATTGTCTCCTCCTCCCCTCCCTTCTCCCCATCCGTGAGCTGGGGCTGGCCGGGAGGGGGCTGGGCAGCCTCCTTCTTTCGAGCCTTAAAGGCAAACCTCTTCTTTGGGAGCAGCTGGTCCTGTCTGGTGCTTATCTCCTGCTGTAGCTGGGTCATTTGCTGAGGAGGTAGAAGGAGCAGATTAGTTCTCTTGACTATCACATAGCAATAGTCTTCGCTGACCATCAGGGATTATTCCATACGTGATGAACCGCTAAGAATGTTTCCACTGTTAGTCCAAAGAACTACAAAAGGACTTCTACAACCTTCTTTTGACGATAAAAGGAGGTTGGCTAAACTGGTATAAATGCTGGATGGGCAGGGAGAGTTGGCATGCCATCAAAAAAGGTTTTTAACCCACCATTCCTGATTCTCAAGGTCAGGCATCCAGCAGTAACTGGGGTTAATTGGATAGTAGGAGTGGTTGTAGTAATGATTTCAAATGTAATCTGATAATTAGCCTTTAGGTTGAATGACTGGTTGCCATGGCAACCACTCATGCACACAAAAACCAAACAAACAGTGATCATCTATTTAATATTGTCACTGTCAGTATTCACTGTAGGAGAGAGTGGCACCTGTTGTGAGCTCCTGAGGTCATAGGATGTGAGGAAGATTGCGGAGTCTGAGGTGAACTTTTGAAGGGCGTGACACTCCGTGGAGATCTTGTCAAAATGGGAAGACAGTTGGTCTTGTGGTAGGCTTGTTGCCTGCTGGAGTAGGACTTCTATGGCTGTAGAAGGTAGGGGGAAGGAGAGAGAAGTGGAGGGATGGAGGGAGGGAGGAGTGGAGAGATGGAGGGAAGAAGATGACCCGAGACCATGTGATCGCACTAGTCTCATTCCCAGCTAGTGTCTCCACGCAGGATACTGCCATTGATCTTCACTCCAATGAATGGCCTGGGAATTAGACTGCACACAGGTATTTATGGCATGCCAGCATGGGAATGAGATTGGATAGCTGTTCTCATGCCAGACTGAGAGCTAGTTTGGACTTGAGTTCTCACACGCACCAGCCTTCTTCGTTGTGAACTGCTGATTGAAGTACCCGAGTGTCTCCTCTGGCCTGGCCTCTCTGGCCCTCTCCTCCCTCCGCTGTTCCTGGGCTGCCCGGCGAGCTGCCTCGCGCTCACGCAGCCGAGCCTCCACAGATGACATCACTGGGGTTGGGAGAAAGACGAAACCAGCTCAAGCAGGACTTCAGCCTATATTCTTAACTGAATAAAGGAACATCTGCATTAAACAACCAACCTTGATCCTTGGATCTGTGGATATGCTATCTTGCATGGAGCATGACGTTGCACAGTGGGCGGTACCGTTATGTTGGATTCCAGTATTCCATACTGCCATTCCCAGACGATATTCTGACGTCATAAAAATAAACGTAAACCGCAATCGTCATTCAGTCATCGCATAGCCGTACGATCGTACCGACATTGCGACAAGAAAGTCGAAGTTCTGAGGTTGAGACTACAGGCTAAGATCAAGTGAGTTTAGCCTTGAGTATGGATGCCCACGGGGCGGGAGTTTGAGTGATAGTTTGAATTATAAGCTACCCCCAGTAGAAACAGCCGCTTACTTAAGTGACCTGGTTGCATAGTGCTTTATACAGGACTGCCAGTTGCTAAGGGGGGACCGTGATAAGCCAGTGAGGTGACCAGGGCTCCCTTCCCTGCAGCTCTCACCACTTGGCAGCCATGGTGGAAATGGGCATGTCAAACGAGGAGGCGGATCAGATTGCAAGGGACGTCAGCCGCTACTCCATCCTTGTGGGGTTCCTGCTCATTATTGTGTTTGTGGTCCCCTGTGTAGCGTTTGCCCTCCTCTCAAAATACTGTCAGAAACAGCCCAGTAATCGAAAGGTAAGCAACTTACGACCCCCTAGTGGGGACTAGTCTCGCGAACCAGACCCTGCGTTTGGCTCACAACAACTTGTTGGGGACCTTGGTTAAAAAGTTCATTTTTTCTGCTGTACCACGTTAGGGTAAACAAAATAGACTAGTGTTGTCGTAATGTAGTGCTGTGATTGCCAAGGGTTGGTTGGAATGTGGTGAGGTATGGGGTGTCCTTACTGGGATGTCCATGTTGGCATGTTGCTGGCATGTCTGCATGTGTACAGGTATGGAACTATATGCCATGTGGTATGCATGTACTTGTGTATCTACATGAGGAGTGGGCCCAGAGTGGGACGACATCCACGGAAAAGGCTGGATGATAGATATGGCTACAGATGCCTAGCCCCGTTCCCAGCCCCCACTGTATTCGGTTGCATAAAGATAAAGCGTGCAACCGGATAAAGTGGGGGGGGGGGGCCTGGGAACACGACAAATGAATACCACCTTTGTGTAGTATTGTATAGCTGGCTTCCTGTGTACATATAGTTTGTGGAGGTCCACACTGTAGTTGTGGTAACCATTCCAGGAAATGTGCTGAATGTGTTATGAAGTTATTTACAGTCTGGTTGTCCATACATTGCTACTGAAGTACAGGGAGCAGGTTGCAGTGTGTGTAGCCCCCCACCTTGCCATAGCCATACATTGCTACTGAAGTACAGGGAGCAGGTTGCAGTGTGTGTAGCCCCCCACCTTGCCATAGCCATACACTGCTACTGAAGTACAGGGAGCAGGTTGCAGTGTGTGTAGCCCCCCACCTTGCCATAGCCATACATTGCTACTGAAGTACAGGGAGCAGGTTGCAGTGTGTGTAGCCCCCCACCTTGCCATAGCCATACATTGCTACTGAAGTACAGGGAGCAGGTTGCCTAGATGCTAAATTAGATAGCCACACCCACTATATTAGTTTGGCAGCAGTACATGAGAAATGTAGAGAGGAGTTAGTTTCTGCTCCCTTAGCTCTGAGTGTGAGTGTGATCTAAGTCCTGCACTCCAGTATCACACACACACGAGTAGTCCGGCTCTTGCGGTGAATATACAGCTATGCTGAGGGCTACACACACTGCAACCTGTTCCCTGTATTTCAGTAGCAGTGTATGGCTATGGCGAGGTGAGGGCTGCACCCTGTCTCTTCCGAACTCACCCCTCTCCCTGTCCCTCCCACTCTCTCCCCTCACACAGCCAGGCTCCGCCCTCTAGCCCCTCACACAGCTAGGCTCCACCACCTAGCCTCTCACACAGCCAGGCTCCACCCCCTAGCCCCTCACACAGCCAGGCTCCACCCCCTAGCCTCTCACACAGCCAGGCTCCACCCTGTCTCTTCCGAACTCACCCCTCTCCCTGTCCCTCCCACTCTCTCCCCTCTCCCAGCGTACTCGATACAGTGGTACCTATGAAGATGATGTACTGGGAGGCAGCATGCAGCGGCGTCTGAGCCAAGTCAGCCGGATAAGCATTAATTTAACTGGCAGCATGAAGGACGGGACAGACAGTAGCTCTAGCTCTCAAGACTTTGGCATGTTCGGGCAGGTGGAGCTGACGGCCAACCGCATCGTATGTTTGGAGAGAATAGGTGAGCGAGAGGGAGGGTGGGGAATGGGAGGGATGGGGGTTGGATGGGAGGGAGGAAAGGTGGGGATTGGGTGGGAGGGGTGGAGGTGGGGTCTGGACATCAGTTTATAAAAGAAACCCGCAAGATTATGAGCAAACAAACGACAGGACTCCGGTTTTAGGTTACTATTGAAGCCTGGCTGTGTGAGGGGCTAGGGGGTGGAGCCTGGCTGTGTGAGGGGCTAGGGGGTGGAGCCTGGCTGTGTGAGGGGCTAGGGGGTGGAGCCTGGCTGTGTGAGGGGCTAGGGGGTGGAGCCTGGCTGTGTGAGAGGCTAGGTGGTGGAGCCTAGCTGTGTGAGGGGCTAGAGGGCGGAGCCTGGCTGTGTGAGAGGGAGCCTGGCTGTGTGAGGGGCTAGGGGGTGGAGCCTAGCTGTGTGAGGGGCTAGAGGGCGGAGCCTGGCTGTGTGAGGGGCTAGGGGGTGGAGCCTGGCGGTGTGAGGGGCTAGGGGGTGGAGCCTGGCTGTGTGAGAGGCTAGGGGGTGGAGCCTAGCTGCGTGAGGGGCTAGAGGGCGGAGCCTGGCTGTGTGAGGGGCTAGGGTGGAGCCTGGCTGTATGAGGGGCTAGAGGGCGGAGCCTGGCTGTGTGAGAGGCTAGGGGGTGGAGCCTGGCTGTGTGAGGGGCTAGGGGGTGGAGCCTGGCTGTGTGAGGGGCTAGGGGGCGGAGTCTGGCTGTGTGAGAGGGAGCCTGGCTGTGTGAGGGGCGAGGGGGTGGAGCCTGGCTGTGCACATTCATGTGAAATGCTCAGGCAATCTACATGTACATGTAAGTTTAGGCCTAAAGCTTAGTGAGTGCATTTGACATAACAGTTAAGATACCTCTAGTTTTCATGTATACTAAAGCTCCACAGGAGCTAATGAGCTTCGCCACTCATACAGTAAGCTCTCCATCCAGCGAGCTCCAGGTAAACAGCACAATGGGTGGGGGGTGGGGGGGTGCCACAGTCATTATGCCATGCCTCTTGGGTTACATTCCACCTTTGAATGGTAGTGTAAGGATAGCCGTGTCAGATCATTGATCAAGTGTTGGGGCAATTACCCACATCCTACATGGTACATAGTTCCGGAAGGCCCCCCCGCCCTGTGTTGTATACGTACTTGTTTTTTGCAGCCTTGTTTATTGCCTCTAGTACAGCTGTGGTGTGGTGTCCTTCCCCCTGGCTGTGGTGTGGTGTCTTTCCCCCTGCCTGCTGTGCTATGGCCAATTCTTCTATATTCTGAGTCTTTTTTACTCAGGGGTGGGCTTATGCTCAGGGGTGGGCATACACTCAAGGGTGGGCTTATACTCAGGGGTGAGCTTATGCTAGGGATGGGCATATACTCAGGGGTGGGCTTATGCTAGGGGTGGGCGTATACTCAGCGGTGGGCTTATGCTAGGGGTGGACGGGCTTATACTCATAGGGATGAGCTTATACTCAGGGGTGTCTACTGCCTTAGACTGGGTGTGTTTCCTTGCTATAGTGTCAGTGGCTCCTGGACTGACATGCCTGGAGACATGGAAGGCCTACGCCCCCAGTGCAGTTTGCAAGAGTAAGAAATTCATCACTATCAAGAAACTAACGGGTGAGTGAGGTATAGGTCAGTCCAGTTCCCATTCCAGTTACGTTATATGTACAAACATCCCTCCCCCTACCACCCCCACTCTTCTGTTACCCCCTCCTTCTCCCCCCTCCCTCCCTCCCTCCCTCCCTCCCTCCCTCCCTCCTTCTCCCCCCTCCTCCTCCACAGATCCCAAGAACATACAACACTCGGCCTGCCTGCGTGCTGAGCTCAACTCCCTGTCACGCATTCCCGCCCACCCTCACCTGCTCAACCTTCTTGGAGTCTGCATGTCTGGAGGTGAGCATGTCACTCCTACCACACTGGGATTTGAAGAGTGGTAGCCTGCATACCAGGGCAATCGTAATATCAAGCACCCAATGTTTCTACCATAAATTGATAATCTCATGCCCGCCCTGGCTATATATCTCAGAGCTGTGGAGAAAAGCTTTAATTTTCACCTTTGGTTGCGAGAGGAAGGCTTTGGTGAAAGTTTTACCTGGCCTAGCTAAATTCTCTAATTTTATTAATACATAAAACTACAGTCTCAAGTAACAGTTCAAGAGCTACAGGCATGACAAAGTGTTAGTTCACAGAACTACATGTACAGGCACGACAGTGTGTTAGTTGAAGAGCTACCAGCATGTATTAGTTCACAGAGCTACAATTCAGTGTATGACATCTCTGACAACTCCTCCTTAAGTACGATGCTCTGGTACATGAATTTCCACCCTCCGTACACACCTGCGCCGGGCTTTTTAACGTGCTCTGCGTAGAACACTGTTGGATTTTCGTGGTAGATACTCAGCTCTATGCGAGGATGGTTTTCCTGGAAGCTGTCTATATAGCCCCTCAGATCTGATTCAGCGCCTTCAGGTATGTGTATCAGCCGGTAGACCAAGATGAAGCCACCACCCGTGTTCGCGTTGATTACGTCAAGAACTCGGTTAGCCATTTCCTCTTTTGCTTCGGCAATCTGGGCTCGTGTCACGCCTTGTGCTAAGCCTTGACTGAAGTTGATATGTATGACATAAGGTTCGCTGCCGTCACGGGTTGCAACCCACATATCACAGCCCGAGAGCTGGGTGGTGACGAACCACTTTGCTTTCAGCGTGGCATAATCGAGTTGCATGAAGGTGGCTTTTCCTAGTTGTTGTGGCAGGTATTGTATGTCTACCCGAAATTCGGTAGCTTCTTCGTCGTCGTCACTTGGGATTATGATGATGTCATCGGAATTTTGCTTCTTGCCCAGTACCAGATTTTTTTTTGGCTGCTCATATCGGATGATGTCTTCTTGAATTTTCTTGCTGCGTAAGTGTTGGCTTATGCCGTGCACCATCATAAAGCATCCTTGGAAGTCCTCAGCAGTCAAGTATTCCCCCAACTGTATGCGAAAGACCATTTCGTAATATTTCATAGTATTTATATTATGGCAGTCCCGGGTAGAAAACGAACATTATTCCATCGCGTATTTCAATGCATCTGCACGTTCAAAGCGCTGTATCTCAGAACTTACTTTGTCAGCAAATTTACAAATTCGCAATTCTGCATTTCTGTATTCTGCCCACTTTGAGCCACTCTTGGATGCCTGATTCTTCTAGCTACCCAGAAAAGTGAATTTGCTCAAGTCTGCAAATCTGCAAATTTGCAATTTTGGTGTGCCAAAAAAGCAGAATTGCACTTGGCCACTTTGATCCACTGACCTTGCAACCCTTGGAACCTTTACCGCCAGCATTCACAGTTGCCCCTAGCAACAGTAGTGTAGCCACCACGGCCAGCACAGCTGAGTGAAGAGTCATTATTCTCCTAGGGTAGGGAGGGAGGTTAGCAGAGCCAAGGACTACAGCTAGAACGTGGCTGATGACTCTCACCTTGCTTATGGCGTACACAACTTTTTTAAGCGTCTTCTGTGAAGGTCCTTTGGCAGCTGTTAAGTACTTGTAGTTGCTCGAAATTTATATTGGTAGCCATCTGTCCTGGACTGGGTGTGACATCCTGGGTTGTAGTGGGTGTGACATCCTGGGTTGTAGTGGGTGTGGCATCCTGGGTTGTAGTAGTGATCCTGGGGTGGGATGACTATAACTCTTACCACGCTCCTACATAACCTTACTCTCCAGTTTTTCTCCATGGTTACGAGACACACTTCACCATAGACTACAGTTGTAGATAGCAGACCCGGCATCAAACGCTCTCTTTCTAGCACACAGTAGAGTAGGAGTTATTGTTGTTATCGATTGCCAGCGGGAAGTGAGGCAACTAATCGTGTTGTATGGAGACTCCATATATGTATGTAAGTAATGCTACAGGTATGTACACTAAATTACGTCGTTGCGTTACTATGCCACTATAGCCACAAGCACAGTGGAAACTATACTGGAGATTTGCTGCACTGGAGATTTGCTTCAGTTGAATAAAATACCCAGCTGGTATTTACGTAGATATGAAATATGAGTCTTGTTATGGTTGTTTTCCTCTATCTTGTAATTAGTATAAGATAGACTACACCCAAGAGTGGGTTACTGCGCATAACACACGAGTGGGTGTGGTCTATCTGACTTATACCACATTGCGCATGCGCCGCGTAGCAACGCCTTGCCTCCAGCGGTAAGAATAAAAGTGTGGGTTATGAGCCTATGTAACCAATACTTTTCAGCCAATCACGTTTATTATAGATGATGTAATGTGGTATAATTATAAACATTTCCTGTGGGCGTGGCATTGCTTGCACGTGTAGTGCATTGAGCCAAAGACAGGAGAGCATGCACTGCAGTAGAGTCGCCTGTAGAGAGGTGGGTGATTAGGGAGGCTACGTTTGTAGCAACACAGAGGTAGTGGTAGCGAGGACAGGAGCGAACATCAGTGGGAGATTCATCGGCTTATTTGGCAGCAGGAAAGTGATGACTGCCATTCTCAAAGCCTGCTCTTGGATTTGCTGAACAGTCAGCCAAGCAGTGTAATGCAACTCGATTCCTGTGAGGCCTTCTGCATGGAATACCATGTATGGACTGGTTTATATACAGTCTCCTGAAAAATGTTGTTTCACTTTATTGAACTAACCAGTAGCCAGGTAGTCACACGTAGCCTGACTTTCACAGGGAGGAAGTAGTCAGGTGACGTTAGCATCAACATGTTGTTCCTCAGGAATGTGATTGTTATATAACATTGTATAACATCTCGCCTACCGGCCACAACCTGAAGCTACTCAGGCTTCGTAGCTGTGTAGTCAGGTTGCCGTACTGTACATTGCTGCACTCTCGACCGTACTCTCTGAGACTGCTATCTTTTGACAAAAGGACAAAATCTACGTGATTTGATTACATTCTACGTACTGCAATTAACACTCTTCTGCAATCTGATTGGCTCTTAACAAGAACTCTCATTCAAATTACCAGATAGTCCTTTGCAGGTTGTGTGTGTGTGTGTGTGTGGTGTGTGTGTGTGTGTGTGTGTGTGTGTATATGTCATTGTGTGTGTGTGTGTGTGTGTGTGTGTTAGGCTGTGAGGGTGTGGGGGTAGGGGTGTGTAGGGACCATCTGGACATAAGACTGTACCTCCACTACCACTTACTGACTAATGGGTCACATGTTTTGCCCCCTCCCAGGTGTACCCACGGCCCTCATGCTGGAGTACCCTCCCTATGGCACTCTGCACTCCTTCCTCATCTGCAAAGCCAAGGCCAAGGCCTCAGGCAGTGTGGGGGCGTGGCCAGGACTGACCACTCACATCACGGAGGAGGACCTAGTAGTGGCGTGTAGGGACCCAGGTCGAAGTCTCCATGATGTATGCTTTAGCCAATGCTTGTTGCTTAGCAACTATTACTCAGCAGCTCCCCTCCCCTCCCCTCCCCTCCCCCCCTCCCCTCCCCTCTGCAATAGATCCTTCTGGATCCAGCCGTGAGGAGCCGTCCATTTCAACAGCCACTGACGGAGCGCTTCATTGAGCAGGATGAACTGGTCTTTGCCATCCAGATAGCCTCAGTGATGGAGCACCTGGCCAGCAAGAATGTGAGTGGTGTGTGTGCGTGTGAGAGAGAGAGGGGGGGGGGGGGGGGAGGGAGGGGAGGGAGGGAGAGTGCCTGCCTGTTAGTTGCACACACAAGTGTTGTGTAAACGTTTACATAAATGAAACTGAACCCCCAGTACACAGTAAAGAAATGGTAATCTGACCCTGCTGGGAATACCCCCCCCCCCCCTCCCCCACTACTGTGCACACAAGCACATTAGCTGTGTCTGCTGACCATGTACATGTACAGTGCACACTGACACTGTGGTGATTTAGCATAGAATAATTAGCCCAATATTTACTGTAAATGTATCGATAACACACACACACACACACACTCACACACACGCCAGATCCCCCACCACAAGCTTTCCACAGAGAATCTGGTGGTCTCCGCTGGCTACTTTCTGAAGCTGACTGGCGTGGACTTTGAGAATCCAGCCCTGCATCGCAGCAGCAGCCTCATCCGACTCAAGAGGGCCCCCAGTGTAAGCAGGACTGTCAGACAGGCAGACAGACAGACAGACAGACGGACAGATAAATGGACAGACAGACAGACACTCCCACCCACACAAAGCTAGTCGCTGATACATTATATCTCCTCAGTATCCATGAATTGTTGTGTGCTGGCGGTAAGCCTAATTGTTTCACCAGTAGGCAAAAGATGGAGAAGACCAGCTCATTGCTGAGCACCTTAGCGCGAGGCAACTAATCCTGCATCGAATCTCGCCAAGCGTTTGTATATATGTATGTATGTATGTGTCACGCTTAGGAATGCAATTTTACTGCAAGCGCGTGTTCAAGATGGCGTCCTACCAGTTACATGGATGCCACCTTTGTACTTCTGGCACACGAAGGACTAGAGATTAGGACTAATCGTTCACTTCTTGTTACCCAGGTAGGCTTACTACAGCTCCAACGTGATTAGAGTTTGTGTAGCTTCCGTTTCAGCGGAGATGTGGATGTGGTTTTGTGCTAACTAACTTACACCATAACTAATCTGAACACGTGCATACCAAACCACACGTACTGAATGCACGTGCGCGAGGCTTACACTGCGTATGTGTATCTCTAGTTTTATAGATATGGCCTGCCTAGAGGGGTCAATGTTGTTGTCATAGAGAGGATAATTGATCTGTGCACTGTAATTGTGTGGAGAGTTGGAACTGAGAGGTCGGATACTACTCCATTTGTCAGCGATGCTCCTGGCTAGAGTACCTCATTGTTTGGCTAGAGTACCTCATTGTTTGTTAGCTAGCTTGCGTGGCCATGCAGTTTGGGAGTTTGACTGAAACTTCAGAAAGTGCTCAGTTTCAGTTGTTTGAGTATCAGGTGGAGTACACAGTATGACAGGTACACACACACACACACACACACACACACACACACATACACACACACACACACACAGGGCCGCAACCTGATCAAGTGGGATGCCCCTGAGGTGATGGAGAAAGGAGAATACTCAGAATTCTCGGAAGTGTAAGTGGCTAAAGTTTTGGATAGAAGTTTTACCAAAATATCTTAAATCGTGACGACAAGAAAATTTGTTTATGAACCTTGTAATGAGCTACGTTGTCCTTCTCAGCCTCATTCCCAGGCCCCCTGGTTTCAGCTACACAATCATGCTCAGCCTCATTCCCAGGCCCCCTGGTTTCAGCTACACAATCATGCTCAGCCTCATTCCCAGGCCCCCTGGTTTCAGCTACACAATCATGCTCAGCCTCATTCCCAGGCCCCCTGGTTTCAGCTACACAATCATGCTCAGCCTCATTCCCAGGCCTCTGGTTTCAGCTACACAATCATGCTCAGCCTCATTCCCAGGCCCCCTGGTTTCAGCTACACAATCATGCTCAGCCTCATTCCCAGGCCCCCTGGTTTCAGCTACACAATCATGCTCTGACTCGTTCCCAGCCCCCTGGTTTCAGCTACACAATCATGCTCTGACTCGTTCCCAGCCCCCTGGTTTCAGCTACACAATCATGCTCTGACTCATTCCCAGGCCCCTTGGTTTCAGCTACACAATCATGCTCTGACTCATTCCCAGGCCCCCTGGTTTCAGCTACACAATCATGCTCAGCCTCGCTCCCAGGCCCCTGGTTTCAGCTACACAATCATGCTCAGCCTCATTCCCAGGCCCCCTGGTTTCAGCTACACAATCATGCTCTGACTCGTTCCCAGCCCCCTGGTTTCAGTTACACAATCATGCTCTGACTCATTCCCAGGCCCCCTGGTTTCAGCTACACAATCATGCTCTGACTCATTCCCAGGCTCTTGCGTGGGCGGAGTAAAGAGCCTGGTACACACTGTTTGCGCATGCTCAGTTACCCCAGGATTTCTGGGGCTTTGGAAACTAGTGGATACTACGCCGCAATATCACTCCGTCTATCATCGTATTATCGTTCGTTGCACACGTACAATTCGTGCTTTCAGAAGAGTCTGGGAGCGAGGCTAATGGGTTTTCGCCATATACCTAGAAAGTGATCGTTAGTTTGATTGTTCGATCCCGCTTACCTCTGAAAGGCGATGAAGCCCAGATCTGAGATTGAGAATCGAGCAGCTACTAGGAGAGAGGCGCTTCCGAATTTCTGTGGTAAGACAGCTACCATAATCCTAGCGGATAAAAAATTACAGGTAGTTTTGGTATTCTTGACTGGTTAGAAAGCCTTTTCAGTTGTAGAAAACCAAAAATCAGACAGTTTCTAGTTCTTCCGCTTACTATACCTGTATACTGCCTCCGTACTACTCCTCGCCATGTGACTGAGTTCGTTCGCGGACACGTTTACTGGCCCTCTTCTGTAAATTCTCGTGCATGCGCAAACAGTGTGTACCAGGCTCTACTCTCCCCTCCACTAGAGCCTGGGAACGAGGCTAACTGAAGCCTTATTCCACATAAGGCCTGAGCCAACCTGAACAGGAAGGAAGCTGAGACTTCCTGTGGGCTTGTTTACCTGTGGGCATCCTTCCTAATGCTAGCCACAGCATTGATAGTTTGGGACTCTTATCCTTCACTAGTCAGCTGTAGCAATTGGGACACTTCTGATGTGTAAACACAATAGCTTCCTGGACTTCAAATCACACGTGAGCATGTGATCAATGAGACTGCTGTACTGCTTGACATCATTCTATTGTAACATGTCTTTTAACACTCCTCTGTACTTGTACACAAGCAGTACATCCTTAGAATTGTAGCTACCTTTACAAAACAACATATTCCTCCCTCCCTCCCTCCCTCCCCTCCTCCCCCCCCCCTCCCCATCAGGTGGAGATTTGGGATGACCCTATGGGAGATAAGTTCCATTGCAGACACACCGTTTGCTGACATGCCTTACCGTCAGCTGCTGGAGATGCTGAAGAGGGGAGAGAGACCACACAAGCCAGAGAACTGCTCTGACAGGCTGTGAGAAAATTGCATGTTATGGCCCTAGTACCATACCAGCCCCCCTCTGTAGAGACGTAGCCCAGCTAATTGCATGTTATGGCCCTAGTACCATACCAGCCCCCCTCTGTAGAGACATAGCCCAGCTAATTGCATGTTATGGCCCTAGTACCATACCAGCCCCCCTCTGTAGAGACATAGCCCAGCTAATTGCATGTTATGGCCCTAGTACCATACCAGCCCCCCTCTGTAGAGACATAGCCCAGCTAATTGCATGTTATGGCCCTAGTACCATACCAGCCCCCCTCTGTAGAGACATAGCCCAGCTAATTATTAAATTGGTACCCGTCATTTGAGTCTACCCACATTACATGTGTCTACACCTATAGCAACTGTTCCTGCGGCTCCATCTACACCTGCATTGCATGTAGCTCCACCCACATTACATATGGCTCAAACCTACATTACATGTAGCTCCACCCACATTGCATATGGCTCAAACCTACATTGCAGGTACAGCTTCAACCTGCATTACATATGCCTTAAACCTACATAGCATGTAGCTCCGCCCATATTACATGTAGCAGCTACATTTACATTGCATGTAGCTCCACCCACATTACATGTGGCTCCACCCACATTACATGTAGCGTCTTGTTTGTGTTCCCCAAGCCATCCCTCCTCCTTTCTCCTCCCTGTAGCTTCAATCTGATGAGCGGGTGCTGGGCGATGAGCCCTGAGGAGCGACCTTCCTTCCACCAGCTGGTGGGGAGGCTCCGCGGCATACTGGACACCGGGAGCAGGAAGACATCCACAGAGTCCCAGTCTGCACCGTCACCAGTAAGATACATGTACTAGTATTAAATGGGTACCGTCATTCCAGACTCCACCCACATTACATGTCTACACCTATAGCAGCTGTTCCTGTGGCTACACCTACACCTGCATTGCATGTAGCTCCACCCACATTACGTATGGCTCAAACCTACATTGCATGTAGCTCCACCCACATTACATATGGTTCAAACCTACGTTGCATGTAGCCACCCAGTCCCAAGCCACACCATCGTTAACAAATGGGAAGAAACAGTCACCATACATGGCAGTCCCAAGAAACTCCAAGACTCAATTTTGATGGAGCATAGTATTTCACTAGCCTCGTTCCCAGGCTCTCCCGCTTTTCGTACTGCAAGCGACAAAAGCTGGGTGGAGGCCTGGGAACGAGGCTAGTATTTCACAAACGCAATGTTTTGGCTCGAGTTTAGCTGGCACAAATGAGGTCAACCGGAAGTACCGAAAATAAATAGGGAAGGTGACAGAAAAACGGAAACAACTTGAAGAACACACGAAGAGAGTACAGAAATGTGGAAGCTTAAGTGCTAAGTGCCATAACTTAATACGTAGATGGAGTTCACTGTCCGAGCTCATAGTTTGGGCATGGATTGGATATGGATGGCCTCCTCCATTACTGAAGCTTAATATTAGGAGGGTTATGGGCTCCTGATATTAGTAATGTTCGTTTTCTACCTGGGACTGCCGTGTCACCAGGTCTGATAAGGACTCCCCATTGAGATGATGGTTATTAAATTAATGTGGAGATTATTCTGCATACGCTACGCCATTGACTGGGTTTCCCCCTCTCTCAGACTCCTACTTCAACCACTTCGCTCCGCCCTCAACTCCTGACCTACACTAACAGCTCCCAGTCTTTCAGTGTTCACCAACGGTTACTACGGCGACCATATGGCTCCATACGTTCCAATATATCTACGGAACCCCTTCTTCTCATCACCGAGCCCAACACTCCTATGGCTGCTGCTGAACAAAGGCCTGCTGGCTACATCCAGACTGATGTTTGACCATCACATGACTATCACATGCTTTCATTCCCTTTTATATACCCCAATATGTAACCCAACAAAATGTAGACAGCCTGAATTCATTGACAATCACTTTTTGTACAGTATCTGCAGTCTCATCCATAGACCTGGCTGCGTTTGCCCCTGCCAAATGGTCTGTGCAATTCCATGTTTATATCACTGTTATATAAAACTTTGTCTGCATGTGGCGGCATAATATGTGGTTACTTGCTACTAATCCAGAGTCATACCGGGACCTGCACTGCAAGCATGTCCCCGCCCCCAAGGGAAGTACTTCCTTGGGGGAGGGGAATTTTTATGTGGTATACGGTAGCATGGATCAGACATGTGATACCAACCGGATGTGATGCATATACCGAAGGTGTGTCTGTCATCGCGTCGATCACATCACCCGGGACCCCTGTACTCCATGCGTCGTTCAACGCGTTAAAGCTTTCCAGACAAAACCTGCTGCTGTCCTGTGCTAAATAATTACGGACTCAATCGTGACAGAGATGAGCGAACAACCAACACCACCGTCACCAACTCTGGTACAGGGAACGGGTTACTTCAAGCACTTTGACGCCAAGGGCTACCTCAACAGCCGGTTTGCAACGGAGAACGGAAAACTGGTCGACAGAATACAACCCTTGTATTTTCAGCTTCAGTGTTTCCATGACTTCTACATGCAGTATGGCTCATCCTTAGACCCGAGTTCCGCCAGGCTGCTGGAGTTTGGTGGCGGACCTGTGATCTACCAAGCCATCAGTGCTGTACCCTACGTCAAGGAAGTTGTATACGCTGATTATACTGAAGGGTGCCGGAAAGAGATTAACCTTTGGCTTGAGAGGGATTCGACAGCTCATGACTGGACACAGTTTTTCAAAGAGGTTGTGAATGGTCATGAAGGGAAAGGAGAGGTGGAAGCTGCCACAGACCGTGAAGAAGAGCTGCGAAAGCGAATTGTTGCCGTTGTTCCTTGCAACATTCACTCAGACACTGCCATAGACCCTCAGCTGGGTAAATTCGATGTTATCTCTACCAGTTATTGTCTTGAATCGGTTAATAGCACTTTAGCTCAATACGAAGATGCATTGAAAAAACTAGGGCGACTAACCAAGGATGGTGGCTATATTGCAGTTCTCACATCTCTTGAGATGAGCTGGTACACCACCATTGCTGGTGGGAAGAAGTTTGAGCATCTTTCCCTAACATCTGATAATATCCGTTCTGCTTTGGAGAAAGCTGGATTTGTTATTGAGATGCACCGTCGATGTGACCTACCAGATCACTATATTATGGCTGGACAGAATGATTGCAGAGCAAAAGATTTCTTTGTTGGGCGAAAGACTCGTAATGTGTAGGATATTTGCACTAAAACCTGAATCAATCTGGAAGCACATAGTACAGTACTGTACAGATTGATTCAGGTTTTAGTGTAACAGTATTCCTAAGCCATACAGCCAAAGGTTATGACATTGTGCATGCATGTTTATAGTGAAATCAAAGCTGTATAATCCAATATGTCATGTATTAATGCTTTAAATACAGCAGCTTGAATATTGTAGCGCTAGCCATGCACATGTTACAGAAAGCCATATCACCAGCTAATTGGGGTACAGGTTCCCAGACATTGCTTATGCTGAAAGTTCAAAGGACACCCAGTCAGAGGTCAAAGTATGTAGGGAAACCTTTGCATCAATGAGTGTACTGATCACAACTTTGTGGTGGATAGAGCCATGCAGCATGGCGTAATTATAAATTACTAATCAAGGATGGTGGCTATATTGCATGTCTCGCATTGATTGAGATGAGCTGGTACTCCACCACTGTGCATGCATGCTGGTGGGGAAAAGTTTGAGCATGTTTCCCTAACATCTGATAATATTCGTTCTGCTTTGGAGAAAGCTGGAATTATTATTGAGATGCACCGTCGATGTGACCCGGATCGCCGTCGACCAGAGTTCTTTGTTGGGCGAAAGACTAGTAATGTATAGGATATTTGCACTCTATGTGCTTCCAGATTGATTCAGGTTTAATTTTGGTGTAACATGCAGTATTCCCATGCTGATTCAGTGTGATCTCAAAGGTTATGTGCAAGCATGTTTATAGTGAAATTCAAGCTGTATAATCCAATGTCATAATGTAGTTATTCTCAGATACAGCAACTTGAATATTGTAGCCATGCATGTGCATATTACAGAAAACCACTTCACCAGCTTAAGAACAACGCATTGGGGTATAGGCTCACAGTTTTACCAGACATTAATCCTTTGTATCAATGAATAATATTATACTGATCACAACTTTGTTCTTTAGTGGATAGAGCCATGCAGTATGGCGTAAATTACAAGGCACATGCACAGTAATCAACTAAAAGGTATGCATGAATGCAACGTTATGACCGTATAAAAGAAGTAACAAGCTAAGCTGACACATTTGCATGCGCAGTGTTCTCTATCTAGGATTATAAGTTTAGGGGGGAAGTCTTTCATCGAGGTCCCTTGGGAGGCTGGGGGCTCAATGGACTTCAGTGCAAACTCCTGGTTCTTTAACTCAATACCTTAACAGAGTCTAGTCTGATGCGGCGCGCGAATAAAGCAACACGTGTTTGGTTACCATGGGGAATGCGGCCTACAAGAATGTCCCCGCCCCCATCTGGGAACCTGGCAACCAACACCAACTCTGGTACAGGGAATGGACTACTTTGACGCCAAGGGCTACCTCAACGCCCGGTTTTCAACGGAGAGCGGAAAACTGCTCGACAGAATACAACCCCTGAATTTTCAGCTTCAGTGTTTTCATGACTTCTACATTCAGTATGGCTCGACCTTAGACCCGAGTTCTGCCAGGCTGCTGGAGTTTGGTAGCGGGCCCGTGATCTACCCAGCCATCAGTGCTGTACCCTATGTCAAGGAAATTGTATACGCTGATTATACTGAAGGGTGCCGGAAAGAGATTAACCTTTGGCTTGAGAGGGATTCGACAGCTCATGACTGGACACAGTTTTTCAAAGAGGTTGTGAATGGTCATGAAGGGAAAGGAGAGGTGGAAGCTGCCACAGACCGTGAAGAAGAGCTGCGAAAGCGAATTGTTGCCGTTGTTCCTTGCAACATTCACTCAGACACTGCCATAGACCCTCAGCTGGGTAAATTCGATGTTATCTCTACCAGTTATTGCCTTGAATGTGTCACTAGCACTTTAGCTCAATACGAAGATGGATTGAAAAAACTAGGCCGACTAATCAAGGATGGTGGCTATATAGCATGTCTTGCATCGATTGAGAAGAGCTGGTACTCCACCACTGCTGGTGGGAAGAAGTTTGAGCATGTTTCCCTAACATCTGATAATATCCGTTCTGCTTTGGAGAAAGCTGGATTTATTATTGAGATGCACCGTCGATGTGACCCGGATCGCCGTCGACCAGAGTTCTTTGTTGGGCGAAAGACTAGTAGTGTATAGGATATTTGCACTCTGTGCTTCCAGATTGATTCAGGTTTAATTTTGTTGTAACATGCACACTGTAAGAATAAGTTTGTTATTTTAACCCAGCTTTGGTTACCTCAGTTGCAAAAGTTCTGGAATGCATCCCTTATATAGTGGGCAACCTTATCAGAAGATGAATAAGATTTAGAGTGTAGTTTGAAAGGATATGCTGGAGATACACCGGTATCAGTATTCAAATTATTATACTCTAAATATTCATCTTCTGTTAAATTTGCCCACTAAGGGGTGTATTCCAGAACATTCTTCAGGTCTACATACAGCACGTACTATGAGTCAGCAGACTAGAATACAAATACGACCATGAAAAAGTTATAGGCTAGAGTTTGTTCAGATGCAACTGAGGTAACCAAAGCCAAGTTGAAATAACAAATTTAATTTGTTTTATAGTGCAGTATTCCCATGCTGATTCAGTGTGATCTCAAAGGTTATGTGCATGCAAATTTATAGTGAAATTCAAGCTGTATAATCCAATGTCATAATGTAGTTATTCTCAGATACAGCAACTTGAATATTGTAGCGCACATTACAGAAAACCACATCACCAGCTTAAGAACGACACATTGGGGTATAGGCTCACAGTTTTACCAGACATCAATCCAATGAATAATATTATACTGATCACAACTTTGTTCTTTAGTAGATAGAGCCATGCAGCATGGCGTAAATTACAAGGCACATGCACAGTAATCAACTAAAAGATATGCACGAATGCAACGTTATGACCGTATAAAAGAAGTAACAAGCTAAGCTGACACATTTGCAGTGTTCTCTATCTAGGATTATGAGTTTAGGGGGAAAGTCTTTCATCGAGGTCCCTTGGGAGGCTGGGGACTCAAACATCGTCAGTGCAAACTCCTAGTCTTTAAATCTTTAATACCTTAACAGAAGATGCCTGAGCATGTGGTGGGCACTCTAGTCTGATGCGGCGCGCGAATAAAGCAACACGTGTTTGGTTACCATGGGGAATGCGGCCTACAAGCAATGTGTTACATAACTATGAAAGCTGACAGTAACGGACTTCAATGTAACTGTTCGTCGTACGGAGCTCTATAGAGAATCGCGAGACTCACCACAGCAGTTGCTGACCGTTGACTCCACAAGAAAGCCAGGTCTGTCCGACTGAGTCGAGTACCATAGACCGGTCTTGTATAAATGTGCACGTCAGGGGGCGGGGCATGCAAAACAGCCTCTAGCGTTTGCAAATAATTTACCCTTCTGGCAGTACTGCAAGTGCTAATTGTCTGCTCGACGCTTTACATCTGAGTGAAGGTAATAAATTATCCGTATAATTTCTGTACAGAGGATTGTATATCGATAAGTAAACAGATGGAGTCTTGTGTTAATGCCATTAAATTTTGCTACCATGCTTCACGCTTACAGTTATTAAATTTATGAAGAACCAGAGGCAACTGTGTACGTGAAGTACAGTTTAGCACAGCCTGGCCCAGTTTGAGCTATCCAATAGTTGATTATTCACAGGCAGTGTTTCGAGTTTAATTATTCATTCCTTTTATCTGCATGTTATGGCCCCCTATGACCTTGGGGACACGCCTACACCTACACAGCTTCTATTATTGGCTATAGCTTAGCTTATGTCTCCTGTATCCCATCATTCAAGTCCCAGACAGTCTTGCCATGGATTGGCATCATAAGCACACACCTGTACGTACACACATGCAGAGCAATGGCTGAGGAAGGGGATCAAGGGGGAGGGGACGATCCTCGCATCCAGTCACTGCAGCAGTTCACTCTCAAGGCCATGAAACAGGTGACTATTATAATAGTATGTGCAGCTAGTCACTGCCCCCTTGATCAGGAGACCCCACCCCCTTGACCAGGAGACCCCGCCCCCTTGCTCTTCCTTCCCCAGAAATCAGACAAGTGGGCTAAGATGCTGAGCCAGGAGGACAACATGGTGGCACTGATGGACTTCCTGGAGAAGGGGGAGAATAGGGTACTTGTGATCTATGCCACACCCCAGGGCCAGCTGATGCCTGCCACCGAGTTTCCCAATACCTCCAAGACCAAGGTTAGCCACTCCTCATTTCTACTTCAGTGTTGGAGATCTCCCGTTGGCAATATGATGGACTATCGCATGAACACGAGCAGCTATGTCTTTGTCTTTGGCCTCATTGAATTTCATTCTGCAGCTTTTTTTATACCATGAGTTTTCCTCAGACACTGGGCTGGGTGGCTTTTACCATTAGATCAAAGTTTCTATAGAGTGGAGATGTAGATATGCAAAAAGAAAATTAGCTGCAAGGAGAAAACTGGGAGTTCAGGGTTGGGAACAAGGCTGTCATTTTATTAGAGCCTTACCAGGTGACTGCCCCTCCCTCTGCCCTGCAGGCAGTGTACTTTGTGAAGCGTCATGCTGAGCCTGTAAAGAAGGACAACTTCAAGACCTTGCTGATGTTTGGGGACATCTCCCACCTACCCCTGGACCACCTCACCTCTCTCGTGGAAACAGTGAGCCCCCCCCCCCTAGCATTGGAAGAGCAATGCAGCTGTAGTGTAATACATGTCTGTCTCTGCTATACACAACAATAGCTGGTGTGAGCTTGCAAACAGCGGGACATTTACCAATCGAGCATTCTCCTTCTAGCCTGTCAACTAGCCTGTAGAAATAAGTATGGCTTTCCCACAGGGCTCCTTACAGACCCCATAATTCCATTGAGACTTCCTCTCTCTCCTTTTCTCATCTCCTCCACTCCCCCTCTCCCTCTGCTCTCACCTCCTTCACACACCCTCCACCCACCACCTCCACACCCCCTCCCTTTCCTACCCCCTCCATTGCTCCATGTAGCTACTGGTCCCAGTCATAGCCAACAATACCAACCACCGCTCCTGGCCGGGGGTAGTATCCCGTGACATCATGACCCACGTGGGAGGGCTGAAGGGCGACGTCTTCATGTTCTCAGGACAGGTGAAGGGTAAGACCCTTCTGCCTCTCCCACCTCTCGCTGACTCCATGGTCAAGGCTGCTGACAAACAGGCGAAGTCAGTGATGTAACAGATAAATAGGATAATGTAGCCTCGTTCCCAGGCCTTCCCCACTTGAGCAGCTCAGCTGACATGTATGGTCTGGGAACGAGGATAGGACAATAATGCACTATGGTCTGCTAATTGTTTTGAATGACATTGGTGCATTGTAATTAAATTCAATGCCTTCTCACATGTGCAGCGGTATTGAATATTGTGTGTGTGCGAGGTTGACTAGCCTTCCTACCCCTCTTCCCAGGGGCAAGCCATTCGAGAAGAGCTTGCTGCATGCAGTGGAGTCTGTGGTGATTGAATGGTCTCACCAGATCAGAGATGTACTGAAGAAGAGCTCAGCTCAGCCCTTGCTGGAGGGCAAGACTCCATCACCGATGGTCGAAATCGACTTTTGGAACGCCAGACGGGCAGACCTGGAGTCTATCATGGATCAGGTACTCAATTCTAGAGTGTTTATATTTGTGCAGTTTCATTTCCATATCTCTGTTCTTGGTTAGCAATTGTGAGCTGTCGTTGGACCAAGAGTGTATTTATATCCTTTCAATCTCTTTCCTCCCCTCCTCTCCCTCTCTCCCTCCCTCCCTCCCTCCCTCCCTCCTTCTCCTTCAGCTGTACAGTGAGAAAGTGCTGAAGATGAGCCGTTTGTTGGAGCGCACACTCAGTAGCTACTACCCCGCCTACTGTACCATGCATGACAGCGTGGTGGCTGCATTGGACGAAGCCAGGGACATCAGGTAGCTTAAGTACCTACATGTCTGAAAGTTCACGTATTACTCAAGCATGAAACCAACTTAGACATGAACTTTCTCCAAATCATCTTCAGTGTGCTGGTTATTTGTTCCTCTCTACCTGAACCCCCCCTCCCCACCCCTCCCCCCTCTCCCCTCGGAATGCACCTGAATCCTCTCTTCTCTCTCCTTTCAGCATGCACCTGAAGCCTCTGCGGCGCCTCCTTGAGCAGCTGGAAGAGGGTGACTTCTTGGAGCTGTTACAGAGGATCCCCCCTCTCTTTCACACTGTCTGTCTCATCTGGGCCCACTCGAAGCACTACCAAAAACCGGCCAGGCTCGTGGTGCTGCTTCAGGAGATGTCGAACTTCATGCTGGACCTGGTCAGTGATCCCTAGTGCAGCTTCTGAGTAGCGAGGGGGAGGGGGGGGGGGGGGATGGAAGAAGGTGTGCATTGTTTGAGTTCAGTAATCACCTGTTCCTTAAGGTTAGGACCAACTAAATGTGCAGAAAACAAAACTCATGACTGGATTAGGCTTTTGTCCTCACTGTCCTGTGGATGGCCACAAGACCTAGACAGGTATAAAAGACTAAAGCTCGGAAGGCACAGATACTTATCAATGCATGCATTCATTTTGCGTCAAAGTCGCATTATTATGCTTTTTATGACTTGCAGCAGCTATAGCTCCGCCTATTAATTTTTTTGCACAGCGTTTAATGTTAGTAGTATCAAATGAATGTTTAGTGGATTAAGGTAATTATGCATATGGCCCTGTATGGATAATTATTCTACAGTTCATGATTACACTCATGCCCCTTTGACCCCTCCCCTCCCTCACCCCGGGCTCCAGATCCACACCTACGTCTCTGAAGAGATCCTCCGCATGGAGCCAGAGGAGGGGCTGGACAAACTGAGAGACGCCTTCAAGGTGTACCAGTGCTATCGTGACACCTACCTCGACCGGCAGGCCAACCTGGCACAGTACTTCAAAGAGAGGCCTGTGGTACCATGGGACTTCCAGACCTCACTGGTCTTTGCCAGGCTAGACTGCTTCATGAGACAGATGAAACTCATCCAGGTGAGATGACTGTGGGAGGCCTGGTGCAACTAACTCAATGTGTACTCAGGTCTCAACCCTACTATATATCATAGCCTACTTGAGGGCTAACTCAATGTTTACTCAGGTCTAATCCTACAATACATCATAGCCTATGTGAGCACTTGTAATTGATAAATTATTCAGAACCACTAGCTCGGTCAAATGCTTCTAAACTAGGCCAGTGGTCTTATATAAATTGGCAATGTTCTGATCCTTAGTGAATTGTTGGTTGTAGGAATCATACAGTTCAAGTTCCTTGCTATTTAGAGGTAGATGTTGTCTTGTGCTACAGCCATGGCAGACAGTGTTAAAGCAACTTTAATTGCTATAACCATTCAACGACTGCTGCTGTGCAGTTCCCAGTCAGTCTTATTTCCCCTCCCTCTGGTAGGAGTACTTCCAGACAGTCATGCTGTTCATGAGGCTGGAGAAGGTGGAGTTTGGGGGTGTAAAGGGCCGTGTCCTCTCAGAGCTAGTGCTGCAGATGTTCAACGACTTCACAGATTTGATGAATGCCTTTCAGAGCCGCAGCGAAGACCCCCTGGACATCAGCAACACCGTGAGTGTCAGGTCCCCACATTAACTAGTCATTTCCAGGTACTAGCTCTGTAAGGTAAACAGGGGCTAGAGAGTTTCAGTACATACAGGTATCTTCCACAATATGCACTAGATTATCAGAGAAGAATGGATTTGAGTGTTCTCTAAGTAATGAACAGGCATTTGATGATATGTTTGTGAGCCAATTTGTGGTTGGTAGAAAGAGAACCTGATCGATATGAGTAATGAACAGGGTTCTGATATTTCAAGCAGAAGTACTAATCTTGTGCCCAGTCATCCACACCTTCAGCTTGGTATAAGAGTGTCTTGTGTCTTGAATGAAGTCACAGACTCTAATGATCATCTCAAATGTGATTGGTCAGAATAATTCATCAAACTGACCCGCAATATGCCACTCCCTCCTTTACCTTGCAGAAATTTCAGTCTGCCTACAAGTCATTCCAGGAAACAATAGCTGACATTGACCAGAGGCTGGCCATCATTGTCTGCCAGGCCTTTGATGACTGCAATGGCTGTGAATCTGCTTTCAAGGTAAGAGAAATAGTTTTCTGAGTCATATATATCGCACAGTAAATGGCACAGACACTATAAATCCAATACACTACCTATGGGCATTTATATAACTCCTGTCACAGTTATCAGTTAGGGATACTGCTTAATTACCTCCGCCCCTCCTCCTCACAGCTGCTGGAGATGATGGGCCCACTGCTGGAGCGCCCAGTGATCCACCGTGACTTCCAGGCCAAGTACCCCATCCTGCTGGCCATGTTTGATGAAGAGCTGGACCAGGCCAAGGCCATCTTTGACCACCAGCTAGCCCTGGCCCAGACTCCAGTCGGTCCTATCATCAACAAGAACATGCCCTACGTGGCTGGCGCCCTGCGCTGGACTCAGGAACTGAGGGACAGAGTGGGCAGCAGCATGGGGAGTATTAGGGAGATCAATCACGGGTAAGGAAGGGAGAGGGAGGGAGGGACGGAGGGAGGGAGGGAGGGAGCTCATGTTTATTTTTACATGTGCAGGTTCAGGTATTATTTTATGTGTTTACTTAAAAGTGTAGGTATAGTGGAAGCTGAGATTGGGGCTAGGTGCATGGGACTGTATGTACTTGTGGTGGATAGCCATGAGCCTTGCATAGCTGATTGGTTTGGAGTCAGTTATTTGAAGGTGTCTGCCGGGTAGTGACTTACAGTAGTCATGCCATAATGTCTGCTGCAGGACAATGGAGTCTGCAGATGCTATGCTGGTATACCAGAAGTTTGACGAGCTGGAACAGCTCCTCAAGAAGTGAGCTCATAAATCTGCTGCACACTGCTAGTACCTCATAGTAGCACTCTATAGAGTGTAGTGTAGTATGTGTCTCACACTGCTCGCCTCCCTCCTGCCAGGTATGAGGATGAGGTGTTCTCCGAGTGGACCCAGGGGGTGGATGAGGTAGCCAGGGTTAACCTGGACAAACCCCTCCTCCTCAGGGACACCAACTCTCTTCTTATCTCGGTCAACTTTGACCCACAGGTCAGTCAACAAGGTCACCGATGATATATTTATGGAGTATGTTCTAACCGGATTGTGAAACTGAAGTCCACCTCATTCAAACCTCCTCCCACAGCTGGTGGCTCTGCTGCGTGAGGTCAAGTACCTACAGCAGCGTGAGGGTACTGACCAGGTCGTTCCTGAGAGTGCCACTGCCATCTATGCTCAAAACGAGACCTATAGGAAATTCCTACAGGTGGGTACTGAGGAGTGATCTGGATGGCTGCAGCATTCAGTGTAGTTGCTAAACTGCTAGAGAGAGTATGTTCGCGTGTCTGCCTGCAAGAGCAGTGGTGAACTGTAGTTGACAATCCTTGGTATGTATACTGTCCCTCTAGAACTTGGATGTGACCGTGGCCCTCTACAACCGTGTGCGGGAGACCATCCTGGATGTGGAATACCCTCTCATCTACGAGCAGATCCAGGCCATCGATGCAGAGCTAGAGAAGGCCGTGACCCAGCTTAACTGGACCTCCGAGGGGGCATGGGAGTACATCCAGGTCAGTCGGATGGAAGGAGGGTGGTTCTCATCCACAGGCCAGCATCAATATAGGCCTTAGCCAAGTGAAGCTGATGCCAAGGCTGTGCTGTGTGTGTAGGCCAGGTGTGGTTGTAGTGGCAGAGCAAGAGCCACAGTTCGGCAATAAAATGTCCTGACATGCCTACCTACTGGCCTTGTGCTCTGCTTGGCAGTCGTCCCCTACAACAGTGTACACATGGACTTTGTTCCAGTTTTTGGCATCTCCACGTATAAAGAGCTCTTACACCACTTCACTGAGCCATCCTCCCCCTCCCTCTGCAGGCCACCAGGGATCTGGTGTGTGACCTGGAGCGTCGGGTGCGACTGGCCAAGGCCAATGTGGAGGCCATGTCTACCTTGATGGCCGGGTGGTGTGACAGCCCTCTCTTCCAGCGCAGGGGAGACAAGAAGGACTCACTGCTCAGCCTTGAGGTGGGAGGGGCTGCTTAGATTCTTGATAGTGTCTTGCATGTAGTAATCAGATGGGCTACATATGTAAATGGGATATATGACTTTTACGGGCGACTAAAACATGAAAATGCTTATTTATTGATATAAAATTTATATTTAGGTATACTAGCTGGTTGTGCTAAGGAACCTCTTCATAAAATTCTCCCCCCAGGATCGCTCCCATGTGCAAGGGCGCTACTCCCAGGTGAGGGGAGATGGGGAGAAGATCCATGCCCTAATGAAGGAGAACCTAGAACTCTTCAAAGCTGACCCAGGCTCTGATATCTGGAGGAGGTACATGGAGTATCTGGATGACATTGTCCTGGATGGGTTCTTCAACTGCCTGCAGTGCTCACTGCAGTACCTCCTGGACAACACAGACAAGGAGAAGTCAGAGCTACTGCCACTCATGGAGGCCAAACTGGAGCTACAGGTGGGAAGGCCAGGAGCTGCTCATACCACTAATAATCAGTACTACACTGGGACTTAATGGTAGAGTCTGTGTCTAACTTACTTCTAGCAGTTTAACTGCCATGGAATTTATGTATGAAGTTGATGAGAAGCTGCTGCTGTGCACAGGCCTGGGCTACTTTATGTCTAACTCTTGTCACACAACCCCTTCAAATCATCGCATCCTGTAGCTTGAGGTCCCTGCATGGGCGATAGTTAGCTGGTTTTGTACCCCCCTTCAAATCATCGCATCCTGTAGCTTGAGGTCCCTGCATGGGCGATAGTTAGCTGGTTTTGTACCCCCCTTCAAATCATCGCATCCTGTAGCTTGAGGTCCCTGCATGGGCGATAGTTAGCTGGTTTTGTACCCCCCTTCAAATCATCGCATCCTGTAGCTTGAGGTCCCTGCATGGGCGATAGTTAGCTGGTTTTGTACCCCCCTTCAAATCATCGCATCCTGTAGCTTGAGGTCCCTGCATGGGCGATAGTTAGCTGGTTTTGTACCATCATACGGCTAGAAGTACATGTAGCAAAACTTTCCTCTGTCCACTCAGTCTCAGGCTTACGTACACCGTATTCCAAGAAAGAACTAGGCAGGTGCAGTGCACAGCTGAATCTTACCTCTCCCTGGCCTTCCCCTCTTTCCTCTGCCAATTTTCCTCTCAGGCCCCTGAGATGGTGTTCCAGCCGTCACTGGACCAGGAGTTGGCTGAGGGCTTTTATGCCCAGATGGAGGGGCTGGTGGAAGAGATCTTTGGGTTTGCCACCCTTGTGCCCCGCGTGGCTGCCCACCTCTGCCTCCCAGACTACCACAGCGATGTTGAGGAGGTGAGAGAGAGCGAGGGGGCAATGCTGTCCTCAAGGATTGAGCAGCGCCATTCCGTGTGTTCTGGCAGCTGGGTAGCTGGCTATAAGCACCATCTATGATCCCTTCCCTCCCCTCAGATTGCAGAGCTGTCAGAGATGCGAGATGAGATTATGTCCCGTGTGCAGTCGGCCATCAACCTTGCCTCTGGGTATCGAAACTCTTTCAGTTCCTATTCCTACCTCTGGGTGGACGATCGGCAGGAGTTCCTCCGACAGTTTCTGCTCTATGGCCACGTGCTTACGACCGAGGAGATTGAGGCCGCAGGTACATTAGAAAATACAGTGTGTTGTCTGTAGGAGCTAGTATTGTGCATGCAGGCTAGGAGATATAGAGTGTCTTTTCTGAGCTAGTACAATGTCATGCAGGTTAGGCGATACAGTGTGTTGTCTATAGGAGCTAGTATATGCAGGCTAGGAGATACAGTGTGTTGTCTGTAGGAGCTATGGAGCAAATATTATATAGTTTCCATACTGAATATACTGACGTCTTCTAATCAATGTAATATAGGGACAAAAAGTAATTGGATTTTAGTGACCGCTAGTAAACATTTTCTGATTAGAGCATAGATTGTTTTGAAAAATAGTCCAATATTTATTGCACTGTCACAAGGCCCTTCTCTCCTCCGCAGGTGACGAAGAGATCCCTGTGAAACCTCCCACTCTGACACAGTTCAAGGGGCAGGTGGACAGCTATGAGAAGGTCTATACCGAGGTGGAGAAGTTTGAGGTCAGAGGACAGGCCCCTGTGCTCTAGCAATTACTCACTTTTATTGGGGATTCACATAATGCGCATTTGGAAATATTCTACCTTGACCCCTTTTTCTTACCTGTATGTTATCACAAGAATTACATTTAATAAAGGTTGAAGCTCTCATTACTACATGCATGCCCATTTCCACATTTCCTACTCTACCATTGTGATGTACGTACACGATTATGGAGGTCTACTCCAGTAGCTTGGTTAACCATCTCACTTATCCATGTAGCCAGGCCATTCCTCCTTACCATGTCTGTGTACCACCCCAGGGCATGAAGGTGTTCAATGTGTGGTTCAGAGTGGATGCTAGACCCTTCAAGCAGGCTCTGCTCAACACAGTGAAGAGATGGAGCTTGCTGTTCAAGCAGCACCTCACTGATCATGTCACCAACAGGTAGCCATTTCTGTGTTGGATGCTAGCTTTTGTGCTGCATTGTTATTTACGTAGAGAAGTTAGCCTTAGTGGTATGCAGGCTAGGACTTGTATTCAAATGATGGTTTCCTGCCTTCTCCACTCTTAATCCTCACAGCCTAAGCGGCCTGGCAGAGTTTATCAAGGTGACTTCGGCTGGGCTCTCTGTAGAAGTGGAGGAGGGAGACTATGATGGACTGGTGGGTGTGATGAAGCACCTAATGGACGTACGTGACCGTCAGCCCACCACAGATGGCATGTTTGAACCCCTCAAGCAAAACATTGAGCTTCTGCGGAGCTACGGGCAAGAGATGTCTGACGAGATCCATCAGCAATTGGAGGTGTGTATGAGAGTGAGGGAGGGTGTGTGGTGCATGTATATGCGCATGTGTGTGTATATGTGTGTGATGCGTGCATGTCTAGCTGCCCATAAATAGACTGTTTCAGCCTCTCTGATTAAAATAGCTCTAGTACAGTTGAAACGCAACTTTTACACGTTGGTCTTTTTGCAAGCGAGCCCCAGAGTATTGGCAATTTAGTTGGCGATGAACCTAGAATTGTTAATTAACCTGTTTTATTGTACTGAGGCACCTGCGTTAATATACGCTGTGTATATTGTCTAAGTTCTCATCCAATTAAAATAGCTCTAGTACAGTCAGGAATGCAGCTTTTGCAAGTTAGTCTTTTACCAAGCGTGCCCCAACATATTGGCGATTGTGTGGTTATTTTAACTTAATTGGCGGTTAACTTTACGATAGTTATTTAAGCTGATTTATTCAGGTACCTGTAGTAATATACTATGTGCACTGTGAAGGATCACACTTGATTAAAGTAGCTCTAAAACAGTCGGAAACACAGCTTTTACAAGTTGGTCTTTTTCTAGGCAAGCCCCAGAGTATTAGCAATCGTCTGATTACTTTTATTTAATTGGCGGTGAACTTAGCATCGTTATTTTAGGTGTTGTATTGAGGTACATTCATTACAAGCAAACCACTGGGCTGTACTCCAGCAGAAGGGAGAAGTGGATTAGATAGACACCTCCCCCTAGTCCAAAATAGTTCAAGCCGTGATGTTCCTTTCACCTCCTTCCATACTTCCACAGGAGCTACCAGAGCAGTGGACAAGTGTAAAGAAGCAGGCGGTAGTGATGAAGCAGAATGTGAACCCACTGCAAGTGGAGGAAAGCAACAACATCAGACGCAAGCTGGTCACCTTTGATGTGCAGCAGCACGAGTTTCGGGAGAACTTTCGGAAGGTTGCCCCCTTTCAGTTTGAAACCACCCACCCCTACATCCGGATTGATCGGGTGAGTCAGCGTCCCACCAAGGCTCAGTAGGTGTGGTGTATGCCTCCTTCTGCTGACATAGTCATCTTGATTGAGGTTTGGATTATAATAATGAAGGACATATTTCCCATGTACCATGTTAAAATTACAGATGAGGGATTGTCTGGAGGAGATGGTCATGTTCCCCCCCCCCGTCTATAGTCTGACAGCTGTAGCCATGATATAGGAGGTCACAAATATCTGGGTGGACATTCAGGGTAGGGGTACACATGAATTTAGGCATCGGTAGTTAGGTTGCTCATTTCTCTGCCGTGCAGATCTGAGAAGTAACATATTTACAATTGTGTTTGTACTCAGTGTGAACTCATTCATGCCTCCCCCCTCTCCCCTCCCCCTCCCCCTCCCCCTCCCCCTCCTCCTCCCCTTCCACCTACAGATTTACAGGAAAATCAATGACATGGAGACTGAGATGAATGGCATGTATACAGCTGCTGGTCTATTTGATGTCAACGTGCCTGAGTTCAAGCAGCTAAAGGCCTGCCGTAGGGAGGTAGGAAGAAGTGTAGTCGTTGTTTTCCAGACCTTGTAGTATGGGTTACTGTCTGGGCTGGTCTAGGAATGAGGCCTAGGAATGAGACCTTAGAATGAGGGCTGGGAATGAGGGCTGGGAACGAGGCCTGGGATTTAGGCCTGAGAATGAAGATGAGGGGAAAGAGAGAAAACTACAGTGTGTAGCACAGGTACATGGCACTACATCAACTCTCAGCATTGTAGTCATAAGCAGGGTTGTAATGGTTTCTCACCCAGGTGGGCCTGCTGAAGGGCCTCTGGGATATGATCATGCTGGTGAAGAGCAGCTTTGCAGATTGGAACTCGACGCTGTGGCGGGACATCAATGTAGAGAACATGGAGATGGAGTGCAAGAAGTTTGTGAAGGACATTCGAGGGCTCGACAAGGAGATGAGGGCGTGGGATACCTTCACGGGGCTGGACTCCACAGTGAAGAACATGGTGACCTCGCTGAGGGCCGTGGGAGAGCTTCAGAACCAGGCTATTCGAGACCGGCACTGGGAACAGATCATGCAGGCCACACAGGTACATAAGGGAGGGACTCAGACAGTGCTGTAGTTGAAGTCTTGCCATAGATGGTCACCTACTTTTGAAGGGCTCAGAAACAGAGTAGTCTGACCCACAAATATTGAGTCTTCTTACTTGAGAGCACTCTTGAAATGTATTTTAGGAGCTGCTGAAATTTTTACCTCATTTTTGGGAAATTCTATTACTTGATTTTGGGTAGCCCCTGGTTCTAAGCCTTTCATTTGCTAATGTATTACCATGCAGTGTTAACATTGTAACTGTATCTGCTCCTATGTAAAAACTCTGTCGTTATCTTCTCTCCAATCCACTCCTAGGTGAAGTTTGTGATGTCAGAAGAGACGAACCTCGCTGATCTGTTGGCGCTGAACCTACACAACTTTGAGGACGAGGTGCGCAACATTGTGGATAAGGCTATCAAGGAGCTGAGCATGGAGAAGACCTTGAAGGAGCTGGACTCTACCTGGGCCCAGATGGAGTTTGAGAGTGAGAGACACAATCGCACCGGGGTCATGCTGCTCAAGTCCAGTGAAGAACTCATTGAGACCCTGGAGGACAATCAGGTATAGTGCATGCTCAAGCCTGTGGTGTTTGCATGCAGTAGAAGTAGACTACCAGGACACTGTTGGATTGGTGCTGAGGCAACCTGAAAATAACTGCACCTTATGACAATGGTGAAATGTAATTCTTACTGTTGAGAGGCGGTATTTTGCAAGTTCGGCAATGTACATGTAACTGTCTTCATAATTAGGAATGTATGTGCTCTTGGTATGGGATGATTGTCAGAACTCTTTGTTTTTGTATGCACAGTTAAAACTCTACCCACGGTCTCTTTCCCTGCCTATACAGGTCCAGCTGCAAAACATGATGACCTCCAAGTTTGTGGGCTACTTCCTGGAGCAGGTGTCTGACTGGCAGAAGAAGCTGGCCACCTCCGACTCTGTCATCTCCATCTGGTTTGAAGTGCAGCGCACCTGGTCCCATCTTGAGAGCATCTTCATCGGGTCTGAGGACATTCGAGCTCAGCTGCCTGAGCACTCCAAGCAGTTTGACACCATTGACACCGACTTCAAGGTACATGCCCCAGCCACCTCTAGACTGTATTTGCTGTATTTAGACAGGCCTGCTATGCACTCTAGCTGCATATACACATGTGTGTTATGCAACCCTGGGTGTGCGTGTTGAGAGCCCTGAGCTCACTTCTGGACTGTTCCCTCCTCCCAGGCACTGATGACTGATGCAGAGACAACACCCAATGTTGTCAAGGCCTGCAACAAACCACGGCTATACGAGGACCTGGAGGACATTCAGAAGAGGCTAGCCGTCTGTGAGAAGGCTCTAGCAGAGTATTTGGAGACCAAGAGACTGGCTTTCCCGAGATTCTACTTCATCTCCTCATCTGACCTGCTGGACATTCTTTCCAAAGGCAACCAGCCCGTCCTAGTAAGGACATAAAATTATAAAGCTTGCGTTTTTCTTGATCTTTCACTTAGAGTAGACCTCATAATGAGCCACAGAACCCTCTTTTATAATCACACTAGCTTGCATTACTAATTATAATTGTTGGTTTCCTACACACATGTACTGTGTACATAGCTAGATCCTACTGACAAATGTCACTAGCAGATTCAGTAGCTTGCCTACTGCTCCTCTGCTCAGGGGCTCCTGTAGCTTAGTAGGAAGAGGTCCTGGGTTCAATTAGGATCTAGCTGGGCCGTAAATTATTTTCCAGATTTCTTTACTCTCTCATTGCAATATTTCTTCTTTTTTCCCCATCTTGATAAGTATATAAATATTGGCACTTGTACCCTACCAGTTATATGCCCCTACTCTTTTCCCTCGCAGGTGGCTCGGCATCTGGCCAAGTTATTCGACAGCATGGCCAAGCTGAAGTTTGTGGAGGATGCTGAGAGCAAGCCCACCAAGGAGGCACTGGCCATGTGGAGCAAGGACGGGGAATTTGTGAACTTTGATAAATCCTGCATGTGTGTGGGGCAGGTGGAGGCCTGGCTCAATGCCCTCCTGGACACTATGATATCTACCATCCGCCACGAGTTTATGGAGGCTGTTGTCACTTACGAGGAGAAGCCCAGAGAGCAGTGGATCTTTGACCCTCCAGCACAGGTGGGGGTGGTCTCTCGAGTAGTGTGTGAATAATCACAGGCTTATGTCCCAATTAGTGTGTGTCGTATATGAGTACATGTATATAAATAGTTATTTCCAGCACATGTTGATTAGTGATTAGTGTGTGAGTAGTTTGTCTTGATCCATCAGTGCACAGATACTTAGTACTACAGTGGGAGTAGCTACATGCATAGAAGTGCATTTACTGTACTCAGTAGTGTTCTCAAAGATAAGTTGATTGAGTATACCTTATGTGTTCTTCAAATAGGAGACTTCCCTGTTAAATTGAGTATCAGGTGCAACCCAATTGACTACAGAAACATACCTCCCTAGAGATTAGTATTCCAATTGGTGTGCAGTATAGCACTAGTGAGTATCATGAGTGCCCCAATTGCAGTGTGTCATGACAAGTAGTAAGAGGGTAATCTAAAGTACACGTGCAAATATTGTAACAGAGTCACTGTCCCACAAGTACTAAGCTATAATCATTTGAGAGGAGAAACCCAGGCGGTAAGAGTAGTGTCCTGTAGGTGTTATGAAATTCAAGAATTCTTCATTTGAGCCCCTCTTCCTATTTTCCCTTGGCACAGGTGGCACTGGCCGGGACCCAGATCTGGTGGACCACAGAGGTCAACATTTCATTCTTGCGGCTTGAAGAGGGCTATGAGAATGCCCTGAAGGACTACTACAAGAAACAAGTCAGTGCAGTTCCCATACCTAATTCCTGTTCAATTTAGGTTCCCAGAAATGGAAGTGATCACTGCAGTCAGTCCTATAGAGTTGGACTGTTACAGAGAATCACAGACACTTGCTGCCCTCTCCCCCTCAGGTCGCCCAGCTGAACACGCTCATCAGCCTCTTGCTAGGGGAACTCTCCAAAGGCGACCGCCAACGCATCATGACCACCTGCACCATTGATGTGCATGCCCGTGATGTGGTGGCCAAGCTCATCCAGCAGAAGGTGGAGAATGCTCAGGCCTTCACTTGGCTTTGCCAGCTCAGGCACAGGTGGGTGGGGCTGGAGGTCGCCTCCCATCCTAGAGCGGGGAGAACGGGAGAGGGAACTTGCTACTGTAGATCTTCTCTCATTTTTGTATATTACAATATGCACCTCTACTCTCTCCTTTACATGTCTGCTTGTAGGTGGGATGAAGAGAAGAACCACTGCTTTGCTAACATTTGTGATGCTGAGTTCAAGTACTCCTACGAGTACCTAGGGAACACTGCCAGGCTTGTCATCACCCCTCTCACTGACAGGTACATCCCATTGCACCCCCTAGGTACTGTGTCTAGCCCCCTAGGTCGCAATTCTCAACCCCCTACTACCTGTAAATAACAATTCTATTGCCCCCCTCCCTAAGGTGCTACAATGTATGTATGTCTAGCCTCCTAGGTAGTGCTCAACCCCCTACTACTCTTATTGCATCCTCCAGGTGCTACATCACCCTAACCCAGTCCCTCCACCTGACCATGAGTGGAGCACCTGCTGGACCAGCTGGTACCGGCAAGACTGAGTCGGTGAAGGACCTGGGTAGGGCCCTGGGAATCATGGTCTATGTCTTCAACTGCTCAGAACAGATGGACTACAAGGTGTGTAGATTGTGCCTATATACTCTTGATGAATCATAGCTTGATTCCAATAGAGACTACAGGACTAGTGACAAAGGAGATGTGTATGCAATACATTATAAGCACACAGTTATCACACTATCCAATTTCCATCCTCTCATTAGTCGATTGGTAACATCTACAAGGGACTGTCGCAAACTGGGGCCTGGGGCTGTTTTGATGAGTTCAACCGTATCTCAGTGGAGGTGCTATCAGTGGTGGCTGTGCAGGTCAAGACTATCCAGGTCTGTAGTAACTATGAATTAGAAGCGAGTAACATACTGGGACAAAGCATCTCAAGGTCCGCCTTTCCTCCAGGATGCCATTCGCTCCAAGAAGCAGCGTTTCATGTTCCTCGATGCTGAGATCCGGATGACCCCGACCGTGGGAATTTTCATCACCATGAACCCTGGCTATGCTGGGAGGACTGAACTGCCCGAGAACCTTAAGGCACTCTTCAGGTAAGTGGACAGCTAGCATGTTAAGTTAGTGTAAGTGTATGAAACTGGTGTCTTTCAATATCAAATGATGACTTACAGATAGCGACACTGATTGCCCATCCATTACTGCATCATGCAGTTATACGTATAAGCATCCAAAATTTACATGTATGTCCAGTTGAGCCTTGCCTATTGTATTCCCAT
The DNA here is from genome assembly GCA_963921505.1 of Phakellia ventilabrum. Lineage (NCBI taxonomy): Eukaryota > Metazoa > Porifera > Demospongiae > Axinellida > Axinellidae > Phakellia > Phakellia ventilabrum. The sequence continues at coordinate 9,248,515 of OY997379.1, read as the reverse complement.
ACTGTTACTATAATGGTCCTACTGCAGACCCTGTGCAATGGTAGTTCCAGACTTTGAGCTGATTGCTGAGATTATGCTGGTGGCAGAGGGCTTCATCGAAGCCCGGATCTTGGCCCGCAAGTTCCTCACACTCTACACCCTATGCAAAGATCTACTCTCCAAGCAGCTACACTATGACTGGGGGCTGCGGGCCATCAAGTCTGTGCTGGTGGTGGCTGGGTCTCTCAAAAGAGGAGACCGTGGCAGGCCAGAAGAGCAGGTCTGTGCTCCTCAGCGAAGTCAACCTGTGTCTGCTTCTTTGCATAGACTCTTCTTTGCTTAGACTTTACCAATAAATATAGTCTTGCATTGGCTTGCTTTTTGACCCACACTCATCAGTTCACTTCATATATAGCTCAGCACAACAATTTTTTTACAGTCTCACACATTCACATACCCTGTACTGTTGTACCTGATCTTATAGTGACTGGGTACCCATAAGACTGGGTGTGTATACAAGGCTTATTTAAAGAGCATATACAGGAGTTCAATAAACCCTATGCTCTCAACAGGTACTGATGCGAGCACTGAGAGATTTCAATCTGCCCAAAATTGTAACAGATGATGTTCCAATCATCATGGGTCTCATTGGGGACCTGTTCCCTGCTCTCAACGTGCCCCGTAAGAGGGACCTCGACTTTGAGGATGCAATCAAGAAGTCCATGGTGGTGAGTACCAATTTGTAACTGTATGACTGCTGCACACTTTTCATATTACATTCAGAAGAACACACTACATCCATGCCTGTACGTAGTTTAATCAAGTGTGAACTGGCCAGAGTAATAGTACATTACTACAGGTATCTAAATAAAACAGCTTAAATAACTATCTTAAAGTTAACCGCCAGTTAAGTTAAACCAACGAGAAAATAGCCAATAGGTTCGGGAATACTTGGTAAAAAACTAGATTGTAAAAGCTGCGTTCCTGCCTGTACTAGAGCTATTTTAATCGGAGTCAAACTTAGACTGTATAGATAGGGCATTAAAGCAGGTGCCGCAGTGAGCAGGCTCCATTCCCATGGGTCAGAGGGGCAGGCTGGGACCAAGAGCTATGTCTGGGGGTGGGGCCACGGTACTAATTACTTCCTAAGGCCCGGAATTCTTGTCTTGAATTAGCAGGTGGTAGTGGAGTTAAAGTATACGTACGTTTCTAGAGCTAGTTTAATCAAGTGTGAACCTATATAGAGTAATAGTACATTGCTATAGGTATCTAAATGACTATCTTAAAGTTAACCGCCAGTTAAATTAAACCAACGAAAAAATAGCCAATAGGTTGGGGAACGTTTGGTAAAAGACTAGATTGTAAAAGCTGCGTTCCTGCCTGTACTAGAGCTATATTTTAATGGGGTTGACGCTTAGACTGTATACATAGGGTAGTAATGCAGGTGCTGTGGGTCAGAGGGGAGGGCCGGGACCCAGAGCTGTGTCCGGGGGGTGGAGCCACGGTACTGATTACTTCCTAGGGCCCGGAATTCCTGTCTTGAACTGGCAGGTGGTGGTGGAGTTACATGTATATGTTTCTAGAGCTAGTTTAATCAATTGTGAACCTATACAGAGTAACAGTACATTACTACAGGTATCTAAATAAAACAGCTTAAATAACTATCTTAAAGGTAACTGCCAGTTAAGTTAAACCAACGAAAAAATAGCCAATAGGTTGGGGAATGCTTGAGAAAAGACTAGATTGTAAAGCTGCGTTCCTGCCTGTACTAGAGCTATTTTAATCGGAGTCAAACTTAGACTGTATAGATACGTATGTGCATTCAGTTTTTGGACTGATACTCATAATCAGTTGGTCTTTCTCCTCGGCTTTCCAGGACCTTGGTCTGCAACCAGAGGACCACTTTGTACTGAAGGTGGTGCAGCTGGAGGAGATCACTCACGTCAGGCACTCTGTCTTTGTCATCGGGAATGCAGGCACAGGTGTGATCTTTGTAGCTCGATATATCACATCAGCATTTCTACCTAACATGTGGCTATCAGCTAGTAACCTGTGCAGATTTAGCATGAAAAATACGTTCACCATTCTAGACTGATTCTAGTCCCTGCATCTTATTGTGTATTAGATGAACCATGCTGTAGACTACGTGTACACAACATACTGTCTGTCACATATCCTGTGCACTTCCTTCCTGCCCTCCCAGGCAAGAGCAAGATCCTGCGCTCCCTGAACAAGACCTATGCCAACATGAAGCGTAAGCCAATGTGGGTTGACATCAACCCCAAGGCAGTGACCACCTTTGAGCTCTTTGGCTTCATCAACCCAGCCACCAGAGAGTGGAAGGATGGTGAGTCTAGCCCACTAGTTAGGATTGGTGACCTTGTTTCAGACATCTGATGTCATTAAAAACCTCAATATTACATCCATGTACTCCATCACTAAAATTCAGTACTACAGCAAAGGATGTTGTGGCTTGCAGCTCCAATACATTATATCAGTCTTGTTTAATTTGCAAACTGGTCCACTATATTATATCTCCCTGCCCCTCCCTCCCAACACAGGCCTATTCTCGACCATAATGCGAGACCTCTCGAACACGTCCACTGACAGCCCCAAGTGGATTGTGCTGGATGGGGACATTGATCCCATGTGGATTGAGTCCCTCAACACTGTCATGGATGACAACAAGGTCTGTACATACAGTGTTTCACCTCTGTACATCTACCTTACCACTACCGAGTGGTAATGTTCTGATAGTCATACATGTATGCGTTTATACGTACCGGGTAACTATCTGAAATGGATTAGTACATACAGTTATAACTACAGCAGAAACTTTAATGTCTCTAACAATATCAGCGATGTGCAAAGAGTTTGAATTATGTACATAATTATGAAGGGTTCTGATAGATACATATCGGGCTGATCACGAAACATAGGAATTTCTCATTCACATTGCCTAGCTATATGTACTTACATGCAATGGATATATCATGATAGACATACACACACACACACACACACACACATACACACACACACACACACACCTCTCTCTACCCCTCCCAGGTGCTGACACTAGCCAGTAACGAGCGTGTGCCCCTCACTCCTTCCATGAGGCTGATGTTTGAGATCGGCCACGTCAAAGCCGCTACACCAGCCACTGTCTCCCGGGCTGGCATCCTCTTTGTCAATCCCTCTGACCTTGGCTGGAACCCGTGAGTGGGGTCACGCTAACTAATACCAAGAGTGGGCTGTGAGTATACTCTCGGGATGGCTTTGTCTCCACACTGCTGCCACCTTTCATTGAGTGATTTGGGAGCAAGACTAGCTCAACAGTGCTGTGCGTAAGAAAGGTAGCTTAGCTAAGGTTGTGTTTCTCACTTGTCTGTAGGTATGTTGCAAGCTGGATTGAACACCGTGAGGTGCAGTCGGAGAAGGCCAACTTGGTCATTCTGTTTGACAAGTATGTACCAGCCCTACTGGATGTGCATAAGTCAGGTCGCTTCAAGAAGATCACCCCTGTGCAGGTAGGCAGGATCAAAAGGCTACTCAACTGAGGTACTCACTCCCATTGTCTGTATATTATCGTTGTATTACCATATTGCAGAGAATTAACAGCTAGTCAGTAGCTATTATAGCTTAACCTGTGCTCATGAGACTTCACAGAAGTCATTTGCTAGGTTGAGTATTTGCATATGTGCATTAGAACAGTGCTTCTCCCTTCTTGCCCTGTAGGAGGTGAGCATGATCCAGACCCTGTGCTACCTGCTGGAGACGCTGCTCACTCCTCAGAACATCCCACCTGACACTGCCAAGGAGGTCTACGAACTGTACTTTGTGTTTGCAGCCATCTGGTCTTTTGGAGGATTCTTGTTCCAGGACCAGGTGTGTGTGTGCTCTGTGTGGATGAGATTTTTGAGTTAATAATGGACAGAAGATAGGTACACAATCTAAGTGTCTGATGGCCATAGGTTTCAGCTCCTGACTTGTGGCTGCCTAACCCCAATCCAAACATGCGCGGATTCCCAGGTTTTTCTGGGAATGGTCTCACGTGCGTAAACAGTGGATACCAGGCCACTTTTTTTCCCCCCGCGTGGCCTGGGTACGAGGCTATGTGTCCTCTAATCCCTGTACACCGTGAACAACAGTAAAAGCATGCACATAGACAGTGCAATCACATATCTATAACTGCACCTATTTTCCCTCCCTCCACCCACCCTAACCACACCTCTTTTCCCTCCCTCCACCCCCTACCGGCATAAAGCTGGTAGACTACCGTGTGGAGTTCTCCAAGTGGTGGGTGACAGAGTTCAAGCACATCAAGTTCCCCTCTCAGGGGACCATCTTTGACTACTTCCTGGACCACGAGACCAGGAAGTGGCTGCCATGGGGTGAGAAGGTGCCCAAGTTCGAATTCGATGCTGAAACACCACTGCAGGTGAGCCAAAGACACGTAGCCAGTGCTATTGAAATTGCAATACCGATATGTGCAACTAAATTACTGCAAACCCACTAGTATATCTGACCAAAACACACTTACCACAAAATTTTCCAAAAGTAAGAAGACAATGTTACTAAAACTACTGTTACACGGTTAGCTCTCTAGGCTGTAGTTGCAGACATCGAGATTATAGATTTATCATTCTCAGCTTGGGAATAATGTGTGGTTTCTGGTTTCTACAAGTTCAGCCCCGTACGCTCAGGAGATAGCTGATCATATCAATGTCTGGAATTCCAGAGTGCTTGGAAGTTTCTGTACAATTACAAATCAGACCACCCTTGTTCCTCCTCATGCAGGCCATGATGGTACACACTACAGAAACTATGAGGTTCCGTTACTTCATTGACCTGCTGATGGAGTACCGACGCCCAGTGATGCTGGTTGGGAACGCTGGCTGTGGCAAGACTGTGCTCATCAATGACAAGCTCTCCAGTGAGTCAACCACACAGGTGGTTTGGGTTTGGAACTGGGTCTGGGGGTCTTGACTTGCAATTGAGGAGGACTTATTATGTACTGCATGAGTGGATCAAAGAACCATATTTTTGTATCTACACTAGACTAGTTTCTTGCATGGAAAGTACAGCTCCTGTATTGCAATGCAGTGGACAATACACACGTGGTTATAACTAATACTATAATATTATCTCAAACACCAAAAGTACAAAGGTACTAGCTAGCTAGAATGATTCAACAGACTTTCTAGCAGAAAAATGCTTCTGTGGCTCCTTTGATTCCCAATGAGTTCAACAAAACAATCATTGTACTCGTGGCAGGTCTTCAGGTACTGCAGTTGGACTTTGACCTGATGCTGTAGTGTCTCTTGGCCTACCCCTTTGTACAAAGGGAGAAGTCATAGGTGCACTCTTTATGCTATTGCACTGGAATATGAGGCACCCCCCTTCCTTCCCTGCAGGCCTGGATGAGGATATACTGGTGACCACCCTTCCTCTCAACTACTACACCACCTCTCTGATGTTGCAGGAAGTGATGGAGAAGCCTTTGGAGAAGAAGGCCGGGCGCAACTACGGCCCTCCCGGTACCAAGAAACTGGTCTACTTCATCGATGACATGAACATGCCAGAGGTGGATACCTACGGCACAGTGCAGCCCCACACTCTCATCAGACAGGTACATATGACCCCACCCTCTTATCAGACAGGTACATATGACCCCACACTCTCATCAGATAGGTACATGTAAATAGTTCCTCACTCTCTTAACAAGGAAGTGACTGAGGGAGCTGGCAATCTAAGTTGACTGTATTTTCTAGCATTCCTCGTACTTCATTTTCCCTCTGCTTTCTCTTCCATATTTTTTCTTTAAACTGTGTTCCTCGTCACTACTAAATTAGGCTACTCCGCCTTTCCACCACACCCACACCATGCACATATCCCCACACACTCCACTCACACTCACACTGACATGTATAGCATCTGGACTACACACACTGGTATGATCGTCAGAAGCTGATTCTGAAGGAGATCCACAATGTGCAGTATGTGGCCTGCATGAATCCCACTGCCGGCAGCTTCACCATCAACACCCGCTTGCAGAGACACTTCAGTGTTTTCGCCATCAGTTTCCCTCAGGTAAGGGAGACAGCTATTGATACTGGATATGTTTTATGCCTTTAAAAGTTTTCTCTATGGAAGTACATGTCTAAAGCCATCGATTAGCATTAATACACTGGAGGTTAAGAGACTCCTTTCTTAGTTATCAGTTTCCAAAAGCAGTAGCAGATGGGTAGACGAGTAGGGTTAGATGTCAGTCCTTTGTCTTCCCAGCTGGATGCCCTGAAGACCATCTACCAAAGCATTCTCAATGGCCACATTGCACCGGGCTGTGGATTCCCACAGCAGGTCATGAAGAACATTGAGAAACTTGTCAATGCTGCACTTGCACTGAACCAGAAGGTATAGCTATACAGTACTCTTGATCAACGGACTGTCTTGAGACTCAATGTATTGGCTGTTTGTGAAATATTCCCTGTGTGCACCACCAGTACTGCTGCTGTATCCTTACATCTCTCAGGTAACGGCATCCTTCCTGCCAACTGCTATCAAATTCCACTACATTTTCAACCTCCGGGACCTCTCCAACATCTTCCAGGTAGGCAGCATTAACACTCTGTGAAGTAGGTACTGTTTCAGTATCTAATGGTTTCTGCTGCCTCCTCTTCCTTCAGGGGATCCTCTTCTCTGGGCCGGAGTGTTTGAAGACTCCCATGGACTTCGTGCGGTTGTGGCTACACGAGGCCAGCCGGGTGTACGGGGACAAGCTCATTGACGAAAAGGACATGGACAACTTCCACAACATGAAGTTTGAGATTGCCAAGCAATTCTTTGAGGTGGGATTGATATGCACACTAAAATGTACAAGCACACCACACACAGTGTACACACACACAGTGTACACACACACAGTGTACACACACACAAACACACACACACACACACACGGGTTGAAACTTGGACTGTATACATAGGGTATAAATGCAGGTGCCGCAGTGGGCAGGCCCCGTTCCCATGGGTCGGAGGGGAGGGCCGGGACCCAGAGCTATGTCCGGGGGGTGGAGTCATGGTACTGATTACTTCCTAGGGCCCGGAATTCCTGTCTTGAATTGGCAGGTGATAGTGGAGTTACTGTATATATTTCTAGAGCTAGGTATTTTAATCAAGTGTGAACCTACGTACACAGAGTTACTGTAATAGTACACTAGTACAGGTATCTAAATAAAACAGCTTAAATAACTATCTAAACGTTAACCGCCTTTTAAGTTAAACTAACGAGAAAATAGCCAATAGGTTGAGGAACGCTTGGTAAAAGACTAGATTGTAAAAGCTGCATTCCTGCCTGTACTAGAGCTATTTTAATGGGGTTGCAAGTTAGACTGTATACAGTGGGTATTAATGCAAGTGCCGCAGTGGGCAGGCCCCCAGAGCTATGTCCTGGGGGTCGGGCCATGGTAGTGATTACTTTCTAGGGACCGGAATTCCTGTCTTGAATTAGCAGGTGGTAGTGGAGTTATATGTATAATGTTTCTAGAGCAAGTGTGAACCCTACACAGAGTAATAGTACATTACTACAGGTATCTAAATAAAATAGCTTAAATAACTATCTTAACATTAACTGCCAATTATGTTAAACTAACGAGAAAATAGCCAATAGTTTGAGGATCACTTGGTAAAAGACTAAATTTTAAAAGCTGCATTCCTACCTTTACTAGAGCTATCTTAATGGGGTTGAAACTTAGACTGTATACGTAGGGTATTAATGCAGGTGCCGCAGTGGGCAGGCCTCATTCCCATGGGTCGGAGGGGAGGGCCGGGACCCAGAGCTATGTCCGGGGGGTGGAGTCATGGTACTGATTACTTCCTAGGGCCCGGAATTCCTGTCTTGAATTGGCAGGTGAATATAGTGGAGTTACTGTATATATTTCTAGAGCTATGTATTTTAATCAAGTGTGAACCTACGTACACAGAGTTACTGTAATAGTACACTAGTACAGGTATCTAAATAAAACAGCTTAAATAACTATCTAAACGTTAACCGCCTTTTAAGTTAAACTAACGAGAAAATAGCCAATAGGTTGAGGAACACTTGGTAAAAGACTAGATTGTAAAAGCTACATTCCTGCCTGTACTAGAGCTATTTTAATGGGGTTGCAAGTTAGACTGTATACAGTGGGTATTAATGCAGGTGCCGCAGTGGGCAGGCCCCCAGAGCTATGTCCTGGGGGTCGGGCCATGGTAGTGATTACTTTCTAGGGACCGGAATTCCTGTCTTGAATTAGCAGGTGGTAGTGGAGTTATATGTATAATGTTTCTAGAGCTAGTTTAATCAAGTGTGAACCCTACACAGAGTAATAGTACATTACTACAGGTATCTAAATAAAATAGCTTAAATAACTATCTTAACATTAACTGCCAATTACGTTAAACTAACGAGAAAATAGCCAATACTTTGGGGAACACTTGGCAAAAGACTAAATTGTAAAAGCTGCGTTCCTGCCTGTACTAGAGCTATCTTAATGGGATTGAAACTTAGTATACATAGGGTATCAATGCAGGTGCCGCAGTGGACAGGCCCCATTCCCATGGGTCGGAGGGGAGGGTCAGGACTCAGTGCTATGTCCGAGGGGTGGGGCCATTGCCCTGATTACTTCCTAGGGCCAGGAATTCCTGTCTTAAACTGGCAGATGGTAGTGGAGTTACATGTAGTGTGAACCTACACAGAGTAATAGTAGGTTACTACAGGTATGTAAATAAAACAGCTTAAATAATGATCTTAAAGTTAACCGCAAATTAAGTTAAACTAACGAGAAAATAGCCAATAGGTTGGGGAACGCTAGCCTCGTCCCCAGGCCACACCCCCACCCAGGTGTGTGGCCTGGGGACGAAGCTAGGGGAACGCTAGGTAAAAGACTAAATTTTAAAAGCTGCGTTCCTGCCTTTACTAGAGCTATCTTAATGGGGTTGAAACTTAGACTGTATACGTAGGGTATTAATGCAGGTGCCGCAGTGGGCAGGCCTCATTCCCATGGGTCGGAGGGGAGGGCCGGGACCCAGAGCTATGTCCAAAGGGTACACACACACACACACACACACACACACTCACCGCTGACTGATGTTGGTACTTCTCCCCTAGGAGCTGGATGATACTGCCCTGAAGGCGGAGCCACTAATCTGCTGCCACTTTGCCTCTGGTATTGGGGAGCCCAAGTACCTCTCTGTGGCTTCATGGGAGTCCCTGAGTAAAATTTTGGAGGAGGCTCTAGACTCTTACAATGACGTCAATGCTGTCATGAACCTGGTGCTCTTTGGGGATGCTATGTCCCATGTGTAAGTGTAGCAGTGTGTACGTGTGTGTGTGTGTGTGTGTGTGTGTGTGTGTGTGTGTGTGTGTGTGTGTGTGTACAATGCACTCAATGTAGCCCTAATCTCTGTAACTTGAGCATGAGCCATACCTCATTATAGCATCTGACAGTGTTTCATAACGGTTTCTTTAGCACTTATCTCAGGCTATCACCTTTCATTATGAACTGTTTGTTATTTTGATCATTATAATCCTGGAAACCTACCTATTTCTGTTGTTACTATCAAAACTACTGGCATTGATGAGACTCAGTGTATCTGCACAGGTGTAATCTCCAGTTTGTGCTAGTGATTATTTACATTCTAGCCACACCCACCACACTTTCTAGCCACACCTACTGCTCTGGAGTGATATGACCACTTCTCAACTCCTCTAGGTGTCGTATTAACCGCATCCTTGAAGCACCCCGAGGCAATGCTCTGTTGGTGGGAGTGGGGGGCAGTGGCAAGCAGAGTCTGACTCGGCTGGCAGCCTATGTCAGTGGACTGGAAGTGTTTCAGATCCAGCTGCGCAAGGGCTACAGCATGAATGACCTCAAGGTCAGACATTGTTAGAACTGTCCCTTTATATATCACTATCCAGTTATTGCTGTAGTACACCGGATGTGGACGCCCTTACTCTTAACTATAACTGTATACTGAGGTTGTAGTGATGTATGGTTTAATATAAATAGCTATAGCACACAAACCAATATGGTACACACACACACACACACACACACACACACACACACACACACATACATACATACATAGGTGGATCTGGCACAGCTGTACCTGAAGGCTGGGCTAAAGAACATTGGTACAGTGTTCCTGCTGACCGATGCCCAGGTTCCAGACGAGAAATTTCTAGTGCTAATCAATGACCTCCTGTCATCAGGGGAGATCCCTGGGTTATTTGCTGATGATGAGCTGGAGAACGTCATCAATGGTGTTAGGAATGAAGTGAAGGGGGCAGGGCTCCAGGACACTAAGGAGAACTGCTGGTCCTTCTTCATTGACCGAGTCAGGCGCCAGCTGAAGGTGGGCAAACCTCCCCTCTGTGTATTGGTAGCTAGCATACTGATGCTCCACTCTGCAAAAGTGAGCCAGCAGCTTATATAAACCTATCGAGGCAGAGATGCCTCCAGCACCCCACTGCAGAGTGGAGACAGAAGCAATCTCCATGTACAGTTTTTGAGCATCCCCCCCTCTCCCCCACGCCTCACTATTTTAGGTTGTTCTCTGCTTCTCTCCTGTGGGGTCCACACTGCGCGTGCGGGCCCGCAAGTTCCCTGCCCTAGTCAACTGTACCAGCATTGACTGGTTCCATGAGTGGCCGGAGGCAGCCCTCGTCTCTGTGAGCCACCGCTTTCTGTCCGAGGTGGAGCTCATCACGGTGAGTGAGTGTCTGTTTGTGTGTGTGTATGTATGTGTGTGCATTCTGTTAGCTGTAAGTATATATCTGCCGTAGAATGGTATAATAGGCTTAGCTACCCCACTACCACTGCCCTTTTTCCTCTCTTCACTCTAGCCTGAGCTATGTCAGTCCATCAGTCGGTTCATGGCCTACGTCCATGGGAGTGTGAACAAGATGAGCAAAATCTACCTGGCGAATGAGCGGAGATATAACTACACGACACCAAAGAGTTTTCTCGAGTTGGTGAGGCCCTTCATTCTGTAGTTGGCAGAAGAATAGTAGGTGGAGGGTCAGCCCAGAGGTTTATTGGGAGTGTATATATGTCCACAAACTCTAACATTGCTCTAACATTGTAAAATAGACAAGAAAAACGCTCATTTCCTTCCCTTAGATTGCCCTGTACAGCAACCTACTTACTAAAAAGCACACTGAGCTGCTGAACAATATGGAGCGTCTGGAAGGAGGCCTGGAGAAGCTCAAGAACACAGCAGCACAGGTGAGAGCTAGGCATTCCTCAAAAGCTCAAACCTCCTGTTGTTAGCCAAATAGTTGGGTACCCTTCCCGGCCCCTCCGTCCCCCCCTCTCCCTCCACCACTCTCCCTTTCCCCCTCTCCCTTCACTCCCTCTTCCTCCCCTTCTCCTCCCTCCCCTTTCCTTTCTCTCCTTCCTTGCTCAGGTGGACGACCTGAAGGAGAAGTTGGCTGCACAGGAGGTGGAACTGAAACAGAAGAATGCAGATGCAGATGCTCTCATTGAAAAGGTGGGCTACCAACTATACAGCACCATATAGGCCATGCTGCTATCAGCTATGTTTATCTACTGGCAGACTTAGCCCATGGCTTATGGTGTACATTAACCATTCTTCAATATAGAGGCCCAACTTGTAGTCGGTATATATGCAGTAGGTGAGCTATTAATGCTTAGGAATGCATGGCTTATATGCTTTAGTGGTGCATAGGCTCATACTGAAATGTATCGCATCCTCAGGAGTTTATAGCTACAGTTTGCTACTGCTACAGGTGGCAGTGGAGCGGGGGAAAGTGGGCAAAGAGAAGGCGATAGCAGACGAGGAGGAGAAGAAGGTGGCTAAGATCAATAATGAGGTCACCAAAAAGAAGGACGACTGTGAGCGTGACCTGGCCAAGGCAGAACCAGCTCTCAAGGTGTTTAAGCTAATATAGAGTACTAGTTGAAGGGTATTGTTGTGTAATCTGCTATTGGCTTTAATGTGATACTTGTAGTGAGCTTACACTGGGTCTTAAGAAAAAGTGTATGCATGGTAAAGCATGGTGAAGCATGGTGGGGTCATTGGGGGGATGTTTACGTGCCTCTGTGTACACATACTTTTTCCTGCATTCTCCTACACTGCATGCTGTCCTGTATATCATAGCACTTCATGTCCTGTGGTGAGTTACCCATAAACCCTTGCTGGAGGACCACTGATTTAAGTATTGGACAAATGGGTTTTGTACTTGTTCTTAAATAGATATAGATAACGAATTACATGTACATGAAATTAAAGACGGTAATTATTGAATGGCTTTATAATATGTGTGCTCCTTTATCAACTCCCCTGTAGGCTGCAGGGGAGGCCCTGAACACCCTGAACAAGGCCAACATGACTGAGCTCAAGTCCTTTGGCAAACCTCCACCAGCTGTAGTGAATGTGTCGGCTGCTGTCATGGTACTCATTTCTCCTGCCACCAAGATACCCAAGGACCGCTCCTGGAACTCTACCAAACTCATGATGGCCAAGGTGGGCATCAGAACTAAGAACCCAAGGTTTCCATCTCCAGTACCAACTGGGATAACATTGTACTGTAGGTTGTTGTGGTACTATGATTATGAGAGACGTTCCAAGTCACTATCCCTGTTGTGGTGTGTGGGTGTGGGAGGTCCCCCACTCACAACTTTCAGCTTGTGCTTAGCGTGGCTTTATACGTTACAACGTTACACATGTGTCTGTAGCCAGCAACTCTTCCTTTCTTTGCTAAATCTTCAGTGGAGGTAGGACAAATCTGTTGCTGTGTCTTTGCTCTTAATCTAGGTATAATAATTGTAGCTCACACAAGGTTGTGCCAACTCGACTACAGTGCTTGACATGCACCACTTTTTCTGCTTACCAGGTGGATCAGTTCCTGGACACCCTCATCAACTTTGACAAGGAGAACATTCAGGATGCAAACCTCAAGGCCATCCGACCCTATTTGGACGATCCAGAGTTTGACCCGGACTTGATCCGCTCCAAGTCCTTCGCAGCTGCCGGGCTGTGCTCCTGGGCCGTCAATATTGTTAGGTTTTATGAGGTGTTCTGTGATGTGGAGCCCAAGAGAATTGCCCTGGCAAAGGCAACTGCTGAACTTAATGCAGCCCAGGAGAAGCTGTCCAAGATTAAGGCCATGATCAAGGAGCTGGATGACAACCTGGCGGAACTCACCCGGCAGTTTGAGCAAGCCACAGCTGCCAAACTTAAGTGCCAGCAAGAGGCAGAGGCCACTGCCACAACTATTTCCCTAGCCAATCGCCTAGTGGGGGGTCTCACTTCAGAGAAAGTGCGCTGGGCTGATTCTGTGACAAAGTTCAAGGAGGATGAAAAGACTCTTGGTTAGCAGCTGGTGTAGTGTTTATGGGGTAGTGGGTTGTGCATGCATTCTAATCAGCAATAGCTTACATGTAGAATTAACGTAGTATTAATTAAGGATAGTAGAGGTGGTTGCAACAGTAGTTGAGGATGTAAAATGTGTGGTAGTGTGTGGTGGGTTAGCGGATCATGAATGATCAGTGGTATGCAGCTGTGGGCTCCACTAATTTCAGTAAGATATTATACCAAATGTAGAATGATGGGAGCCTATGAGTAACCGGGTTACGGGTTATGGACACTGGTATTGAATCGGTAAATCAGGATGCTTGTCTTATTTATTCATTTTGCACTAAATTGTCCTCCCCAGCCGGTGATGTGCTGCTCACCTCAGCCTACCTCTCCTATGTCGGCTGCTTCGGGCGTTCCTACCGTACTGAGCTGCTGGAGCAGAAGTGGATACCTTTCCTTAAGTCCCTGGATGTGAGTTTACCAGCCTTAGCAATTACTGAACAGAGTACTGTTATTAGGGAACTATGATATACTGAATGCATTGAGGTGGCACCTTTGGTAATGATTTTTAGCAGTAACTCAGCTATAATGTATGCAATGGAAGCAACTTCAAATCTTACACACAAACAGATACCACTAGGGGTATGAGTAACTAATATCACAGCAGCTGGTCAGATACAACCAAGAAACAGGACAAAAGCACATCGGAATAGCAAGAATAGAACAATATCTATAACTTGTTGAAACACTTTTCCGAATAGATTTTTAGTACAGTTACCTAGACAGTCTACTTGTGACACTGTCGCAGCAGTACTACTGAATGAAGGCACAAAAATACGGTTAAATGATAAAAACAGGCTTTGAGAAGTTGCCAAAATCTAGCAAATCTCTGGTTTCTGTGTGTCCAATAATACTGCACCATATTATTTCATAACCAGAGCGCCACCTTTATCTAAGGTGTACAGTGCATAAGTAATGCAGAATATTATGATGACTAATTTGTCATAAACAATTAGGCATCAGACTAACACTACTCAAGGTCCCCTTTCTTCTCCACCCCCCCCCCCCCCCACACACACACATCCTCAGCCACCCATACCAATGACGGAGGGTCTGGATGTTCTTTCTCTTCTCACGGATGCAGCCACCATAGCTCACTGGAACAACGAGAACCTCCCCAGTGACCGTATGTCCACAGAGAACGCCACTATCCTGACCAATGCAGAGCGGTGGCCACTGATGGTTGACCCCCAGCTACAGGGGATCAAGTGGATTAAGACCCGAGAGACCGAATTGAAGGTCGTTCGACTCGGGCAGAAAGGGTGAGTCTCAGCTGAAGACTATTTCTCAACCAGACCCTTACAATACCGCTAATAAGCTATAGAAGCAGAGAACGTAAGGCTATCAGCTAGACCTGTAAAACATAATTTCATACCCAGCTGTTCATGCCTTCTGTAGGGAGGGATGCAAGACTATATAGATACCATAGCGAAAGCCTCAGAAGCAGGGCTAGCAATGAAGCTAGTGAGCCTCCCTTTCCCCAAAACGCAAACACACATACACTCACAGCTACCTCGATTCCATTGAGCGTGCGATGAGCAATGGTGACTGCCTGCTGCTTGAGAACATCGGTGAGAACGTGGAAGCAGTGCTGGATGCTCTCCTGGGCAGGCTTACCATCAAGAAGGGGAAATACATCAAGATTGGGGACAGGGAAGTGGAGTTCCACCCGCAGTTCAGGCTCATTCTGCAGGTAGGCCGACTACAGAAGACCTGGTCAGTCCACAATGTCAGCCCCATATCTGAGGCTGTTCGAATTCCATGGGAGTGTACTGTAGGGAGATACGTATCATCCTTTAAGGAAATATGTCCTTATATCATAAAGTTTGAAGAGACTCCCATGGAAAGGATTAGTAGATTCGGTGGGCATTCTTTTTCATGTATGTGGTTATATTTTGGCCCTCCCCAGACCAAGCTGGCCAATCCCCACTACAAACCAGAGATGCAAGCTCAGGCCACTCTCATCAACTTCACTGTGACCCGAGATGGCCTGGAGGACCAGCTACTGGCCCAAGTGGTCGCCATAGAGAGGCCCGATCTGGAAAAAACCAAGGTAGAGACTTGCCTCAGTCCCCTATTCTATTCATGGAATAGTACCAGGAAGCTAACGTTTGCAATGATAGAATATTTACGCAGGTCATGAAGATATCTTTATCCCTTTCTCATTCCCCTCCTCCCAGGCTGAGCTGACTAAGCAGCAGAATGACTTCAAGATCAAACTGAAGGAGCTGGAGGACTCCCTCCTGTCTCGGCTCTCCTCTGCTGGGGGGAACTTCCTCGGAGATACAGCCCTGGTGGAGAACTTGGAGACAACCAAGAAGACTGCTCAGGAAATTGAGGCGAAGGTGGGTAGGAGGTGATGTGTTTGTCTTGTGGTGTTTATAAGTGGGATGGGATAGAGGTTAAATTAACTTGTGACTGCAGTAAAGAGCTCATGAGACTGTACGGGATGTGGAGCCTAGGAGTGCTGACATCTGCAGAACCTGCTTCATGTATGCTGACTCTTAGCTAAAATCATATACTGTTTTGCTATGCCTGTGCAAATTCTGAGTACATTGTAGGTTTCGAGCTAGCCCATGCAGTGATCTGTACAGATTTACCCATTCATAGCCAATCGAAGATATCTTAGGCCATTCACTTTTCTCCTTGTACAGCTTACGTGTATGTAGCGCTTTTTATTACCACCTTAAGATTGGATCTTACTGCAAGACCAATAATATACTGTCTATCTCCCCCCCCCCTCCCCTCCCCCTCTAGGTGAAGGAGGCTCTGATAACTGAGAAGAAGATCAATGAGGCCAGGGAGCACTACCGCCCGGCTGCTGCTAGGGCCTCTCTGCTCTACTTCATCCTCAATGACCTCGAGAAGATCAACCCACTCTACCAGTTCTCACTCAAGGTATGTTCCTTATCTCGCCAAATTATGTGCAAGGCTTGTTGTGGAAGCTAGGTTGAAAATTACACACTTGATTCCAGTATTCAGGATTAGATCTAAAAAGAGCTGAGGCTTTATTATGTATATGGCCCAAGACCTACATACTTTTATAAATATAGTATGATTTGAGTTATAGCTGATGCCTTC
This sequence comes from Phakellia ventilabrum, assembly GCA_963921505.1. Taxonomy (NCBI): domain Eukaryota; kingdom Metazoa; phylum Porifera; class Demospongiae; order Axinellida; family Axinellidae; genus Phakellia; species Phakellia ventilabrum. Next base: position 9,232,027 of record OY997379.1, on the reverse strand, counting down.
AGCCATACTCAAGTAAATGATTTCACATTCTTCCCTGCAGGCCTTCAGTGTGGTATTCCACAAGGCTATTGAAAGGGCAGAGAAATCAGAGGTCGTGAAGGAACGGGTGGAACACCTGATAGACAGCATCACCTACTCTGCCTTCATGTACACCAGCAGGGGTCTCTTTGAGAGAGACAAACTCATCTTTACCTCTCAGGTTGCCTTCCAGGTAGGCAGGGGTGGATGTAGAGTTTGTTGTTCCTTATGCATCATTTTGTTCCAAAGTTGAAGCCTTATCTCGCTATATAGCCTATCAAATTTGTGTTATTATTATTATATGCCATTTATATTACGTTTTCACCATTATTACACATATTGGGTAGTTGTATAGCACTGAGAAGAGCCACATACGTACCCACCTATTTCAGGTGCTACTGATGAAAACGCAGATTGACCCAGTGGAGCTGGACTTCTTGTTGCGGTTCCCCTTCACTCCCAACTCAGTGAGCCCAGTTGACTTCCTCTCCAACCAGTGCTGGGGTGGCATCAAGGCGCTCTCCAACATGGAGCAGTTTAGAAACCTTGACAGAGATATTGAAGTGAGTTGGAGGGAGAGGCACTCTCAGTTAATTACCTATGTTATCTGATAACACTTCTGCTCATGTTATGCTATAAAGGTATAGTGTCACTGAGGATAGGGTTTACCGTACAAAAAGAGTAACTGGTTGAACAATTTGGATGCCTAGCTATAATATGGAAGTGTCTTTAGGAAGCCTAGCATGTAGCCAAGATAAAGTATGAAAACCTCTCCCTGTACTCCAACTTGTAAAAATATACGCTGCGTGACACTTGAGTGACTTGTGACTAGGATACAGAGGCCCTAGCACTCATATACTTCGGAAATCAACCTTTATACTAAAGTTAGTCCTGTGATGCAACGAATGTCTTGCAATGTGTTAATCAAATGAGACCACTGGCCATCAAGCCCCTACTACCCTGTGTTCTCCCCCCCCCCCCCCACAGGGTTCAGCCAAGAGATGGAAGAAGTTTACTGATAGTGAGGCTCCAGAACAGGAGAAGTTCCCTGGCGAGTGGAAGAACAAGAACTCCCTACAGAAACTGTGCATGATGAGGGCTCTGAGGCCTGACCGGATGACCTATGCACTCACGTGAGCCTGTAGTTACCGGTAGTAGTGAATATGTGTCCTCAGTTTAAATTTGGGCTAGTGCAGAACTTACATAATACTTCCTCACCAGGTATTCATTTAGAAAAATCTCCAAGGGGGGGGCAAAAGCACGTCAGAAGACATTTGTACAGCAGTCTGGAGGTCCATATATACATTAATTGTTTTCAAGAACTCTTCCTATGGCTCTTCTTGCAGGCTGTTTGTGGGTGAGAAGCTAGGCTCAAAGTACGTTGAGAAGTGTACCATCCCCTTCGAGGTGTCCTTCCAGGAGACTGGCCCTGCCACCCCGGTGTTCTTTGTGCTCAGTCCTGGTGTAGACCCATTGAAGGATGTAGAGGCCCTTGGGAACAAGATGGGGTTCACTGTCGACAAGAGGAACTTCCACAATGTGTCACTGGGACAGGTACAGCCTGGCTAGCTGTGCGTAAAGGGAGGGAAATAAAGGAATACCATAGGAGCTGCTTACGGTATAGAGGCTTTCTGATAACTGTTTCTAAGCTTAAATGCTTTATGCTGAAGGGGCTTATAGAGCCATTGCTCTCACCCCATTACAGGGTCAGGAGGTGGTGGCTGAGAATGCTCTGGACCTAGCCTCAAAGGAAGGACATTGGGTCATCCTGCAGGTACGCACCTATTGAGTAAACCAATGCGCTAATAATACGATACAGTGGTGCCTTTATAGACTAGTCAAGAATCAAACTGCTAACAACAGTCAATAACCTATCTAAGCTGTCTCCTCCTTCTCAGAACATTCACCTAGTGGCGAAGTGGCTGTCTCGACTGGACAAGAAACTGGAGCAGTATAGTGAGGGTAGCCATGACAACTACCGGGTCTACATGTCTGCTGAACCGTCTGCCGATCGAGCAGGCCACATCATCCCTCAGGGCATCCTAGAATCCTCCATCAAGATCACTAACGAGCCCCCCACTGGCATGATGGCCAATCTGCACAAAGCACTAGACAATTTCAACCAGGTAGCCCACATACATACATACATACATACATACATACACATACATACATACATACATACATACATACATACATACATACATACAATAAAATCTTCTGCTCCAACTCCATCCACAGGACACACTGGAGATGTGCTCTCGCGAGAATGAGTTCAAGAGCATTCTCTTTTCTCTAATCTACTTCCATGCTGTGGTGGTGGAGCGTAGGAAGTTTGGCCCTCAGGGCTGGAACCGCTCCTATCCCTACAATACTGGTGACCTCACCATCAGTGTTAATGTACTCTACAACTACCTGGAGGCTAATGCCAAGGTACTGATACTTTATCCTAGCATCAATGTACTATATGTGATAGCATTAGAAATACTTTCGATAGGGATCCTACAAGCACTGACTGCATCTGCAGCTGTATGGTCAATAGCATAAGCATTATGGCAGCAATGTGAGTATATTATGTAGCATCACTGTGACTGTCTTTGATAGCTCTACTTTAGTATGGTCCTCCCTGGTGTTGATTAGCACATGCATTGAACAAATCAGACGCATGCCTTTTTCAATTCCCATATTATGTGATTTTCCAGTAGCAGTCCGATTCATACTTTACTGAAATCTTCTTTGGTGCAGGTCCCCTGGACTGACCTGCGTTACCTGTTTGGCGAGATCATGTATGGAGGACACATCACCGATGACTGGGACCGGAGACTCTGCAGGACATACCTTGAAGAGTACATGAGACCAGAACAGGTATTAGTACATTTTATTCAACAATATAATGCACATGGAGGGACTCTGAATATTTTCATTCCACAACTTGAATTTTCAAGGGTGAATCCTTGATGTAGTCCAGACATCAAATATGTGGGGTTAACCAATATGCGGTAGTGCTGAATTGTGTACTCTGAGGCCAGGTACATGACTCTTCTTTCCTTCCACACCTCCTCTCTAGCTGGATGGAGAGCTGTCGTATGCTCCAGGCTTCCAACAGCCCCCCACCTCAGACTACCAGGGCTACCACAACTACATTGATGAGAGCCTCCCGCAAGAGAGCCCCTACCTCTATGGCCTGCATCCCAACGCTGAGATTGGGTTCCTCACCACCACCTCTGAGAGCCTCTTCCGGACCGTACTGGAGATGCAGCCACGAGATTCCTCAAGTGGGGCTGGGGCTGGCATCACCAGGGAAGAAAAGGTGAGATCTACTAATACGCTTTTCCATTAGTTTGTCTATGGCAGTTAGGTACTGTAGGTTTCTTACTGTATCCATTTCATAGAGCACCACAAAAAGATAATTTAAAGCTGGCCCTAGTGCCGCATATAACACCCTTTAGTTTGTAGCTCTATTAAATACATTATAATTATTAGACCCTTTACTCCCCTGGGACATTGTAATTTGATGACTAAATACAATTTGCAACACTGGCACTACTGCCAACCTCCTACTAAGTGTTCCATTCTCGCCCCAATGAAAAATGCAGTGACCCATGTACCTCTGCCACTCCTCCCAGATCAAGATCCTCCTGGATGAGATCCTGGACAAGCTCCCTGATGCGTTCAACATGATGGAGCTACATGCTCGAGCTGAGGACAAGACCCCCTTTGTCTTGGTGGCCCTGCAGGAGTGTGAGAGGATGAACACTCTTACTAGAGAGATACGCAGGTCTCTCAAAGAGCTAGACCTCGGACTAAAGGTAATCAATATCCCTACTAGATATAACTAAGAGATCTCACTAGAATCCTGGATAGCGTTCATAAAATTTAATGGTCATTAAGGTCACCTCCCTCTCTCCTATAGGGTGAACTGACCATTACTGCTGTCATGGAGGATCTCCAGAATGCTCTATTTTTGGACAAGCTGCCTGACTCCTGGACGAGCCGTGCATATCCCTCACTCTATGGGCTCTCGGTCTGGTATGCCGATCTATTGCAGCGAATCCGTGAGCTTGAAAATTGGGTATCGGATTTCAACATGCCGGCTTGCATCTGGCTGGCTGGGTTCTTCAACCCCCAGTCCTTCCTTACGGCTATCATGCAGTCCATGGCTCGCAAGAACGAGTGGCCATTGGACAAAATGTGCCTCCAGTGTGACGTCACAAAAAAGAACCGAGAGGATTTCAGCAGTCCTCCGAGGGAGGGAGCTTATGTCCACGGGCTGTTCATGGAAGGAGCTCGCTGGGACATACAGACTGGGCTGATCCAGGAGGCTAAGCTGAAAGATCTCGCACCCGCCATGCCTGTCATCTGCATCCGGGCCATTCCAGTAGACAAGCAGGAGACTAAGAACATCTACGAGTGTCCCGTGTACAAGACCCACCAGCGTGGACCCACTTTCGTGTGGACATTCAACCTCAAGACCAAGGAGAAGTCAGCCAAGTGGATCATTGCTGGAGTGTGCCTGCTACTGCAGGTCTAGAACACCGACCATAAACACAGACTACATACTGAACATTGCTGCTGTATAATGCCAGTAGCTATAGTGTAGCTATATTAAAGCTAGTATTAGCTAGTAGGATCAAGGTGTTGTCTATGTATGTAGATAGTTATGGAGGCTACCCGCATCACTTATTGTATGTTAACGGTTGGTTGTATGTATAGCCTCATCGAGTATCCAAGAACACATAAAAATGTAGTTACTGTGGCCGACTGGGCGCTAATTTTACGTGACCATGCAATTATATGCAATTAGGTGACGTCACAAGCCAATTACGCTAACGGAACCGCAACGCAATGGAAGATGTTCCTAGCATACTCGGCAGCATTAGTAGTTGCCTCCCTGCAGCAGATTTTGGGATAGGCGACTCAGAAGATGTGAGTTCGAATTCGTTTGTGAGTGTGTGTGTATTACATTTAATAGTAAAAGTGACCGTATTGAAGGCACTGGGCAGTAGCTTGATGGCTATGTTTATTTCGTTAAATGCAAAGGTGAAATTAGCTTAGATTGGTGTGCGACGACAGTCAATCGCTGAACAGCTGGTGTAATAGAAGAGACTGCACACTAAAAATGCTGCGTGCGGATAATGTTTTGGTGAGCATTAATTGGAAGAGGTTTGGCGAGACCAGACTGAGCATGATATAATGTGTATTGTCGATGCTTGCGAGAATATTTAATGTGGTAGTGTAGATAACGAACACATTACTATGTGCACTGCATAAGCTGATTGCTAGACCTTGTCTAGTCTTATGACCAGACCATGCAAAAAACGAGTGGTCTGGGAACACTGCTGTTTCAAATTTGTTCTTGCTGCAGCTATAGCTGTGGCAGAAACGATTCATCTGGAAAGAACAACACTGCAAAATTATCCCCGCGTGAGGTTTAGGTTTACAGTAGGGCCATGGTTAGGCTACATACATATAAATCTTTGCAGGTTATAATTTGTGCGGTGCCATTCAAGAGTCTGCAGAAATTGCTATAATTTTGTCAGTACATAGTGAATGATAGCCTCGTACCCAGGCCACGCAAAAAAAAAGAGTTCTTTTTTTTTCCACGTGGCCTGGGTACGAGGCTAAGTGAATGAATGAGTACATGTAGACTACACCCAAGAGAGGGTTACGCAGCTATGTAACCCATGGGTTTGCGACTATCCTAAGGTGAAGCTGAGGGATAAATGCAAATAAGTGGGTTGTAGCACATAATCGCGAGTGGGTGTGGTCTAATCTGACTTGTACCACATTGTGCATGCATAAAATCTGAGTATATAAAAGCTGCTCAATGTTGCAGACCTGACTATCCTACTGCAAAAATAGTATTGCATCAAGTCAAAATAATTAATATTGTTTTCTACAGGGAATAACAGTGTGGGTTATGACCAATGTATATACGTAACCAATACTTTTTAGCCATTCAGTTTCATTATAGATGATGTAATGTGGTGTAAATCTTATTAACGGTGAAACAAATTTGAAATACATGTGTAAGTGTTCCCAAACCACTCATTTTTTGTGTGGTCTGGGGAGTCCAACGGGCTGGTGTTTAGATGTGTGTATGCTCTTTGATCCATGTCAGGCCATGTTACAAAAATAGAGGCAATTTCAGTGTTTGACCTGGCCTTAAACAAAAGAAAAAAGCCACGGCGTTTGACTTCCACTTAATGGGACTAAGATGGGGAAGAGGGGGCATGGTCTTCAGGTTGTGTATGGCTACCACCTCCAATGTCGGAGTTTTTAATTGCGAGACACGCCATTTTAAATTTGCAACAGGATAACGTTCCAGTAATAGGAACACTAGGCAGTGGAATACCAAACAGGTGTAAACACATGCTATCACTCCATGGCTCTCAAAAATGTAGTTCAGAGTTCTTTTTTTATTTTCTCCTGCTTGAGTCTGGATCCTTAAATGGTGGTCCAGCCTTAGGTATTAGCATAGGCACACTGTGGACCTCAGTTCTGAGGAGTGTGACTGTTGAAAAATCTTTTTCATCTTGTTCTAGGACTCTGGTGACAATGAGGAAGGGGGAGGGGCTGAGGTGGGTGTGTTTAGCCGCTCCCAGCACCTGCAGACGCTAGGACTAGGGAAGGAGTTTCTGATGGGAAGTGACCATGTTGGTGCAGGGGTAGAGCTGCCTCCAGCTGATTGCAGTATTCATGGGACGGGTGACCAATCCCATGACAGCTCACTCATAGAAAACACAGCAGAAGGCTTGGCAGTCGGGATACTCGGGAAGAACTTGACTGGTGATTTCTCTAGCTCGGCTGCAGGGGAAATTGAGAGGACAGATAGTTTGAAACTGTCACTAGCTAGTGAATCCAGCCAGTCAGACTTGGGATCTGAGGCCGAGCAGGGGGGTGCTAGAATGGCTGCATCGTCTGTGCTAAACGAGGCGTTGGATGATGCTCCTCCTCCTACATCATCTTCTTCTGGTGAACAGGACGAAGACCAGTGGCAGAGATTTAAGTCGGACTTTGCTGACAGTCTGCAAGGCTCCAAAACACAGCTGCATGAAGCGTTCCACTCCCATTCCACTCGCCCTGTGGTTGAGAGCCTAAGGCAGCAGTTACTGATAGATGCCATAGCCGCGATGCATTCGGTAGAAACCGAGAACGGGGAGGAAGACGAGACCAACAGAATTCTTTTGCACTCCGCACCTGCACCTGACGACGAGCGCATTTCCTGCCTTAGCACGGGCACTGCAGTGGCTAGAACTCAGCATTTGCTGCCTACCTCCACTGTTGGCCAGAGCAGCACTCAAATCAATCTCCATTCACTTGATTCTAGCTCTCCTTCGGGGGGTCGCCACTCCCTCCACGCTCCAGCCAGCCTGCAGAGTGGCCACGCCCCCTACCCTCCGGTCGAAAGCTTGCTGTCTGTTGGTACCCTGGAGACAATACCTGAACTGGAGCTGGATCAGTTGCTGGAGTCAGCTGGGTACGAAGGAGCAGAGGTACAACAAGTGGGTGTGAGTGGTATGCCCTCCAGAAAAGAACCCCACCCTCCTCCTGGATTTACATGGGAAGTAGGTGTGGCTTCAGCAGGGAGTGGTGACCTCATGCAGCAGTTAGAGCGACTCAACGAGGAGCGATGGGAGGCGGGGCCTGTGGGGAGAAGAGACACACCCACCACAGCAGGGAAGCCTGATAGTAAAGGTGTGGAGTGATGTTCCTTTAGGTTCCCCAGTTGCCATGGCAATTGTTTCTGTGTAGCTCTAGTCACTGCAGGTATTCCTCACCCTTCTCTACAGATCTCCTGAGCCCCACCCACCAGTCTGCTAAGGGGTGGAACCCTCACTCCATCCACCACTCGGAGGCAGTGAGCCCCACCCACCACTCGGAGGCAGTGAGCCCCACCCACCAATTGGAGGCAGTGAGCCCCACCCACCACTCGGAGGCAGTGAGCCCTGCCCACCAATCGGAGGCAGTGAGCCCCACCCACCACTCAGAGGCAGTGAGCCCCACCCACCAATCAGAGGCAGTGAGCCCTGCCCACCCACCTGCTGAAGATACAACAGCCACTGTGTTCCTGGATCTGCGGCCGACAAGGAAGGACGGAGCGAGGGTGGAGCTGCCAACTGCCAATGCCATCAACACAGGTGTTCAGGGACGGCCGGCCTCTGAGGGAGCAGAGGAAGAAAGGTGGGGCTGGAGTGCAGTACTAGTGTGCAGAGGAAGAGGGTGGGGCTTGTGTCCTGCGTATGCTAGTGGGAGGAGAGGGTGGGGTTTGTGTGCTGTATATACTAGTGGAAGAAGGGTGGAGCTGGTGTGCAGAGAGGAGTGTGGGGCTGGTGTGCAGAAGAGGAGGGTGGGGCTGGTGTGCAGAAGAGGAGGGTGGGTACTAGTGGAAGAGAGGGGGCTGGTGTGCAATACTAGGGCGGGGCTGGTGTGCTGAGGAGAGGATGAGTATTATTACTATCATGTATTGGAATTCCTGTGGTGGTGAGTACGTTGCCAACTGAAGGGCTTTCTCACTTACACAGGTCTAGTTCTGACAGTGAGGACAACAGTGATCCTTACTCCTGGCTGGCGCAGAGACAACAACTGAAAGACAACCTCCCTCCTTCCACCCCTCCCTCCTCAAGCCACACCCCACACAATCTCCATACGTCACAAAAGGCTGCAGTGTTGGTGACAAGAACAGCAGACCAATCGACTTCAGCAGCTGTTGCCAGCTCCAGAAGAGAGCCAGCCAATGCTGCCTCCGGAAAGAATAAAGGAGAAGGATCACTGAGGACACCCCGGCAGTCAGCCAGCAGCAGTCCACTGGCAGGTGAGAGGAACCCAATGCAAAGTGATAGAGAACAGCATAAGTCTACACCCAGGCCTGCAGCAATTCCTGCGGCACTAAAACTGGAAGGGCATTTGCAGCACGATAGTTCAGTCGCCTTTTTGAGCAGGGATGCTCACGTGAGTGATAGTGATCACAACAAGGTCTTCTATAGGAGAGAGATTACGAGTGGCTCTGCAGGTTCTGAGAGACGGAGCATTGGGACTTCCACTGAAGAAGACGGAGTCATGAAAGTTTCTAGTCTCAGTAGTCTCTCAGAGGAAGAGGCAATCGTCCCTGCGGATCACATCACTAGCGAGGAGGTGGGGTTTCAAGTTGAGAGGCACAGAAGTGGTGACTCTCTCACGCTCTCTTCAGAATTCTCCAGTCCTTCAGAAGGTGAAGTAGTTTCCTCAAAACCTCCTGCTGGGAAGAGTGCGGGCAAGAAGAGCACCTCGAAGAAAGCAAAGAAGAAATCAAAGAAAGACAAAAAGGAAGAGGAGAAGGTGAGAAGTGGAAAGAAGAGCGGTGGTAAGAGTAAAGGGCAGCACAGGAAGGCGGAGGGTCAGAGGAGACGGGCTGACAGTCTCACAGGCACCAGCAGTGAGGAGGAGCCTGCACCAGAGCCAAGCAGGAGGATGGCAGGTGAGCGAGTGAGGGAGTGAGAAAGGGTGGGAGGGAGATGATGTGTAAAGGGTCTTTGGTATCCCCTGAGCTATAAAGTGCTGGGCCTATCGCGTCAGCTACACACTAAATGGTAGCTGCATAAGTCTTATAGTTGTGCTGTAACTGGGCAGATTGGCACTGTTATCATAAGTGTACTCATTTGTTGTCTTGGCCACACCCATTTGTTATTATGACCACAGCTGCTGCTCATTTTAGCAAGAGCTAGTACTGTGATGGCAGCACCCACTTTCCCTTCCTGTAGGCGTGGCAGGGGAACCCCCTGTGGCAGCACCCACTGTTTTGGTGGAGGAGGGCGGGGCAGGGGGTGGGGCAGGAGGCAGGACAGGGGCTGTTGACACTGAGAGATTGAAGCTACAGCTGCAGCAGCGGATTGAGTCACGGAAACCTCCCTCAAACTTTGAAACACCAGCAGCACACCCCCTCTTTCACCCGGTAGGCTGACGACTATTTATAACACAATTGAAAGCTTTAAAATCTGAAGTACAAAACCAGGTGTAGTAGTACCTGCTTGAAAAGGATTTAGGTAGATAAAAGTAGCTTTGTTTCCCTAGAAACAAGGCTGTGTATCATATTTATGGCTTGCTCAATCAAATGTGAGTACTGACATCCTAATTCTTCCACACAGGACGTCTCCTTTGGTCCCCTTCTCACTTCTCTGGACCCCGCGGCACTGACCAATGCCCTCCTCCTCCTACCCCTGTCGGAGTATGGCCTGGCCTCTGTCCCAGGCTCCCTGGCTCCTCCCACCCACCAGGCACTCCACTGTCTCCTCCTCACCTGGTTGTCCTCCGCAGCTGCCTGGACCAATCCAGCAGCAGCCGAAGCGATCTCAAAAGGCTGCGTGTCTTCCGAAGACGATGGCGGTCGAGCTGTAGAGGTGGGGGAGAGAGAGATCAAAGGAACCAATCCTCAGTCACATGATCAGTCACATGATACAGGTAGTGACCACAGTAACAGAACAGGTATCAGCTCTGCGACACCCGTAGCCACAGGTAGACGACAAGCAACTGAGAGTGATGATGCAAGTCCTCCTGTCCTGAGCAGCCGAGGTGACTCACCTCTGCCCTCGTCTCTCCCTGCTCCTCCTTTCCAAGTCACAGGTATGCAGCAGACCATCTTTGATGGCAATCCTGCCATCATAGTGGGTGTGGCCTTGCCACAGGGCAGAGGTCAGAGTGAGCCCCACCCCTTAAATGTTAACACCAGTGTAAAGTCACCAGCTGAAGTTGACCCCGCTCCCCACCCGCTGGAGAGCATACTGAGCATGACAAAGCTAAAAGATGCTCTGGGGCTATTCCTTGAGAGTAGCACGGTGCGTGATTCCATCCCTGTACTCTCCCTCCAGCAACTTGAACCAATCTTTGACCTTCCGCTTAGCTCAATCTTCTCCATACAAGTAGGCCACACCCCTATGACCACACCCACCAGCTTCTATTGGCACAGCAGGTATCACCCGAGTTGTCTCCCGGGGAAGGAGTCGCTTGGATCACATGCGAGACTCCAGACCACCGTCTGCACCCTGGGACCCCAGACTCTCTCGAACCCGAGCCTCACCTTCTCTGTGCTTCACAGGATCTATTGCTCTGGGCTTGACCTAGCTGGCATTAGGCTGGTCTTTGGTGAGTCTGCCAGCTGTATCGATACCACTGCTCCTCCCTGCCCTACAAGGAGAGGCCACACACCCACTCTGGCTCTCGCCATTCGTGGTCCGGATGCACTATTTACCTGGCTGGAGGTCTGTGGACCCGAAGATAGTGCACTAGCTCGGATCACAGACCCTCTCTCCATCAGTGCCCTGTTTGGTTCCTATGGGAACATCATGCACTGTGTCCGTACACCCTATCGTGTTTCAGTGGCCATTGCAAAGTGGTTTGGTGGTCGGGCATGTCTCAGGACTGGTAGTGTCCTAGGGGTGTCTGACTTCCGCACAAAGTCAGAGAGACGTAAGCGTCAACGAGTACGGTTCTCCGAGAGTGAATCAGAGGACAGCCTCCCCTCTCCACTTCCTGATGTCACCTTCCCTCCGCTGGTCTCCAACCGTCCCCTACTAGCTACAGGCTACTACTCCAAGATGTGCTTGGTGGTATCGCCGCACGTTCCTCCTCCTTGCTATGCTTCCATCCTCGCCTCTTGCAGTCGGATGGGCTACGACATCTTTGGAGTCAAGAGACTCAGGCTGAACTCCAAGAGGGCAAAGGCTCTTCAAATACCCCCGTCATTTATCACCCACTTCACTCCATCCTCCACCCCACCCTCCCCGGCTCTGACAGACTTCGTATCCCACCCACTGCTTCCTGGGTGTGCTCAGATTGGCCCACCACTGCCGTCAGTGCTGCTTGTCCTCGGCAGGGAGAACGCTCTGCTGCACACAGATGCACTTAGGAGAAATATCCACACTGACCTCTTAAACCTGTTGGAGCAGAACCCAGTCTTGGAAGAACAGATTGGAAGAGTAGCCAATAGCTTTTCAGCCGACGCCCTGTTCCACACAACAGAGCATACTGAGGATGCCTTGAGGGTTCTAGTGGGTCAGATTGGATCCCCGACACTGTCCCAGCCTGATTCCAAACTGGCCAGCTGGTGGGAGGGAGAGCAGCCTCTGAAGGAAGAGATTGGGTTCCTGGCTGTGACCCAGAGCGGGGGTCTACAGAGGGTGGTGCGGGTACTGAATAGCATTTATCGTATCAAGCCTTCCCAAGCCAGGGAACACTCAGGCTCATCTCTCATGGAGCTTGATAGTAGAGTGGAGGAGGAGGATGATAATTCCGAGACCGATTTCGTGGATCTGGGCGAGTTTGAACTCCTGGGAATGAAATTGTTTCCCCAGTTGTCTCGGTTCCATGCCAAGCAGCTATGCCCATTTACACCCAAGGATCAGCTCTACCAAGACATGGTGCTGGCTCTCTCTGACTCTCCTGCCCTGATGCTCCTCTTCCGGGGCATCAACTGCAACAGGCGTCTGCAGAAGGTCCTCCCCAAGGCTAGCACGTCCCCCCTCCACACCGCATCTCTCCAGCAGAGCCTCAATGTCATACTCTCTCCCTCCTTCAGCAAGGCTTTTCACCTAGCGTCCATTTTCTTCGCTGACAAAGAACTATTCTGTGATTCTTCTAACTCTCCCCTAGCGGCCCACGTACCTCCCTCATGGGTGCAGGATTCTGACATTCTACTGGGGCTGCAGCGGGAACCAGAGGTGCTCCTCTCTGTGTTGGCCGTTGACGGGGCTCAAATGAAGCTACTAATCAAGGTTCTGGAGAAGCTCTCTCGAACGGGGTTCACCTTCGTTGCCATGACACTACACTCTGAGGACATGGAGCAGGAGGCTGTGCTGGAGGTTGGGGCGACAGGTGCCAAGGTGTGGGGCATGCAGCAGTGGGGCAGTGTGGCAAGCTGGATACATTAATTTTACATGTAGCAATTTATGAATTAGGCCTTACAGTTACTACTCCCATTTGCCAAACTGCTAGTTTAAGAGGTGGCTTGGCTCTAGTGGTTGTTTGCAGGGTGTTGGTTTTGAGATTTGAAGTTAGAAAGTAAGACGTTTAAAGCAGGTCCTTATCAGAATAAGTAAAGGTTATTTCCCTTCATCGTGCACACACACACACACACACACACACACACACATATTTTCAGCTGCACGGTGACACCAAAGTGGTAGTGTGCGTGGAGAGTGTAAATGCAGTTTGGCTGCTACAGCACCAGCTGCAGCCATTCACACTCGGCTCAGAAGCCTACAAACAAGCCCTGTCATGTGAGATAGCCCTGGAGCCATACATAGCAAAGCTTTATTACATCAGTATATGCCGTAGTGACATTAGCTTTGGACAACAAGCATGGCATAGCTAGCTACATCAATTACCTCGTCCTCTGTCCTTTCCTCTCTATACTCCACCCACTGCAGTCCCGAAAGACTTCGGCTCAGCAGTGGCAGACATTCGGCATTACTTCCCTGGGGGTATCTGTTGCCAAGCAACCACTATAACAAGGGAATATGGGGTAAGGTCTAGTCTACTAAGGCCCTCCTTGCACTATTAAAGACCGGAATAGAATACTGCAGTTAGCCTATCCTTTTTGCCCCGTCCATCGAACCCTGTCTTGTACACCTACAGCTTTCCTGCCCAGCCATTGATGACTTTGCTGGCATAGTTCCTGGAGATCTCAGCCCTGTCCCCTCCTCCCCCCTCCTGGAGACTACGTGTGTACTCCTTCCCCTGCCCAGCAAAGCACCTGTGGCCCAACGCTGCATCACCCTCCTGGAACTCACCTCACAGGTGCAATGCATCTATTGCATTTTATGAGAGCCTATGACTTAATGACAGCCATAATGACTTTTAGTCCACCTTGGCTGCGGTGGGTAATTAAGTATTTATGTTGTAGCAAGTAGAACTTGCTAACTTTGGATACGGTCCTTAGTTAGATAGCGTGTGCACCTTTAACGGTCTGAATCAGAGAGGACTTGGTATTTCCTGTTCTCACTGTTTTACTTTTGTCTCATTCCCAGGCCAGGTTCCAGATCTGTGGTCTCAGATTGAGTCAGTTGTCAGAGGATAGAGCGAGGGAAATATGTTTTGCCTGTTCCACTAGCATAAGGGTGAGTGTTGTTGGTATGTGGGTGAGGGTGTGTGTGTGTGTGTGTGTGTGTGTGTGTGTGTGTGTGTGTGTGTGTGTGTGTGTGTGTGTGTGCACATGTATGAAGGTATGACTGGGCAAGTATGCATCAGTTGGAACACATCATGGTTGAACAATGGATTGTATGCAATTTCTGTGAAGTGGAAGTCATTTCCTGAAGAATGACGGCTCAAGAGCTGAGGCAGCATCGTATGAGAGAGGAAAAAAGCAAAGGCATTATTGTACACCCCCTGCTATAATTATAGATTTTTTTCTTTCTGGTTATTATTGGCCTGTTGCCGTGATAAATCTTGTGGCCTTCAGTCTTTGGAAACAGCTTTTAGATTGCAGAAAATTACCGGATGGCTATCAAATGGTTACAAAATCACTTACACAATCAACTGCATTATGCTCACTCTCCTGCAGGCTGAAGACTTATATAGTGTTCCCTGTCTGATTCTGGTACTGGCCAGAGACAATGCTGCTGCCTGCTTCAAGATGATCCTCAAGAGGTGAGAGGAGGCAGAGGCCTAGGGAGGGTGAGGGGAGGCAGAGGCCTAGGGAGGGTGAGGGGAGGCAGAGGCCTAGGGAGGGTGAGGGGAGGCAGAGGCCTAGGGAGGGTGAGGGTAGGGAGGGTGAGGAGAGGCAGAGGCCTAGGGAGGGTGAGGGGAGGGAGAGGGTAGGGAGGGTGAGGGGAGGCAGAGGCCTAGGGAGGGTGAGGGGAGGGAGAGGGGAGGGAGGGTAAGGGGAGGGAGAGGCCTAGGGAGGGTGAAGATGGCTGAGGCACTGAAAGACTGCACTCATTCTCTCCCTGCAGTACTGTTCACACCAGCTACCGAGGCAGTGCTGAGGAGGTGGAGGAGCTTCTGGCTGGGATGATCATCCCAAATGGAGCCAATGAGGTCTGTCACAGTCCCAAGTGGAGCCACAGTACATGTACCTCCACTCCTGTCAAATTACAAAGTGAATGTTCTTTCCCCACAGGCAAGGAAAGTCATGGCTGTGTTTCAGAATTGAAGTGTCAGGAATGATAGCTACATTATCTAAATGGTCTTTGTCATGTGTCTAAAGTTGTAATTATGCAGCGGTATAATTATGATGTTGGTTTGTTTTTTGGGCGATATTAATTGCGATTAACCGTTTCTGCGGCGCGCGTCCCACTGGCCACGTGTGCGTACTAGCAGCTGCAAGTTTATATCAGCGAGATGGACAGCATCTACTCAGCATCATCGGCTCAGTTAAGGTACGCTGGGCAGGGAGTACAAACTATATAGCTAGTTTAGATGTAGGCCATGTAATTATATAGTCTGCATTAGCAAATACAATATGGATATTGGCGTGATCTGCGTTTAAATTTGCTTCTCTATTACAGTACTAATACTGCAGGAGGTAGGCCCTCAAAGCAGAGGCGAGATGCAGAGTTTCACCAGTTTATTTGTATAGTAGTAGCGGTGAGTCCAGTGAAAACATGTCAGTTGCATAAGGTAAGGCAGGGTAACTTGCAACGAAATCTTCTTTGGCTCCTTACACCAGTACAGGCGCAACGGTTAGGCAAGGATACTACTAACGTTAGGCAAGGATACTTCATTACTAACGTTAGTAATTAAGTATCCTTGTGAGCAAGGAAGATTTCGTTCCAAGTTACGTTTCCCTGCCTTATCTTTTATTACTTTGCTAGACACTGCCCTCTTTTACATATTGGATGACAATGCTCAGAGTAAAAACTAAAGGACATGTTCTGCGTGTGCATGTGTTGTGAGTAGAACAATTGCTACAGCAGCAGCGTATGCTTATCAACTATACCAGTTAGTTGGGGCAAATTACTCTGTTACAAATGGGCTTGTATTGAAACAAACCTTAATTTACTGTTTCAGAACCCTGTGTTTAATGGTTTCATCATGGGAACCATTCTCCTCAATGCTGTCATAATCGCCATGGAAACCACTACTCTGAGTGAGACCCACCCACTCCTGTTTACTGTCTCTGATAACATCTTTCTGGGCATATACATTCTGGAGTTTGTGTTGAAGCTCTATGCTGAGCCCGTGGGCTACTGGAAGAACTATTACAATGTTTTTGACTTCACTGTTCTGGTGATATCATCAGTGGAAGGTCTTCTCACTGCCCTCAACTTTGGCCAGACTGGGCTCACCATTCTCAGAGTGGTCAGGGGTAGGTGAACCACGCATGACAACTTATGCTAAATTGATACCAGAACATTGCTACTATTCGATTTCCAAACGATAGAAAAACCATAGTTAATGTGAAGTGTAGTGTCCTAATCTGAAAACAGGGGAGGGAATTATTGTAGATTTATTCCCTGTAAAAGTAAGTATATATATCTTTTCAGTGCAATATTTATGTATATTATGATTACGGAGGGCAATACTCTTCCTATGCTGTTCCCTCCTTCTCTCGTAATTGTTAGCTCTGCGTACGCTACGCACCCTTCGCTCCATCTCCTTCATCCGAGGGTTGCAGGTGCTGGTGAATGCCCTCATCCACACTTTCAGGAGCGCAGTCTTCTACCTCCTCCTGCTGCTGCTCATCCTCATGTTCCTCTTTGCCATCATGGGCTACTACTTCTTTGGCTACGATAAGGGAGGGGACACCAAGAACTGGGGCAACTTTGGCATTGCCATGTTGTCACTCTTCACTTTTGTTACAGTAGGTCAATGCCTAAACATTATTGCTGTATATAATCTCACGATAATAGCATGCAGGGATTGCTAGCTTGACCCTAAAATTATGTTTTAGAGCCGGGAAAATGGCCTCACATTCATCTCGGGCTAATGCTAGATGACTGAATGTACCTCCATTCTCAGTTTGACTATATCCCTCCTTTCTCCTAGGCTGATGGTTGGACAGACCTCCAGGACCAGCTCTCATCCCACGGCTTCAGGGGCAGTGAGTTCTTCACCATCACCTTCATCTTCCTGGGACACTTCATCTTCACCAACCTCTTCATTGGGGTCATCATCATGGTAAATGTTCATACCCTTAACTTATCATCTCCATGCCATGTATGTGTGGTGTATATGCTTTACCAACTGACCAGCTACTTACCTAAACACACTTGTAAGCTGGGGTTCATTATTCCAGAACATTCACTCAGCAACCAAAGAGTTTGAGGAAGCCAAGATAGAAGAGAAGAAGCAATTTATTCAGGTTCCAGTAGCAAGTCTCTGTATTGTAATACAGTCTACCTACATGTATTACAGTAGTAACTGTTTCCATGCACTGTTACAGAGTAAGAAGGATGCCATGGTCCAGAGACAGCATGAAGATGTCGTGCAGGTGCTGGAGAGGCAGGTAAATTTGTATGCTGTATAAGGCATAGGATTCTGCATGATGAGGAGTCGGAAGCACGCAGTACCAGCACCTTCTTTTAAAAAGAAGTATATGTAGCGAATTATATTTGTCGGGTGCTTAAATCTTCAAGTGTTTTTTACTTGTACACGTATACATAGATCGTAATACTTGTATACAGCTAACTGCCTTTTGCGATTTGCCCGTATGACTCTTATACACTTGTGTTTGGTACTTAAGATATTTATGATTGACATATCTGACAGGACATTAAGTATATAGCTCACAAGAAACTCTGAGATGCTACTGTATAGCAAGGGAACTGCAGCTGTATGCATGTAGTGTTGACCCATTAGGGAGCTGCATGGAAAGGATATGGTCATGCAACATTGTGCAAACTCGATAAGCCATTAATGAATCCCATCTCTATCAATTGCATAACTGAATATTCTAGCTAATACTTAGCTACACAAAATTACACCCTCTCCAATTTACAGACTTGTCCACTACTTGAGTGTACACAGTAGACATCATGTGTGATATTATATGCACATTTGATCCGTCCTTCCTTCCTGCTTCTACTTTCAAGCTTATACTCAAATTCTGAATTGAAGGAGTTGTTGAAAAAATACCTATCTTGCCCCCATCCTCACAGCATGCCAGTAACTTCACCAACTTTCAGGAGATGACTGAGGAATTTCAGAAGACCCTGAGGCATGATGACTTCCAGTACACCACCGACCTCAGCACGAACGTGGTCTGGATGGAGACCATGCTGGCCTCACTCACTCACTTGGAGAACAGCAAGTACAGGTGACACAATACTTAGGCTAAAATTGTGCATCCTGTAACCTTACCGGTGGGTGATATGGCAACACATGAATGAGATGATAGTGTGCTGGAAATTGTACATCCTTAATCCTCTTGTATGCTGGGATTACGATTGATTTGTTATATAACAAGTGTTTAAGTTAGTGAATCACATAGCTAGCTAATATTGTGCTTCCTCCCATGCAGAATCCAGCAGCTCCACTTTGAGATTGCACATACACTAGCTCAGCTAAAGGAAGTGCAACTACAGGAGCATGCATCTGCTTGAATAACAACTAGCTACTGGTATAGCCATTAGCTATGTGCATGTAAATAGGTTCAATCACTCTTTATGTAAGACATCCTAGGTGTGGTCCGTGTATGATATACCCCACTGAATATGCACTTGCTATACTAATATTAATTTTCTATTGCATGCCAGTGATGTAAAGACTGACCAGACACCCCTCCCTAACAGCTATATCCCTTGGTTGCAGCCACTTTACACTTGCAGCTTTGCAACACCTATTCCAATTGTTTCATGACAATACAACAGTAGAAGAGCTGGAGATGTATGGGGCAAAACTGCATATCCAGGGAGCCAAGTCGCTAGCACAGATGCTGGAGCACAACCAGACACTTAACTCTTAAAATTTCATCATGTCAATTTGGAGATGACAGACACACAGCTATTGAAGTGCTGGTACATGGCTTACATACTAATACCTCTCTTACTGAACTGTCGATGAGCAAAGAGGACAGAGATCACATTCTTTCTAAAATTTACAAAATTAACTTCATTAGGAAACAAACCAACCTTCCTTTTCTTCACCTATATTGGGAAACAGTAAGCACTTTGTAACCTATAGCTGCACATGTACAGTGAGCACATTCTATCATTAATCATACAATTATTATTCATAAAAAATGCTCAAAATCCCAACCATAAACAGACTTGTGATATGTCTCATAATCAGTAACACTGTACATTTGACCTCTCCCCTTGAAATTAAAAAATTGAAAAACGGCTACTATATCTTGTAATCACTGTACTGTGCTTATGAGACATAGCACCACAAATTTGCGCTATCGCTGCATGTAATCTTGCGTACTTGGTCCTTTCTTCCATTTTCATTTACAGTATTGAGACTGGGAATTGTGGGTTGAGGTGGGTGTTGGGGTTAGGGCTACGCTTAGCACCAGGGACAGTGTCTAGATGGGGTCTGGTGGTGCACAATACACGAGTCAAAGTGCACTGCTAGTCCCAAACACAGACCTAATTTATATATATACCTTTATGTGCCATGTTTGGGCATTACATTACGGTATATTCCATAATTATATGCTATGTAAGCACCTACCTTACACACAAGCTAACTGTATGACTTGTAGACAATGGACCAAATAAAAAGTACACATAATTTGATCAATATTATTTTATTATAAATTTTGGTGTATTACATATCAAGTGCACTGAATCAATAAGATACATGTATATAGCCTCGTACCCAGGCCTCCCCTTGCAACTTCTTTTTTGCAGCTATGGAAAGGATACGTCAACTTTTATCACAGCCAGGGGAAAAAAGTCACAGTCATGTTCTTTTATTGAAGTGAGCCAGTGTCCAAGACGCTGTATTGTACTTTCCTCTCTAATGATTTCCCTCTTGTGAGAGTGTATTCTCTGCAGTTCGTAATCATAATTTGAAGAGCAGTGGCTGAAACACCCCTTCAGTATCAGTATAACGGCAATCCATACAAAAACAATAGTGACAGGGAGAATCCACCGTGGTAAAGTCAGCACTACACTATTAACGTCTCTTTTCAGCCGGATTTCTGGGACAAGGCCAATACATCGAAAGACAACAACTCCAATTGCAATCGATACCAACAGAATACCATACTTGTGAACTCTCTTTCTGAAACGCCTCTTCAGTATCAGTATAACTGCAATCCATACAAAAACAATAGTGACAGGAAGAATCCACCACGGTAAAGCCAGGACCACACTATTAATGTCTCCTTTCAGCCAGATTTCAGGGAAAACACAAAAGCACAGAAAGACACCAAGTGTTGCCATTGCAATTGATACCAACAGGATACATATCTTGCCGTATTTCTGAATTCGTTTTCTGAAACACCCCTTCAGTAACAGTATAACTACAATCCATACACAAACGATGAGAGCTAGACTAAGACTATGCTTGTATACTTGTCCCATTGACGTAGCCAGGCCCTCCCCCAGAATTCAAATTCTTTGATCGCGATTTACATATAATCATAGCTAATCGTAATCGGGGCTCAGCCTCGAACTGAGCAGCCACGCCTCCCACCCGTGAGTAAAATTCATGCCTGGCCAAGAGGTCCAGGTTGAAGAATTGATTGCTGGCTAGCTATTAAACTCTAGATGACCTGGGAATCTTTGAAGATTAATATCATAAGACTATCCAAAATGTTAATATAGATGATGCCATACAGTTTGGGGTAATCACTGATCAGGCGTGGCCCGACTAGCTACAGGAAAATGTTCATGCAATTTTTTGACTGGACGGCAACTCCATGTGCAATGATGTTGAGATTATGACTTCTATTGGACTGTATTGTTTTTAGTATCCCTTCTTTTCTATAGAGTCTTGTGAGAAAAAGTAGTTCCGGCATCTCCTCACTCAATTCCTCAACGGTACACTTATTGAATACAAGCATAGTCTTAGTCTAGCTCTCATGCCCCACCTCCAAGTTCCTTTAATATTTCCACATCCAAACACGTTTCACTATACAGGGTGTTCTTTTTGAAGAGTTTATGGATTGTGTGATTAAAGTGCATGCTGTATCATGACAGAATCAAGATTAAAGTTTGTCGTGTAAAGAAATGTTTCTGTCACTGTGCGGTATAATGTATATCTTCTCCCTTGCAGAATCCAGCAGCTCCACTTTGATATCGTGCTTAGAAAATTTATGCATATTCAAGCTTTGATGTTAAGCCGCTAATGAGGGCATTTATTTCACGTAGAAGATCTATGCATTATTAATGAGGTTATTATTTTCGCATATGAGCGCCCTCAGCATTCTCCTTTGTTGGTCCTTGTTTTGGTGTGCCATGAAGTGGACCTCCTCTTCACTTTGGGGCTGGGTGACCTCGCCCAGCCCTTACGTTTATATATACCAACCAATCGTGGGAGATTCTATCCCCTGCATATTTCCTGCCGGCGGAGAGGGGTACTCACTGGTTATTATGTACCCTGATTATGGCCCCTACTAGTTCTTGCATATACTTACTCCTTAGCTAATGCTAGTTCTGGGAGTGGAGGGTGGGAAGCTTGGTAATGTCCTGGTGACTTGCGAGACGGTCAGGCACTGGCCTATGCAAGACTGGTTACTGTTGGCGCCCAACTGCACGTGGCCAGAAATTATTAGCCTAACCCCAGGGGGGAACCCGCTTGAAATTAATTCTGTTGAACTATCATTAAACTCCATTTAATTTTTACGCTCACGTTGGCCTCTTGCCTAGTCATGCTTCATATCTTTGGGAGTAATGCAGGGGTTGCCTCAGGCATACTTAGTTCTCAAGCTAAGTATAGTATTATGTATGAACGATGCCATCATCCGCCCACCTGACCAGGGTGCCTCCCTGGTAGATTGTGGCTGAGTGCCCTCAGCATTCTCCTTTGTTGGTCCTTGTTTTGGTGTGCCATGAAGTGGACCTCCTCTTCACTTTGGGGCTGGGTGACCTCGCCCAAAATATTTTCTTTTCCCCCTAATCTTTAATTGCATCTAAGCAATTCAAACCCAGCCCAAAGTTAATTAGTTGTCATTCAAAAGTACCATATCACACTGTTGGGAGCCAAATGGCCATGATAAAATGCATAGTCGAACCAAGATATCAGTTATATGAAAGTCAGGAAGGTGTGCCATACAATGTAGACTGTAAAGTGATATAAGACTCCTTACGTTGTAACGCCAGCCAGCACTTTGGAGATGCTAGTTGTTGTCTAGGGATTTTTACGTATTCCTGGTACGCCTCACTCGCCCATCGGCCTAGCTGCTTAATTATAACATCCTGCACCCCAGCTGCCGCTGCTGTTGTTGCTGCTCCTATTCTGAATGAATGTCCATTGTAGAAGGAAGGGTCGAAACCTGCTGTCTTCAAAGTTGCTCTCAGTAGGGTCATCAGTTTTTGCTTCGTTAGGGGAGTCCCATTTTGTAATGTGAAGAGGGCGCCCGGGGATGGACCTCGGACTGCTAGGTATGATACGAGAGCCAATATGGGGCAAAGTTCTGAGTCCGTTTGTGTCAGGAAGATGAATGATCCTTCCCCGAATTGGTCTGTTTTAGATCTTTTCACCCGAATGCTGATAGTCTGTGGGTTCGAGTGACTGTCTATTGCCACATCATTGATGGTCATGTGAATTTCTGGGTTAAACTCCTAGCTGCACTGTAGGTACTGTGAATTCTCCAGATCTCATGAAGCCATGAAATCCAGTGCAGCACGCTGCCCATAGCATGCGACTCCCATATGTGAGTGGCTCTTTATCGAGGACCTTCTTTATTGCCTGGAGTAGGAATGAAGTTACCGGTAGCCTTGTCAGCTTGCCCTTGGTGTAGTATCTTTTGGTGCCCTTTAGGACGAGCGATAGTTTAGGGGTATTCTGTAAAGGGTTACTGAGACTGTTGATGATGTGCAGGTGGTGAACAGCTGCTAGGAATGTCTGGATTGACGAAGGAGCCAGGGTTTGGGCCATTTCTGCTACAAACAAGATTAGTGTCTGCTCCGATGCTGGTAGAGGTATTAGTTTTAGTCGGCCGCAGAATGCCAGGAATGCTCTTTTCCCGGAATCATACACTCTGGTGGTGGATGGGGCAATACCACCTGCAAGTAAGACTTCAGCCTTGGCTTCCAATGTGGCGATGTCCAATCGATGTCGTTGGTGAGGATGTCCCACAATGGCTGAGGGATCTCTGTTGGGGTATCCGCCACTTGTGGAGCTGCCATTCTGAGAGCCTGCAGAGAGTTATGAGAAATTGTATCAGCTGCATGATTTTTGGCCCCAGCTATATGCTTTATCTGAAGGGTAATTTCCCAATGTGCCTCCAGAAAATGAAGGCAACGTAAAAGATGCATGATGGTTTTGTGACAGCTGGTGCGAGATCTAAGAACTTCAACAATGGCCATATTGTCGCAGAGTACTTGTATGTGTTTATGGGTCCATACCTTTCCCCATACCCCCACTGCCAGGACTATCGGGAGGAGTTCCTTGACCGCTATGCTCATTCCTTCCCAGAGGCCTCTCCAAGGGCACTGAACTGTATCAACTGATTAACCCAATTAGTGTGTAAAGCATCACTTCCTCGGGCTTCTAAACCCCTAAGAACCTCGGATAAGGTTTCTAACCTACACATACACAAGCTCAGCTAAAGGAAGTGCAGCTACAGGAGCAGGCATCAGTTTGAATAACTACTGCCTTGGAATATCCATCAGCTGAGTGTATGCTGTTAGGCTGTAACTGCTTTCTTTTAGCCGCTGTACGACATCCAGGTGTGTCCATGCTTGACACCTCACAAACTAACCGTATGACTTGTAGACAATGGACCAAATAAAAGGTACACATAATTATAACAGTGCATGGCAAAATCATCACTGGAGTGTAATATTATTGTACATAATTTATTATAAAATTTTGGTGTATTATCAACTGCACTGAATATATAGCCTTGTACCCAGACCTCCCCTTGCAGCTTTTTTTTTTTGTAGCTGTGGAAAAGATACGTCACAGCCAGGGAAAAAAGTCGCGTTCCTTTTTTAGACTGCTGTAATAACTTGAGGTGGCCATGAAGGTACTCTTAATTCCGAACTTTAGTTTAACTCGAATAGCATATACACGCAGTACAGCACTTATATACAAAACTGACGGGATGACCTAACACAGGATACAAGTAGAGACGTGACTGGGACAGGAAGGAACATAGGTGACAATCACAACATGGCTGTACGGGCTAAAAGGGGTGACCTAACATGAACATGAAATCATTACATGCATGCAGGGCACAAGAAACGTACATACAGACTTCCTAATAAAGTCACAGTTACTACAACTGCTTACATAAAGTTTCTACTGTTTGCATAAAGTTTTTGAATTTTGACACCGATAACACACCATGGTGTAGTAATTGTGAACTCTAGGACCTTTATATTAAGGTTAGGACATTTCCCTATTTGTATATGTTGCTACACATGCTGCATAGGTATGATTTCAGTCCGAATTTATTCTGTGTGTTCGAATATAACTTGCAATTAATATTGTGAAGTTATTACACATGGTGAAGTACACATGGTATGTATGAGTATAAAAATTCCGATATTGAACTGATAGGCTAGCCTTTATGTACCCAGGCCTCCCCTTGCACAGCCGTGGAAAAAACATTTCACCTTTTATCGCAGCCTTGAAAAAAGTTACCTTTTTACCATGGCCGTGAAAAAAAAAAATGCTGTGAGGGGAAGCCTGGGTAGCTATGACATTCATGCATGGAATTATGAATATATTGTAGGAGTTCTATAAACCCCCTGAGAATCGAAGTGGGCTAGTGTGTGAGTTGCCGTATGGTAGCTATCCTTTGCCATGACTTCGTTGATGATTTCCCTTTTGCGAGAGTCCATTCTCTGCAGTTGGTGATCATAATTCGAGCAATAGCCGAACCACAACTCCAGTAATAATATAACTGCAATCCATACAAAAGTGACATCAACAGGGAGAACCCACCGCGGTAAAACCAACACCCATGACGCCTCACTACTATCAACGTATCTTTTCAGTCTGATTTCAGAGACAAAAAAACACAGACTAACAACAATAATTGCCATCAGTACCGATGCCGACAGGATACATATCTTACGGTACTTCTGAACTCGTCGTTTTCTTTCAAAAACTGCTTCCCTCGCATTTTCCAGGTCTTCAAGTTTTTCCCATCTACTCTTCTGTAGAGGTACTTGTCCCATTGTTAATGCGTATTACTAGCCACGCGAGCCAGGACTACCCCCCGCAGGTACAAATACACCTGATCGTGACACGCCCTTTCATTAGTTGCACAATTCATGGTTCCTCAGGCATGTGACTGTTATATAACGTTGCGTAATATCTCGAATACTGGCAATACTATTGTAACGTCATTGCCGAGCGCCTTAGCGCGAGGCAACTAATCGTGCAGTGTGGGCTGAAATCTCAGCTAGCGTATATATATATATGTGCGCAACTTCCGTCACGCTTAGGAATGCAATTAAATCTCCGGTTACGTTCCTTATACGCGTTATTACTATGTCTGTACGTTCCGTATGCGTGTTGTTACTATAGCTGTAACGAAACGCATCCGGCCCCGGGGGCACCCCGGGGGGCAAGCACGTGTTCAAGATGGCGTCCTGACGAGTTACATGGATGCCGTCTTTGTACTTCTGACGCCCGAAGGATCAGAGATCTGGACAAATCGATCACTTCTTTTTACCCAGGTAGGCTTACTACAGCTCCAACGCGATTAGAGTTTGTGTAGCCTCTGTTTCAGCAGAGATCTGCCCGCTGGAGATAGACGGTACGCGGATCGATCGCCAGCGATACGAACGTGAGTTTCAAGCAACTCTGCTCTCGTGTAGCAGCCATAGCTGGTCCTTGGAACTGTGTTGTATACAGAGACATTCGTCTCCTGAAGGCCCATTCGTGTAGAGTAGCTTCTCCGGCAATTGCGTGGACGATGCAGCTTCCAAACGTTCTAGTGGGTGTGGTTTTGTGCTAACTAACTAACGTCATATCTCTGCGCGAGGCTATCTGCGCAATGCGTATACCTAGTATATACTCCGCGGAGTAAATTATATTATCTACGCTAACGTCAACGTCACCTGAACACTTCTCTGCAGACTCATGTAAAATGAGAATAATAACAGAATACTGGGGTATAAAATCAAAGAATTGGAGAATAGAATAATTTCTAAGATGTGAAGCATAATATTACTAGGTATACGCAAGCGCACTATGCCTCGCGTTCACTATTAGATGTAGACATGCACTGTATGGAGGGGAGAGGCTTGTGGTCACATGCAAACAGTTGTGGGGTTTCGTTGTAGTTTGCTGACATCGTCACACGGGGTGCGTACTGGGGCGGGGTAGCCCCCGGATGCACACGGGGTGCGTACTGGGGCTGGGTAGACCCCGGATGCACACGAACCGATTATTTTCGCGAGTCAGCCAGTCGCGAGAATAAGAGCTTAACAGGGAATGCTAGAGCAGCTACGAGAAAGCGACTGACATCCAGGAGAATGATGTCGCTACCTACATTTTCCAGGGATCAGCCATGGATGCCACGGGAGAGCAGAGATAGGGGCTGTAGTGCTTGAACTCACGTTCGTATCGCTCGATCGTGCCGTCTGTCTCCAGCGCTCATATCTCTACTTATACAGAGTGTACATAAACTCTACTAACCTGGGAGCTGTAGTAAGCCTTCCCTGGTAAAAGGATGTGGTAGATTTGTCCAAACGTCTGAGTCTTCGGGCGCCACAAGTTCGAAGACGGCATCCATGTAACTACCAGAGACGCCATTTTGAACACGTGTTGCTGCCCCGGGGCCCCCCAAGCGTGACAGACATCTCCCATATGGAAATATATATATATATATATATATATATATAGACGCTAGCTGAGATTGTTGAGCCCATAGGTCGCGATTATTGGCCTCGCTGCGCTCGGCAATTATCTCAAGCCTAGTGTTGTGTCAAAAAATGCTTGGCAGTATATGGGAGGGGGGCTGAGAACCTTTGAAGAATAACCAACGTTAACATTTCAACTGGACAACCGTAGCAAATCCAGTTCTGGCATGTTCTGAGAATAGGTTCGTTATAGGGCCTTCTGGGAAGTGGCTTGAGAGCGAGTAGGGAAATACTGCAACTGTGGCTACGTAAAGAACAAACACCATCTTATGAGAGGCTAACTGAAGCACTCTATGCTGCTGGAGAAACGACTGCTGCTACTGAGCTCTGTCATAGATTTGGTGAGTCCACTGGGTACAGTTTGTATATGTTTTGACCTCACTGTACTGAACGTTTTAGTAATTATTGTATATACCATAATCCTTTCAGGACGTTTAGCTGAGGTCCAAACATATGATTATAAAGCACAGAAAAAGACGAGCGTAGACTTATATTCAAAGCATTTGAAGGAAATCTATAGTCATTTCAGTGTATTTCCCGATGAATGGCCTCCGAGAGTAAGTGAAGAGTACATCAACTTAGCCCTCGTTCACCACGATAAATTAGAGCCAGGAAGATATGCAAGTGAATTTGTAAAGACAACTCTACATGGCAGCTTTGATGATCTGAAGAACAAAAAGAGTAGTATTGAGGTGGAAGATATTTTCAAGTCTGATGAGTACTTATTATCAAAAAACGTAATACCAAAACCACGGCCAAGGGCACAATGTGTGACTGGAAAGAGTGAAAAAATGAACATTTTAGTGGATGGGGCTCCTGGAATGGGTAAGACTACTTTCGTTCGTAAAATCTGCAAAGATTGGCAAGAAGGGAAGATGCTTAATGAATTCAAACTAGTTGTCCTTTTAACCCTGAGGGATGACACCATTGCTAACTCACATACACTTCAAGATCTACTTTGCCATGACGATGAATCTTTACAAAACAGTGTAGTAAAGGAAATTAAAGAGCTTAGCGGGGAAGGTTTGTTGCTGTTGTACGATGGTTGGGATGAATTACGCAGTGATCAAAAGCAGAAAGACTGTCTCTTATGTAAGATTATCCTTGGTAAAGTTCTTCCTAAGTGTTCAGTTCTTGTTACGTCTCGTCCACATGCTTCAGCCTGGTTATGGCAGCTAGGATGCATTTCACGTCACATAGAGATCTGTGGGTTTACAGAGAAACAAATTAAGGATTGCTTCAGAAAAGCGTTACTTGAAAGTCCCGATGAGAGCGCGGCTAGGGAAATGGAGATTTATCATGATATGCTTGCACTCTGCTATTTGCCCCTCAACTTGGCAATAGCCTTATATGTATATAAGACCAGGAATTATTCTTTTCCTAGTACCCTCACTGAAGTTTATGAACTATTTACTCTCCATGCACTTATTCGACACTTCCAAGCCCACAGTCCCAATGAAGTTGTGTATCTTCCAAGCATAAAGCATTTGCCTCAACCTGAAAGTGAGTTGTATAGTGCATTGTGCAGAGTAGCGTTTGATGGACTGATAAATAAACAGATTACTTTTTCAAAAGAAGAGCTACAAGCATACCATCCATTGTTCCCACATGAGCATAACACACTGGGACTAATGACAGCTTTTCACAGTTTCACCCAAGTGGGTCTGAGCACAAAGTACCAATTTACTCACCTCACAATTCAGGAATTTTTAGCAGGGGAGAAACTAGCAGGAGAGTCAGCTGACTTCCAAGTAGATTTTCTCTCTAGATACATCAGTGAACCTCAGTTCAGAATGGTCTGTATCTTCTTCTCTGGAAAAGCAAAAATTGAGGCTAAAGTTCAGGAACTCTTCAAGTTTTTCTACGAATATGAATTCCATAACCGTTGGTGTCGCAACCCAGACAGGATAATGTTGCTGACACATATGATGAATGAATGTCAGAACCCTGAGATTCTTCAAAATGTAATTGGAGGTATTCCTAAACATTCCCTTGATCTTTCTTATTACCCAATAGAAAAGGCAAATGATTGTTATATTGTTGGAAACTTTTTAAAAAAGAGTGCTATAAAATGGAAAACATTTGACCTAGCGTATGCTTTCAGTGGTTTACATTCATTTTCTGTCGCAGATAGCTTGCTACAAATATTAACAGAAGTGCTTAGGGATGCACATCATTTGTCATTTGAGGAAGTTAACCTTATACACAACCATTTTAGTGACTCTGCACTCCAACAGTTCCTTGCAATACCGCCACTTGTAAACTTAAAATCTGTTAAATTGGATATTTCTCGCAAGTCAGAATCTGCTACAAAGGTTTTGAAGGTTCTTAGCTCTCTACGACATCTTACTCATCTTTCAATTGTTGTATGGAAGGCAAGCCACTTTTTGGAAGTTATAAACACAGCTATCAATGATCTTCCGTTGTTATTGTCACTAAAAGTAGGTGCTTATGCCAAACGTTTAACAGTTGCTACCTCAGATGCACACTATGTGATCATCAACCATTTAATGTTTAAACTGGAAGTGTTTCACCTTGAACGTATTGAACTTACTGCACCTTTTATTGAAAATCTCTCTCAGTGTATTTTAGCAAGGTGTACCATAAGGGAACTTGAGTTATCAAACACACTTAGTACTAGTGATGCTTGCACTTTCTTCCAATCAATGCAATCAAATACATCAATTCAAATACTGAAATTATCAGGAATTAATGTGTGTGATCATGATAGAGCTGGACAACTCCGTATTGTCGATGCTTTTCGTGGAGTTCTTCTAGCCAACAAAATATTGAAAAGCGTGAGGTTAGGAGAGTGTAGTTACCGAATTGCTAGTAGAATTCTGAGACAGGTTTTACAGGAAAGTGCAGAAAGTAGCAAACTCACCAATATGGAAATGAATGTATATTTTGTGCCATGCAGAAAGGGCCTCATCTGCTTTACAGAAGCTCTGTGTAATACTACTATTCACGACTACTCATGGAAAGACACACCTAATCCATTTACTGGAAACAGCATTAAATTGGACCCTCGAAACAAGACTGTTCAGAGGATATATCTCCACATACATGGAGATGACCCAGTAACTTTAAAATGCATCACCTGTCTATTGTCAAATGCTGTCAACTTAAAAGATCTAGTTCTTGGTACTTTTAGTGGACACGATATTCCTCCTTCTGGTATGCTGAAAATACTGAAACAGATGCAAAGGAATACCACAGTGGAATCTTATCGATATCACTATGATCATCTTCCCAACACCGATTCTGAATTAAAAACTCTAGTAGAAACCAATACAACTCTAAAGAGACTTGCCTTATATGGTCTGAATGACTTAATTCTGCATGGCATTGTTG
This sequence comes from Phakellia ventilabrum, assembly GCA_963921505.1. Taxonomy (NCBI): domain Eukaryota; kingdom Metazoa; phylum Porifera; class Demospongiae; order Axinellida; family Axinellidae; genus Phakellia; species Phakellia ventilabrum. The sequence continues at coordinate 9,201,749 of OY997379.1, read as the reverse complement.
AAAGACTGACCAGACACCCCTCCCTAACAGCTATAGCTCTTGGTTGCAGCCACTTTACACTTGCAGCTTTGCAACACCTATTCCAATTGTTTCAGGACAATACAACAGTAGAAGAGCTGGAGTTGTACAAGGCAAAACTGCATATCCAGGGAACCAAGTCGCTAGCACAGATGCTGGAGCACAACCAGACACTTAACTCTTTGCAAGCCATGGGCACATTTATGTGACTATATAAAATAGAGAAAACTATGTACTTTATATTAACGCCTAATATAAAAAGCTCATATAAATTCACATAAGCCTTATGGATGTATAAAAACTTGGCTGGGAAAGAGTTAAGAATCTTAAAATTTCATCATGTCAATTTGGAGATGACAGACACACAGCTATTGAAGTGCTGGTACATGGCTTACATACTAATACCTCTCTTACTGAACTGTCGATGAGCAAAGTGGACAGAGATCACATTCTTTCTAAAATTTACAGAATTAACTTCATTAGGAGGCAAGCCAACCTTCCTTTTCTTCACCTATATTGGGAAACAGTAAGCACTTTGTAACCTATAGCTACACAGTGAGCACATTCTATAATTAATGTTAATGTTTAGTCGTACAATTATTATTCATAAAAAATACTCAAAATCCCAACCATGAACAAACTTGTGATATGTCTCATAATCAGTACTAACACTGTACATTTGATATAAGTTAACCTCTCTCCTTGAAATTGAAAAATCGGAAATCGGCTACTATATCTCGTAATCACTGTACTGTGCTTATGAGACATAGCACCACAAATTTGCGCTATCGCTGCATGTAATCTTGCGTACTTGGTCCTTTCTTCCATTTTCATTTACAGTATCGAGACTGGGAATAATAGGTTGAGGTGGGGGTTGGGGTTAGGGCTACGCTTAGGACCAGGGATAGTGTCTAGATGGGGCCTGGTGGTGCACAATACACGAGTCAAAGTGCACTGCTAGTCCCAAACACAGACCTAATTTATATATATATGCCTTTATGTGCCATGTTTGTCTGGGCATTACATTACGGTATATTCCATAATTATATACTATGTATATATATATATATATATATATCACTGCTAAAAAGGAAAGGTTATTTTAACAATGGATTGGTTACTGGAGTTGCATCATTATGATAATCATTTTGTACTATAGTACAGCTTTTGTAAAGGAATAATTTTCTGCTGACTGTAATACCTTACATGGCTATCCAATGGCATAGTATAGATAGCTCATGGTCTCATGCCAGAGTGCTACAGTAACAATCTGTTGATCAGTTGAAAGCATGACTCTGTACTACACAGATGTAGCCAGTATAGTACACAGCTTTGACAGGAAACAATTCATTTCCGCCATATGACTCTGATAACGTGGATTAGTTAATATATGGACAGGCACATGTCAAAGTGCTTCAACACCAGCTGTCAATGACAATAATATCCATTGTCTATATTAGTTGCAACTCTAGTAACCAAATGTTTGGTTAAAATAACCATTAGGATTTTACTGTGTAAGCACCTACCTTACACACAAGCTAACTATATGACTTGTAGACAATGGACCAAATAAAAAGTACACACAATATGATCAATATTATTTTATTATAAATTTTGGTATTACATATCAAGTGCACTGAATCAATAATATAGCCTCGTACCCAGGCCTCCCCTTGCAACTTCTTTTTTGCAGCTATGGAAAAGATACGTCAACTTTTATCACAGCCAGGAAAAAAAAGTCACAAAGTCATGTTCTTTTTTTCATGGCTGTGAAAAAAGCTGGGTCAAGTCATTGTTCATGCCTGTAACATGGTAGAATTGAAGTGAGCCAGCGTCCAAGACGCTGTATTGTACTTTCCTCTCTAATGATTTCCCTCTTGTGAGAGTGTATTCTCTGCAGTTCGTAATCATAATTTGAAGAGCAGTGGCTGAAACACCCCTTCAGTATCAGTATAACTGCAATCCATACAAAAACGATAGTGACAGGGAGAATCCACCGTGGTAAAGTCAGTACTACACTATTAACGTCTCTTTTCAGCCGGATTTCAGGGACAAGGCCAATACATTGAAAGACAACAACTAGTACTCCAATTGCAATCGATACCAACAGAATACCATACTTGTGAACTCTCTTTCTGAAACGCCTCTTTAGTAACAGTATAACTGCAATCCATACAAAAACAATAGTGACAGGAAGAATCCACCACGGTAAAGCCAGGACCACATTATTAATGTCTCCTTTCAGCCAGATTTCAGGGAAAACACAAAAGCACAGAAAGACACCAAGTGTTGCCATTGCAATTGATACCAACAGGATACATATCTTGCCGTATTTCTGAATTCGTTTTCTGAAACACCCCTTCAGTAACAGTATAACTACAATCCATACACAAACGATAGTGACAGGGAAAATCCACCGCGGTAAAGCCAGGACTGCACTATTATCGTCTCCTTTCAGCCTAATTTCAGGAACAACGCAAATACAGAGTCTGATTTCAGGGACGAAGTAAATGCACAGAAAAACAGCAATTGCCATTGCAATCGATACAAACCAGATACAGATATTACCGCATTTCTGAACTCGTAGTTTTCTTTCAAAAACTCCACTCTCCTCGTCTTCAAGTTGTTTCCATCTACTCTTCTGTGGAGATACTTGTCCCATTGTTAATACGTAGCCAGGCCCTCCCCCAGAATTCGAATTCTTTGATAATATAATCATAGATAATCGGGGCTCAGCCTCGAACTGAGCAGCCACGCCTCCCACCCATGCCTGGCCAAGAGAGGTCCAGGTTGAAGAATTGATTGCTGGCTAGCTATTAAACTCTAGATGACCTGGGAATCTTTGAAGGTTAATATTATAGGACTATCCAAAATGTTAATATAGATGCACACTACAAAAAATTACGTAGTTGTTTTGACCGCTTAGTGGTTACCTGAATTTCAGATGTCTAAGTATGAAGGTAGGAGTTAGGCCTCAAAGTGGGTAATTTGTTCCTTGCTATGGAAATTTACTATGGAATGTCAAGTTTCATAGCAAGGAGCAAATTACCCACTTTGAAGCCTAACTCCTACCTTCATACTCAGACATCTGAAAGTCAGGTAACCACTAAGTGGTCAAAACAACTACACATTTTTTGCAGTGTGATGCCATACAGTCTGGGGTAATCACTGATCAGGCATGGCCCCGACTAGCTACAGAAAATGTTCATGCAATTTTTTGACTGGACGGCAACTCCATGTGCATGATGCTGAGCTTATGCCTTCTATTGGACTGTATTGTTTTCAGTACCCCTTCTTTTCTATATAGTCTTGTGAGAAAAAGTAGTTCCGGCATCTCCTCACTCAATTCCTCAACTGTACACTTATTGAAATACAAGCATAGTCTTAGTGTAGCTCTCATGCCCCACCTCCAAGGTCCTTTAATATTTCCACATCCAAACACGTTTCACTATATAGGGTGTTCTTTTTGAAGAGTTTAAGGATTGTGTAATTAAAGTGCATGCTGTATCATGACAGAATCAAGATTAAAGTTTGTCGTGTAAAGAAATGTTTCTGTCACTGTGTGGTATAATGTATATCTTCTCCCTTTCAAAATCCAGCAGCTCCACGTTGATTTCATGCATACACAAGCTCAGCTACAGGAGCAGGCATCAGTTTGAATAACTACTGCCTTGGCATATCCATCAGCTGAGTGTATGCTGTTAGGCTGTAACTGCTTTCTTTTAGCCGCTGTACGACATCCAGGTGTGTCCATGCTTGACACCTCACAAACTAACCGTATGACTTGTAGACAATGGACCAAATAAAAGGTACACATAATTATAACAGTGCATGGCAAGATCATCACTGGAGTGTAATATTATTGTACATAATTTATTATAAAATTTTGGCGTATTATCAACTGCACTGAATATATAGCCTTGTACCCAGGCCTCCCCTTGCAGTTTTTTTTTGCAGCTGTGGAAAAGATACGTCACAGCCAGGGAAAAAAGTCCCGTTCCTTTTTTAGACTGCTGTAATAACTTGAGGTGGCCATGAAGGTACTCTTAATTCCAAACTTTAGTTTAACTGGAATAACATACACGCAGTACAGCACTTATATACAAAACTGACGGGATGACCTAACACAGGATACAAGTAGAGACGTGACTGGGACAGGAAGGAACATAGGTGACAACCACAACATGGCTGTACGGGCTAAAAGGGGTGACCTAACATGAACATGAAATCATTACATATCATGCTTGCAGGGCACAAGAAACGTACATACAGACTTCCTAATAAAGTCACAGTTACTACAACTGCTTACATAAAGTTTCTACTGTTTGCATAAAGTTTTTGAATTTTGATACCGATAACACACCATGGTGTAGTAATTGTGAACTCTAGGACCTTTATATTAAGGTTAGGACATTTCCCTATTTGTATATGTTGCTACACATGCTGCGTAGGTATGATTTCAGTCCGAATTTATTCTGTGTGTTCGAATATAACTTTCAATTAATATTGTGAAGTTATTACACATGGTATGTATGAGTATAAAAATTTCGATATTGAACTGATAGGCTAGCCTTTACGTACCCAGGCCTCCCCTTGCACAGCCGTGGAAAAAACATTTCACCTTTTATCGCATCCTTGAAAAAGTTATCTTTTTACCATGGCCGTGAAAAAAAAAAAGCTGTGAGGGGAAGCCTGGGTAGCTATGACATTCATGCATGGAATTATGAATATATAGTAGTTCTATAACCCCCCTGAGAGTCGAAGTGAGCCAGTGTGTGAGTTGCTGTATGATAGCTATCACTTGCCATGACTTCCATGATGATTTCCCTCTTGCGAGAGTCCATTCTCTGCAGTTGGTGATCATAATTCGAGCAATAGCCGAACCACAACTCCAGTAATAATATAACTGCAATCCATACAAAAGTGACATCAACAGGGAGAACCCACCACGGTAAAACCAACACCCATGACGCCTCACTACTATCAACGTCTCTTTTCAGTCTGATTTCAGTGACAAAAAAACACAGACTAACAACAATAATTGCCATCAGTACCGATGCCGACAGGATACATATCTTACGGTACTTCTGAACTCGTCGTTTTCTTTCAGAAACTGCTTCCCTCGCATTCTCCAGATCTTCAAGTTTTTCCCATCTACTCTTCTGTGGAGGTACTTGTCCCATTGTTAATACGTATTAAATACGTATTAACAATGGGACAAGTACTAATTACTAGCCACGCGAGCCAGGACCTCTCCCGCAGGCACAAATACACCTGATCGTGACACGCCCTTTCATTAGTTGCACAATTCGCGTTGATCGACTGTTCCTCAGGAATGTGACTAGACTGTTATATAACGTTGCGTAATATCTCGAATACTGGGCTAACGTCATAGAATATATACTCCGCGGAGTAAATTAAGCTAACCTGACCACTTCTCTGCAGACTCATGTAAAATGAGAATAACTAGTTTAATGCAGGACATTGTGGGGCGAGCCTGAGCGAGTGTCTGTGCATTATATTAGCAAATGGGCATTCAAAGTGGAAGTAATACAACAGTGATCGGATTGTATGACTAGATAGGGCTCATAGATACTGCAGTAACCGCTCCAACAGTAGCATGGACACTATAGCTATTTTACGAGACAGCCAATTGTGAGAAGTAATATGGGTGCTGTTATATTGTGCATTAACAAGTTCGTGTTTGAATATTGTATATATATATCACTGCTAAAAAGGAAAGGTTATTTTAACAATGGATTGGTTACTGGAGTTGCATCATTATGATAATCATTTTGTACTATAGTACAGCTTTTGTAAAGGAATAATTTTCTGCTGACTGTAATACCTTACATGGCTATCCAATGGCATAGTATAGATAGCTCATGGTCTCATGCCAGAGTGCTACAGTAACAATCTGTTGATCAGTTGAAAGCATGACTCTGTACTACACAGATGTAGCCAGTATAGTACACAGCTTTGACAGGAAACAATTCATTTCCGCCATATGACTCTGATAACGTGGATTAGTTAATATATGGACAGGCACATGTCAAAGTGCTTCAACACCAGCTGTCAATGACAATAATATCCATTGTCTATATTAGTTGCAACTCTAGTAACCAAATGTTTGGTTAAAATAACCATTAGGATTTTACTGTGATATAGTGTTGATTTGTGCTGAGACCTTACGTTACACTGAGGGAGAGGAGCCTTGTATCATTCTGTGATCAAGTTTTCATGTTCTATTGCTCCATAGCTATTTTATTTATAAAAAGAACCTACATCACAACATGATTCTGCACATATTAAGTGGGGAAGTTTTGAGAGAACTTAGCTAATCAAATTCTGCATACAGCATAAAAATGTATAATATTTACATGCTGCCCACAGTCAACTCCAACAACGGTATACGTATAAGCTACCTAGCTCATAACACTTGTTAAATTATGAGGGAGCTTCTCTGAACTAACTATATTATACAGAAACCTGTTATAGCTACTACAAATCACTACAGTCTACTATGATAGCAAACAAGACTACATCCAGCAGTGTTAAAGTCTAAGCATACATAAAAACAAGGCTGAAGATTGTGCTCCGTTACTAGTAATTCTAGGTTAAATGTACCTGAAACTAAATGCTGGTTGGGGCTCTTCTTGCACAGCTGTCACGTTACCGACAGTGCTGAGTCTCAGCCATTTCGTAATGCGTTTGTGGATTACTATACCACTGTCTAGCCCTTCTTCGCCACGTAAGCAACATAAAAACCTTACCTTGGCCTATTGGGCCTGTAAACTTCCAGTAGCTTCCATTCTGTCTGCTCGTGCACACACAATTATTAAGCGTAGTAGCGTACGCGTAATACGCAAAATTTGAATTTTGTATTGATGTTCAGGGGGAAAACCAGTAATGCCTTGGATATGATCTCCCAAAAGGGCAAGGGTGGTGTTCTAAATGTCACCGATCCAACCAACCCTGACGACCCTGCATCCCCCCCAGTTCTTGAAGTGTTAAAATTGAAACACCCGCCCGCACGACCTGCCATTACTGATGCCTTAATTCTGGATCGCCAAGACCCTCCACAGGTTCATCCAGTCATTTATGACAGGATAGATGCCAGTTGTATCCGCACTGCTGCCCTTAACACCAAAGGTGCTGCTGGGCCCTCCGGACTCGATGCACATTGTTGGAGACACCTTTGTACCTCCTTTCATTCTGCGTCCAGGGATTTGTGCCACTCTTTAGCCTTGCTTACCAGAAGGCTCTGTACGTCATTCGTGGATCACAAAGGCCTTTCTGCCTTCCTTGCCTGTCGTTTAATCGCATTAGACAAGTACCCAGGTGTGAGACCGATCGGAATATGCGAAACTGCCAGAAGGATTATCTCAAAGGCCATCCTCTATGCTATCAGAGATGATATCCAGGATGCGGCAGGTTCGCTTCAGCTCTGTGCCGGACAAATTGCAGGCATCGAAGCCGCAGTCCACTTCATGAGAAAGAGCTTCCATTCTGAGGGTACAGAAGCGGTGCTGCTTGTGGATGCGAGTAATGCTTTCAACTCCCTCAACAGCGATGCGGCCCTTCATAACATCAGGCACGTATGCCCCTCCCTGGCCACGGTTCTAATCAACACCTACCGGGGCGCCTCGGAGCTGTTCGTGGGTGGCTCAACTCTCTCCTCGGAGGAAGGCACAACTCAAGGTGATCCTTTGGCTATGCCAATGTACGCCATGGCGACCATTCCTCTCATTAACCAACTAGGCGAGATTGCAGACGTGAAACAAGCATGGTATGCCGACGATGCCACTGCTGCTGGAAGCCTCCAATCCACTCGACGATGGTGGAACCACCTAGTCTCAGTAGGTCCTGCCTTTGGATACCATGCCAATGCTTCTAAGACCTGGCTACTCACGAAGGAGGAGCACCTGGACCGAGCCAAGACCATCTTTCAAGGCACACAAGTGAATATCACCACCAATGGCCGACCTCACCTTGGAGCTGCTCTAGGCTCCAAGGAATTCGTTGAGCAGTTTGTCTCTGACAGGACCCACCGTTGGACACAAGAGATACTCACCCTAAGTGACATTGCTAAATCGCAGCCACATGCTGCTCATGCAGCTTTCATTCATGGCTATGTGCACAAGTTCTCATTCCTTTGCAGGACCATTCCCAACATCGAAGGTCACCTTCACCCACTCGAAAACTGCATTCGTTCTAATTTCATCCCTTCCTTAACTGGCAGATCTCCCCCCAATGATCAAGAACGCGACCTTCTCGGCCTACCACCGAGGCTAGGTGGCCTTGGCATCACCAATCCAACCATGCTATCCTCCAGTGAGTTCGAGGCCTCTAAAGCCATCTCAGCTCCTCTGAGCAGTCTTATCGAAGAGCAGCGTTTGGAGTACCCCTACGAATGCATTGAGGCTCAAATCACAGCAAAGAAGGCAGTCCACCAACAACGTCGAACCAATGCTAAGGTGTCTGCATCTGTCATCAGAGGGAATGTTCCAGCACCCCTGCAGAGAGCCATGGATCTGGCTCAGGAGAAAGGAGCCTCGAGCTGGCTCACTTCACGTCCGTTGAAGGAATTCGACCTCGTTCTGCATAAAGGGGCTTTCCGAGATGCCATTGCTTTGAGATATGGCTGGCTACCTAAAAACATCCCCACTCATTGTTCCTGTGGCGCCAACTTCTCGATAGAGCATGCTCTATCCTGTCCAAAGGGAGGTTTTCCAATAATGCGGTATAACGAGGTGAGGGATCTCACTGCCAACCTAATGGCTGAGGTGTGTCACGATGTCTGCATCGAGCCTGCCCTACAACCAGTCACTGGTGAACTTCTCTCTGGAGCTTCTGCCATCACAGAAGATGGTGCAAGGCTGGATGTTGCGGCAAGTGGCTTTTGGGGGGGCCGTTACGAACGTGCCTTCTTCGACGTTCGGATCTTTAACCCCCATGCCGCCTCCAACCGCCAGCCCATCTCCACCTGCTACAGAAAGCACGAAAACACGAAAAAGCGAGCCTATGAACAGCGGGTCCGGGAGATTGAACATGGATCCTTCACCCCCCTTGTGTTGTCTGCAACAGGAGGCATGGGAAATGCTGCTACCATTTGCTATAAGAGGCTGGCCTCTATGATTGCTACAAAACATGATCAAGCGTACAGCAGCACCATGTCCTGGTTGAGATGCACCCTTTCCTTCTCCCTCCTCCGCTCCGCCATCCAGTGCATCAGGGGCTCCCGTTCTGCAGGAGGTCGTGCAGCGAAACAACAGCTGCCCCCTATTGACCTGGTCGCGACCGAGGCTTGCTTCGAGACCTGAGCCGCCCTGATACGTGCTACAGTCGTCTCGTTATACCACTTGAACAATTGACCGCAACTATGCTAGTTTTCTGTTTTCTTGCCTTGGCATTTGTATTTTTTTTTCTTTTTCCATTGTATTACGTAATATTACTTTGGCTAATTGCCAAAAAAAAAAAAAAAAAAAATTTAGATTCGGTAGACGTACGTACCATAATAATATATATACACAGACACGAATGACCAGCTAAGTCGCTAGGATTGGGGCTCGCTCAGGCTCGCCCCAATAACAGAATACTGGGGTATAAAATCAAAGAATTGGAGAATAGAATAATTTCTAAGATGTGAAGCATAATATTATTATCTCAAGCCTAGTGTTGTGGCAAAAATGCTTGGCAGTATATGGGAGGGGGGCTAAGAACCTTTGAAGAATAACCAATGTTAACACTTCAACTGGACAACAGTAGCAAATCAGTTCTGGCATGTTCTGAGAATAGGTTCATTATAGGGCCTTCTGGGAAGTAGCTTGAGAGCTAGTTTGTAGGATTATGATTGTGAAAGAGAATAAGTGTACAGTTGAGGAATTTCAGATTTCAACAATCCAACTGATGATATATAGCCATGGGTACGATAACACAACTTACATCTGAAGTTCCACATGGGGTACATGAAGTGATATTCCTTGAGGCAAATTCTACCTCTCATCTAAAGACCACATGCACCCTAGCTAGCACAGAACACAATTGACATGACAATTGGGTTTGGGCAACGTACTAGAACGAGGCAAGTACAACAAGCACACCACATCAAGTCACACAACCAACCAACACACTATACCTGCTAAAACCGTACAAAACATAGGCACTGGGATGAGCCAGAAAAACAGTATTTATTTAGGACATGTGGCCAGCATGCCCAAGGAAAAAAACCTCTCCCCAAAAAAAACCTCAGTGAGGAAAAAAGGGGAAGAGGAAAAAACCAAAATATAAACACATCCCAGAAATGACATAACATAGGTAGGATCTTCGTCCACTCCAGCTCCCAGGTCCTCTCCATACAGACCAGCACTCAGATGAATGTGTGCATCAGGAAGACAAAAGACATGGGCATAAATGTAACACCCATACACCACTAGCAAAATTCAATGTTTGCCTTGCCAAAGAAGTCGTTGCTCGAGAATGACAACCTACCTCTCAGTATCTCCTTAAATACCTCCCACACCACAGCAACCCAGGTATGCCAGCAGCCATGCTGCCCTGCGCATGCGCCGGGCTTTCATAGTGCGCATGCTCCATCTACCGATGAGAGGCTATTTTCCGTCTAATTCACTATGCTCAAACGACATAAAATATACATATACACAGGGAACTTTTGACCATAATATACAATAGTTGTAATGTTGGAAATACAACAAGTATTTAGTTGTAATGTTGGAAATATGATGTGTTTCCAACAAAATTACATTTTCAACTACGACAATAAGCATCATATTGTGAATTCTACAATAAATATAAATTCGTCGTAGAGTTTACAACAATAAGAAGTACAATGGTAGAACATTCTTTTTCGATTCTTTACGACGGTTGTCAACAGTACTTATGTAATTAGGGGACGCTCCTGCCTATTACTTTGTCGGGAATTATACAACAAGCCTCACACACAGAATGTAATTAGGGGACGCTCCTGCCTATTACTTTGTCGGGAATTATACAACAAGCCTCACACACAGAATGTAATTAGGGGACTCTCCTGCCTATTACTTTGTCGGGAATTATACAAGCCTCACACCAGAATGTAAATAGGGGACGAGAGGTGGGCAGCACAGCTTATGTCCTGGTGGGCTCTGCGTTAACAAATAAATAATAATGGATGGAATTAGTTATACGTCTCTATATAAAGTCTTGGCATGGGTACCCAAGACAAGCTCTATGCGGAAATATTCACTGAATGGAGTGCATAGTTTCCTTGCACAGGTGTTTCGTAGTGGTACAGGTACTGTTACTTCATTTTAGCTGTGCATTAGTCAGGTGTGGAAATAATAGCTATTGCAGTTAATATCTGTATCCCCCTCACACAGATGAGCAGGTGAGTAAAACTTTTGCAGATTAACAATAATTTGTAAAGTTTGCCCAGCGCCTGCCCCCCTGGATAAGGTAAAAGTAGCATTTGCCCCAGGACAGAGGGCTGCAAAACACTGGACAGAAGCTTGCATTTACCCTTGGATAGAAATTTGAAGTAATTTTACCATTTGGACAAATTTGTTCATCTGTGGGCCATGGGGCTGGGAGTGTATGGTCATTAACTGCCTTTCCAAGTATACTTAATTAAGTACTACAGCATTCAGATTACTCACAGCTTTGTAGGTGTTCAATGTTTTGGAATACGCATTTAAGACTTACACCAAAAGCATTCAGTTATGGCACGCAAATAGTTCCAGAAGAAATAGAGTAACAGAAATATAACGAAAACATACGCTGTCCAAAAAAGAACGGGGCCAGCTGGCCATGGTATTGTTATACAGTCGGCAGCATCTGACTTTTGGTCTGTACGCGGCGTGCGCCCCTCCAACTTGATCTCAGGACCACCGCTGAGGTAGAGTACGCCAACGACTGCACAAGCAGCCACGATCGTTAGCCCCAAAATGGCGCAGCATGTCTGGAGTTTGAGGCATCTCTTACACGATCTCGAGGGTTTTTGCTTCTTTCTTGCTTGAGATGACTGTGTAAGAAAACCTTCACTCTCAGATGCACTGTCCTCGTCGGCGATGGAACTCGATCCTTGCCCCATATTTGCAACACACACAGATGTCCCACCTACTGGGCATGCATGGGTCCGTATTAGGGGCGCGCACGTGATTAGGGTTTTCCCCAGTGCCTGATCGCTTTTTTCGGGGTAATTCCCCTAGGTCTTTCCCTGGTTTGTTTGGTATCTTCCCTACACAGAGCGATCAGCAACACGCCAACAGAGCCTTTTCTGCGCAACTGCGGCGTTGCTCCAGCACTAAAGAAATGGACGACGAGGCTTACTGTTCGGGAAATCTACAAACCGAGGCTGTTTCGTCTAGAGAAACCGCTCATTTCGATGTCCCCAAATCGTTAGACAGTGGGTTGGGAGACCCCGTGGCCGCAGAGCTGGACCCCACAATCAGCGGGAAAGGTACAAAGCCGGACCAGACCTGCAGGATACCCGAACTACAGACACATCTTCGCAGCAAGAAGGCAGTAGCTCCTGCTCAGGGCCAGAGAGAAGCAATTACCCCCCACAGTGTGGTCACCCCCACCACCAACCTGGTGAACAGGATGGACATGATAGACTTGGCTGTGGCCAGACAGTCTGCTGCAGAGAGAGAGTTCGACAGCGGGATTGACAGTGGCATATTCACCTCTCTCCCGGAAACAGACTTTTCTTCTCTACCAGAGAAAACTTCGCCAAAGGAGCAACTGCAGTCTCTCACTGAGGCTGAGACTACTACGGAACAGATGGACACTACAGATACAACTGATAAGATGGCCGCAGCTACTGTGACTGCCCCACAACCTGAGAGATCACAGATGGAATTGCCAGTGGGCGGGCATCGTGGTCGCAGTGAGTCCCCCAGCGTCCCCCCAGTGGGTGAGAGTGTAGAGGTGGTGACGGAGTTGATGAGGCCCGAGGGAAGCACGCCTAAGAGGAGTGCCGGGGGAAGTCCCCTGCAGGAGTATGGGGCCAAATCTCCGAGATTGGGAAACGTCATTCCAGCCAGCTTCGGTGAGTGAGTGTGTGCGTGTGTGCGTGTGTGTGTGTGTGAGTGAGACTGGGTAGGTTGGAGAGTGCTAGGGCAATTGTGCATACAAAATATTGGGTGTGGATGTGATGGGATGTGGGGTGTGGATGTGATGAGATGTGGGTTGTGGAGTGTGTGTGTGTGGGTGTGAGGTATATGGGACATGGAGATGAAGTTGGTGTGATGTGGAATATTGGAGGTAGAGGTAAGGGAAGTGGGTGGTGACTTTGTGTGAGGGGCGGGGTGGGGAACAATTTTGTGAGGATTGCAAGGAGGGCGAGAAAAGAAATAAGATTTTGATTGGGTGTGCTAGTTCTTGTGAGTAAAGTGCTGGGCATGTACTGAGCTCCCCAAGGCTGAAATGAACTTTGGCCTTTTAAGTAGTCTTTTGCTCTGCAGAAATGGGTTTGCCTGGCAGAGATGGCCATGGCAGTTTGCTTGGCTAATTAGGTACACACTTCTTCCACTAAGTGAGGAAGTGTGGCTGATGATAGAACAGCGAGTTAATTTGCTACCGTTCTGCCCCGTCCTTTTAATGGAGGGCAGAGACAGGAGATGGCTATGTGGAGCCTCATACCCAGGCCTTCCCTCGCAGCTTTTTTCTCCATTGTTGGAAAAGAAACAACAACACCTTTTTTCCATGGCTGCAAAAAAAGCTGCGAGAGGAGGCCTGGGTATTTCTCTGTCTGTGATTGGTAAAGTCCTAAATGGTAATCCTTGTAGCTGCACTTTAATGGTTCCTGGAAAACCTGCTTGGTGACATGTTAGTGATGACTCTATCTTCCAGCCTGTTATAAGGGCATCTGCATACGTCAGATATCACCACTGCAGTGAAGCATAACCTTGTTTTCCTGTATAGTGGATTTCCCCCTGTGTCTGTTGCTTAGAAAAGGGTAATAGTGCAACGAAATACCTCATATTAGAGGCATGTTCTTATGTTAGGGCATGGGGAAGTATCCCCCCTCATGAGGGGACCCACACTACCCAAGTCTGAAGGCTCTCTTGCAGTCAATTTATTTTTAAGAGCAGTAGTTTACTATTACAGCTGCATTCTGAAAAGGCTGATATCGTCTGTTGTGACCTGCAGGGAGGAAAGGGGACTTTGTCTCCATCTGATACCCAGCACTCTGAAATGAGATCACGCAGCGAATATCCCCCCAGCTAGCTTCTAGTGTAGCTATTGAAGCACCGTTATCTAACAGAAATTAGAGAGAGTTATTCCCTATAAACTGTGATATGTGCCCACCTCCTCCTCCACCGTCTCTATGCCCGAAAATGGTCGGCTGCCGTATATCGTAGAGCAATGAGAGTATCTCGTTGCTCAGTATTGTGATTAATAACATGGCAGCTCATTGCAGAAATACCTGAGATTCCGAAGCCATGTTTGAACATGCACCCCCCTCACATGCATGAGCATGTACAGGTGCATGCAGGTATCCAAGCCAGGGCTATTTTATTGTCTTGTGTATGTGAGTGTGTGTGTATCATTACCAGTTTTCAACCCTCCCCTCCCCTCCCCTCCCCTCCCCTCCCTCATGAGCATGTAAAGCTAAAAATTACAGAGATGCTGTATGACAGTAGGGACAGCCCCTGGGCCTACCCCGGGGAGTATTTCTGCAGTAGCCTACCATCTCCACTCCATAGCTTAGTTCACACAATAATGTGTGCCACTGCAAACAAGGGGAAGGGAAGAAAGAGGGATGGCAGGGGAGATGCACGGGGTTGAATGTCTGTTTGCTTATGGATCTTTGGAGAAAAGTGTGAAACAGTGACTCTGCAAATGTGGTGCATGTGAAGTATGTCATGTGACATCATAGTTCTTTAGGGACAACTATGATGTAATATGAAGGATCCATCCACCCAAAGTGAAGAGGGCATGCAATGCACGTAGTTCACGTACAGGAGAAAATTCAAATGTGATGAGCCAGCTGTGCATGTAAGTTCAGACAGACCCGGTTGCTGGCTCTTCATTGCTTCGTCCGTGGCAACTGGATAGCTCCACCTCATGGCATACCGAAAGAACGCTCACTCTCCATTGTCATCTCTGTACTTGCCAGTTTACTCTATCTGCATACTTAGTTACAGACACATAGTAGGCGGGTTTTTATCAGTTTGAATTTTGGGGCTGTTTACACAGTTACGTGCCTACTGCATTTGGTAGCTCAATACACCCTTGGGCATGAGAGTTAAAAATTGACTCAGATATAGACACCTACTGAGCTACTGTGATGTCACAGCTACTGAGCTACTGTGATGTCACAACCTACTGTAATGGTGGTCACTAGAAGACACCCCAGTGCTGTATAACTGGCCATATGAGGAACCATGTGACTCTGAGGTTCTTCCATCAGTGGAAGTGTGGTCAGCCATCAGTAGTAGGAGTGCCCTACTAGGGACTGCTCTATCTTTGTCCATGGCAGCTCCATTGGGAGGGGGCAGTCCAGCTGTAGTGGGGCTCCATTGGGAGGGGGCAGTCCAGCTGTAGTGGGGCTCCATTGGGAGGGGGCAGTCCAGCTGTAGTCTGTAGCTACCTAGTGGGGCTGCATAATGCTACAGTACAGTAGAAGATAACACCCAGGCCATGGGGACTCTCCAGCCACTGCCTTTGATGGCATAATTTGGAGATTCATCCAAGCTTCCTTTTGTTCCCTATCTCGTGTATATTTGCAAGGAGTAGCCTGGACAATACAAACCTCGTTGGGGGGTTCCTCCGAGGCAGTAAGCCAGTTGGAGTCCCTAGGGTGGCTTCAATATGGCAGAAATCCACCCAGGTAAACCTGTGGGAGTTAGTTTACATGCCATGGATTGTTCTTCTGAGAGGGGACCCACTGGTTGCCATGGCAGCAGGGAGGGGAATCTTGGAGGGTGTGTGTGTGTGTGTTTCTGAAGCATCTTGAAAATGAGCTGCTATTGGATTTGGCTAAGTGATGTTTGGAGGAAACCCCAGCATAACAGTTGGGGATGAGTCCCCCCCCCCCATGGTTGGGGGGATCAGAGGACATTCTATCAGGGAGTCGGTTACACTGGCCACCTTCCGTTGTCCACAGTAACTGAAACAAGATTGATATTTCATATCTACATGAATCATGCTCAGCAAAGGAAGGGGTAAGGCTAAATGTAGTTGTAGAACAGAGGCTGTCTGGCCTGCAAACCTTTGGTAGCTTCTGTTGTGGCTACTAGCTAACCAGCTCACCCCCCCCCCCCCTCTCTCTCTCCCCCAGCCCACCCCCTCTTCTCCCTAGCCCATTCCCCTTCTCCCCCCCAGCCCATCCTCTATCAATGCCACTGTGGGGGGAGAGGGGGATGGGTTGGGGGTGGGGTGGGGAAGAGGGAGGGGGATAGGGTGGGGGTGGGCTGGGAGAGGGAATGGGCTGAGGGGAGAGGGGGTGGGCTGGTATAGAGGATATGGCTGGGGAAGAGGGGTGTGTGGCTTGATGAGGTACAGAGAGGAGGAATGACCTGCCATTGAAAGTATAGCTGTTCATTTGCACCATATTTACTGATCTTAATTGTAGGTTTAAACTTTCAGTACCAAATTTGTATGGTAGCTAGAGCAGTAGCAAAACATCTGTGTGTGTGTGTGTGTGTGTGTGTGTGTGTGTGTGTGTGAGGAAGGGGCACAGCACTGGGACTTTCCCTAATTTAAAAGTCACTCCTTAGCCGCACAAAGCAGAGGGACTTCCCCTGCTCCCCGCTTCCTCCTTTGCCCACGCAAAGCGAAGGGACTTTCCCTGCTCACTAAGCGCATAGTATTTAAGCTCTGTTTCCAAACACATTAGAGGAAGTTGACTACATTATTAGTGTTTACTACGTAAATTAGAGAGGGTGGAATTCCTACAGCAGTCTGGGCAATTGGCAGGTGTTCCCCTCTGCTGTGTGACCAAAGACCCAGCATTGTGACATCAGAGGGCTTCTGATGAATTGTCTCAATGACTTTGCCAGTGGCATTCACTACTGCCTGGACTTTAGGCAAAGGTGCCCCCCTCCTCCTTGGTTTGCAGGTGTTCTAATTTCCCATACACCTGCCCACATAACCATGCTGGGGCTTATATAGCCTGAGCAGGGAAGAGTTGCTTCATTTATTGACTATCAGCTGTAGACTTGCACTGTGAGGTATGAGGCCAGTGAGATTTTAGTACAAGTTTACTGCAGAATGCTGGTGAATTAATGACTCATACTCCTCCCTCCCTCCCTCCCTCCCACCCACAGCCCAACTTCAGAGACCTATTCAAGTGCCTACCATCATGTTTGCCAAGCCAAACCCTCGCTCCCAACGGAGGGACGGAGAGGGAGGACGGTCCCCAGAGAGGATGGAGGCAAGGAGCCCCGTTACCATGACTGCGGTGGGAGAAGAAAGGGTGCAAATCGAGACAGAAGCATGGTGAGAAAGATTCTTCCACTAGTCGATGGTATATAGACAGGCAGACAGACAGGCAGACAGGCAGATGGTTATCTGCAGTTTGAGTGTTAGTTGGCTCTCAGGCATATCCTCTTTCTAGAAAAACAATGTGGGAGAATATCGTTGTGCAAAGCAGAGTGAAAAGCATTAGATGATAGGTAGAAATGCAAATTGAGTATCAGGCTAGGCAGGGGGTGCCAGTGGCTGCACATCTGATTGGCCAGTTCAGTAAGTGGGAATGTGTATGATCTGCTGTGTTGTGATGGTGGGAGACCCCAGCCAAGGCATTCGCCTCATTACTGCAATTCCATGCATATCTGGAAATCGTTGTAGGAGGACTACTAAGTTCTCTCTTATTTACCCCCCCCTCCTCCCCTTTGTCTCCTTCAGCGGTGAGGTTCGGGCTCGATCTGCTCCCAAATCTGTCAGAACTAGCTTCTCCATCAGTGAGCTCTGCAAGAGTGCCAGACCCAGTGAACATCCTATCATCGTAGGCCAGACCTATGGCAAGAAAGTTGAGCTCGACATAGGGACGTAAGTGTGGGTATCTGTCTGTCTGTCTTACAAGCAGCCTGGTCATTTCATAACACCTTGGTGCATTCTAGCAGTCTGTATTCCATTCCAGCAGTCCCTATTCCATTTCAGCAGTCATGTTTGAGGGACACCTTTTCTAGGGAGGCATTTAAGAAGCCTTTGCTAATAAAGAAGGTAGACTAGGTAGGAAGCTTATTTACAGCTATTCATAGTCTCAGCTACTGTTCTTGGAAACTGTGAATAGCAGCAGATTTTGAAATTGTTCTCAGTTTCCTCCACAACCAAAGCCTTAGTCAGAATTCATAGCACACTCATAGTAGCCATGTAGTTGTGGCTCCATGTAGCTGTAGCTGTGGGTAGTTCCCAGAGAGCATTTGAAGTCACGTTTGTTTCCATGGCATATGTAGCCATGGTAATGCACCATGCATGCACAACTAACCCTAGCATCCTACACCCCCCTCCTCCTCCTCCCCACCTCCCACTACCTTTCCCACCCTCATTCATACCTCCACTTCCAACCCTCTCAGGTCTGGGTCAGTATTTACAAAACATGCCGAGTCAGCAGCTTTTAAGGACCCACAGCCACCTGACAGCCCTCTGTCTGTCACTAGCCCCATGGCCATCGAAAACCTCATCTCACCTAAAGTGTAAGTTCCCCAGGTGCCAGTTATGTGATAATCACATTATATTGTATTTTTTTGATTCCTGGCCACACCCGCATCTTCACATGTTAATCACATGGTAGTATGCAAGTTTTGTGACGAAATGTTTCTTCCACATATTTTATACTGTGTAATAAAAGCTGGGAGTGGAACTGCAAAAGTAGTCACATGACCGCATAAAATGTCCCAGTGATGTCACAAATGATTATTTCTTCCCCTTTCTACCCCAGTCCTTACCGCCGATCAACTAGTCCTGTGGGCGTGACATCCCACTCACCCCATAGCCCCCTGGTCTCGGGGACGAAAGAGGACAAGGATGGCAAGAAAGAGGGGAAGAATGACTCGGAACGAGAAACGTCTGAGGGCTTCCGCTCCGTCCCCACGGAGGATGGTGGGACTGACAAGGACAAGGAGGGGCAGTCAGGGGCACAGAAGGCTCTGTTGCAGGTCAGCGAGGCCCACCTGGCTATCCTGCCCGACGAGGATGGAGACACGTGAGTGACAGGCAGTACCAGGAGTAGTTACAGTTCCGCTCACGAGCAACTTGGACATACACGTGTGTACACATGCGAGTGACTTGATAGCGACTTGCGAGCGATAGGTTCATTACTTGCATATGTGAGTGGCGTCTTGTGAGTGTGAGTTACTAAATTATTGCATGCGTGCATGATACACACGTGCGCGAGTACAAACCTTGCATATTGCTCACGAGTGTTACCATGTGTGTGTGTTTGAGCGCATGTGTGTGTGTTTGCTCGTGTTTGTGTGTGCATTTTCGAGTACACGCATATGACTCACATGTGCATTCAAGTTGCTTGTCAACAGTTCTGTATTCAATAGTACAACCAGTCATTCCCAGTCTCTACCTCCAGTATTTCATGGCTTGCAGCGTAAGAGGCTTTTCTGTACAGTAAGCAATAAAAGGTTGGAGAGAGAGACTGGGAATGATAGAAACCCGCTAATCTTGAACAGGGCTCTTTCTGAAAAGCTGTTTTAGGCATTATAATTTAGAGGACACCACTGCATGGAGCCAAAATGGCGAATGTACATATCAAGTCCAGTGTCTCCCCCAAAGGGGGGTACCAGGGTGCTCCCCCCCAATGTCCCCCCTCAATTTCCCCCCCCAATGTCCCCCCTCCCCCTTTCTTTCTTGACTTTGGGGAAACACTGCAAGTCTAATACCGAACTCTGACCCTCTCCCACACTCTCCAGACCCCTGCACCTGGCGATAGTCCATGAGAAGTTTGATCTAGTGAAGCACCTCATCCAGCTGATCGTTGGTGTCTACCTCAACCTGGACATCGCTAACAACATGAGACAGGTGAGAAATCCTCCTCACGAGAGCAGCCATTGCTCTAACAGAGTAAGAAGCTTTGTAACTAGGGACGCCATGTCTCTTAAGGCTCTAAAGAGCACATAGAGCTAGGCAATTTGGGTAACATATACTCCCTTCTAAGCTCCATCCTCCGTAAAAGTTCGAACAATTCTCACTCTCCTGCTTTTCGCACCCTTAATCCTCCCCAGACTCCCCTCCATCTGGCAGTGATCACCCGGCAGCCACGGATGGCGCAGCTGCTGGTCTCTGGAGGATCTTCCGTTAACTTCCCGGATCGCAAGGGCAACACCGGCATCCACCTGGCCTCCCAGCGGAGGGACGTCAGAATACTGCAGTTGCTTTCTCAGGCAACAAGTCCACTGCCGGATTTCAACTGCAGGAATTTTGCAGGTCTGTAGCTAAAACATGAATTAATGAAGCCAAGGATCTTGT
Organism: Phakellia ventilabrum; assembly: GCA_963921505.1. Classification (NCBI taxonomy): domain Eukaryota; kingdom Metazoa; phylum Porifera; class Demospongiae; order Axinellida; family Axinellidae; genus Phakellia; species Phakellia ventilabrum. Next base: position 9,181,304 of record OY997379.1, on the reverse strand, counting down.
GTAGCTAAGGGATGGCGTTGAGGTTTACATTAGGTGTTTACTATTCCAGCCTCTGGTAGAAGGGTTAAACCCTTCTGCTCGTCACTTAGGTAGAGAAGGTAAAAACTCTTCCTAATAAGGCTCCGTAAAAGTGGACCAATCAGCAATTATTGCAGATGTTTGTTAAATAAGCTTTGTAGGAATCCCCAGCCCACTTACATGTATGATGGGTTTGTTTACCTGAAGTGTGATAGCTGTTCTATGTTTGGTTTTCCTTTGAGTGATAGGGTATTTTGAGTAATTATTGTCTATATTCCAGGCCTGACTGCAGTCCATGTTGCCACCAAGGAGGCCAGTATTGATGTTCTCAAGTACCTTTTCCAAATGGGGGCCAATAAAAATGCAGCTGTGAGTTTCTCTCCTGGCTTGTAGCAGTTTCTAATGGATTACAGAGATCTTGAAAGTTAATTGTTTCTATGTAGTTTTAAATTCAATGAGAGTGTGACCTTGTAGCCAAAAAGAATTTATGTGAAGAAATTGTGTCCCCCTCCCCCTCCTTTTCCTCCCAGGATGCCAGCAGTGGTCGGACAGCCCTGCACTACGCTGTTGAGCAGGAGAACTTTATTTTGGTAAACTTCCTACTGGAAAATGGCTGCAATGTCAACGCTATAACGTTCGCTGGTGAGCGCTACCTCCTGAGTAGATCACTGTGCCCTAGTTGGGTAGGTGGTCATACGTTCTCCCCTTCCCTTCCTCCAGGTAACACTCCCCTACACATCGCTGCCGGACGAAGGTTGAAGGAGATTGTGGCGCTTTTGATGGCGTATGGCGCCAACCCAGCCATTGCAAATGGAGAGGGAGACTTCCCCACTGACTTACCGGCCTCTCTGTTGGTGCGTCCCTTGGACAGATCTCGTAGGACCATTAATAGCTTCTAGGTACATTGCCCGTTTCATTTCCCTGGTAGTTAAGGTAGAGAACATCAGTATTGAGAATAGTTGTAGCTGAGCCTGAAAGAGATCTGTACATATCGTGATAGAAGTGCAGGTAATGTTGTCATCCAGGGAATCCACTAGTGAGCAACAACAAAGGTTGATGCTGCTTGGCAGTATTATGCTGTTACTATTTTTGCCCATGCTATTATTAGCCTTTACAGCAAACTCCATATTAGGAAGACAGGTGGGGGGTTAGCTATGCTATGCTGGCTATGTTTACCTCTAACTATTCTTTGCCTCATCAGATGCAAAGGGCCAAGATGAACGCTCACTGATGTCTGCAATGTCCTGACTTCTGTATAATACATGTTTCACCACCACTCTCTGCGTTTGTCTCTTTTCTGTTCGAATTATTGAACCAGTAGAACAGAGTACTTGTCAGTACACTATACCTCTGTTTTCTACCGTTCTGTTTGTTGTCGTGAGCACCACGTTTGCACTGTTTTTCATCTTGTATGCCAGCAGCTCCTGTGAATGCAATTTTTAGAGTCATGTATCATAGCTATGCGTATACTTCTAGTCTGCTGCTGATCATCACCTGCTTCTGACTGTGCACGTCCACGTTCTGTACTGCTTTGACAGTTGATTCCAGATTCTGTTGTATCTGTGTGACAAATTATGTGTGCCCAAGAGTCCATATATGGGCTGGCTCTTCTGTGCAGTGGCGTGTCTGTCTTGTATTGTATCTGACAACTGTAGTACACTATAACACTCTTGAAACTCAAAATGCCATGCTAATTATGAAGAGGATAATCATGCACTGAATTATAATTTAATTACACTGGAAATACTTTCTGTCTGATGGAGCTGACAAGCAGTAATAAGTGGTCATCGATTACATTAGTGCAATATAAATAAATCCACTTACATGTGCTTAGAAATACTAGTATAGGTGGACGCAGGACATTGTACGTGGGGCAAGCCTGAACGAGTGTATGTGTGCAGTTCAAGTTGTATGTATAGTCCATAAAAGCAATGTGCAATGCAAGGGCATTCCCCCAGGCCCTTGGCCTACATGCAGTGTCAGCTGCTTTCACTTACACCTGCAGCTGGCCAGTAGCCTGACATTATGCTCTGGAGTTTCAGGCTCACAGTAAGCTGGGCGAAATACTATTCTGCCCATGCAATTATTTTTACATGCACCCTTTATGTTAATTATACTGAAGGCAGCAAGTTGGATGTGGAGCTTAGCCTCGTTCCCAGTCTCCACTCCCAGCTTTTGTTCACATGTTGGAAAAAAAAAGCCGCTTTTTTTGCAACATGCGAAAAAAGCTGGGAGTGGAGACTGGGAACGAGGCTATGTGGAGCTATGGCTATTATAAGACTTGGACCCTGGAAAAGAACATCTTGCCTGTATCAGCAATTATGGTAGTTTAATTTTCCATACAACGATTGAGCCTAGAGAGCACACTAGCACACCAAGTGCAAGGGATGCAGCATTCAAGGTACTAAACAGGAGAAGATCAGTGTAAAACAGGGTATCTTGCAGTAAATATTGCATTATAGTACTTCTCCAGCAATTGAAACTAAAAGTGAAAGTGCTCCAAAAGAATGTATATTTTAGCTGTTTGATTACATTACAGCCATAACATACATTTTTAACTTAATCATCATAATTATATATAGTGATACATGTGGCCATGGGCTATACGAAACCAGTTAGGAACGCATGTTTACTTCAGACTGTGCACTGCATGGTAGTTGCCATAGCTACTAGAAAGTTGAGACTGCCAAATTTGCGTTATTCTATTAGCTTCAGCGTCTAAGTTTGAAAAATCCATCCATTGATATATGAGCCTCTGGAAGAGCTAGAAATTTATAGGTTGCATGGAAAACTTCCATTAGTAAAAAAAATAAACAACAGCACAAAATTACTATAGCTACCTGTACACAATTCAGTTGGAAATCAGTTAGCACTACATTCATGTATGTGTTCCACTCTTGCCAGCACTAGGCCCACTCAAAGAACCCAATGTCTGTGAGGTCCTGCTGGAGACTCTTGTAGCTTTCTGGTGTGACGGGAAGTAGAGGCAGCCTAGGGGGACCCACGTCCACACCTTGGGCCTTCATGATGGCCTTGCCTGCTACTACACTGCCTCCTAAGGAAGGAGAGAAGGTAGGAGGAATTAGAATTAACTGGTAGGTAAAGGGTTGGGAACTGCTATGATAGGTCTGCCCATAGCAAGCATGCCAGACTGAGACTACTCATTTGGGACTGAGACTGCTCATTTGGGACTGAGACTGCTCACTTGGGACTGAGACTACTCACTTGGGACTGAGACTGCTCACTTTGGACTGAGACTGCTCACTTGAGACTGAAACTACTTACATGGGACTGAGATGGCTCACATGGGACTGAGACTAGCTACTTACTTGGGGCTGAGACGGCTCACTGGAGATATGTTGTATACAAGGTATGGGTTCGATAATGTGAACTGTAGTTGACATGTTTGAATACTGGCTTACCATGAATGCATGACGCTTTTTAAAAGCTATAATTATTGTATAAATTATTTTACCGGAGTTTTTCATTATCCTGATAAGTGCTTGTGACCTCCTCTGCTCTAGTTTGGCAGCTTCCATGTCGTTTCTCTGGAAGGCACTCAGTAGTCTGTTGTTTAGCTTGCCACCAAAGTTGTAGGTCCTAAATAAACCATGGATAAAGGGGTCGAGACACTCTGGCAAACTGCAAACTCACGTTCCAATGATAGCAATGCCTCCCAAGGCAAAGGCACCCAGTACTTGCTGTGTGTGTGTGTTGGTGTGTGTGTGTGTATGTGTGTGTGGATGTGTGTGCATGTATGTAGAGGGGAATAGGTAAGATTACATACCGTGAATTGAAAGCTCCTCCATTGTATAGTTATGTTTGCCTCAATCCCATACACAATCGCTAAAATACGTCACAGGTCATTCCAACACTGGTAGTATAAGACACTCACCTGATCCTTGCCATAAATGATCTGGTACTTCCCACCGTTGTTCACCACACAACGCCCAAACTCAAATAGATCAGGGCTGGTATACTTCATCCCTCGAAGGGTGGGTAGCCTCACAGAGGCAGCATCTAGAAACTCTTCCATGGAAACTGCAAAGACAACAGTGTAAGGAGACGAACTGATAATGTAGCACCTATCTGTATAACTTTGTGTAAAACTTCACCACACTCCTTCTCCACTTCAGCGAATCAATAAAGGTGCTATAGCACATGAAATGAGCTGTAGAGTTCACTTCATAGCAAATAGACCTGATAGTACATTATGTAGAATTGGTATATTGGCTGCCAGAAGCTAGGTGATCCTCGTCCTCTGTCTGTCATGTGTGTTTCACTTTACTACAACAAATGTGAAACATGCATGTGGGCCCAGGATGAGGCTAGCCAATTAGGATTTAATTTTTGTAGGTAGGATCGTCTTTAACATAGCACTAACAGGAAACCCCGGTCATGATAGGGATGTGGTAGTAGAAGAGCGGTAGGTCGGGAGCTGCCTCTGCTACTTTCTCAAGGTAGAGGATAAGGTTCTCTGGAAGGAAGGATTGGAGACAGCAGTAGTAGGATCCTATTGTGATTACTACAACTTTCAAACCTGTAGCATACGGGTGATGTCATTTTCTGTTATAGCATTTATCTCATACTGGCAATTGCTATAACGACAGTATTATTTTGTACATGTATATTAGTTTGCTAATGATGTAAACAATGTATGGGTGCATGACAGTGACCATTGCTGGTCTGATTGTAGTCACCTATGGCAGGTGGCTTGAAGTAGCTGGGTGGCATCACTCCAATTGCTTCAACTCCAATTTCTTGTGCATGCTGAGCCTGCATGCAGTGAGTAAAATACTCAAAAATGCACGAGAGGAAAATTCATTATTTTCTGACCAGCTCACAAGTGTCCTTTAAACTCTCACACCCAACATGGACCATCACCGTGATCCTATGATATAATCAAGTAGACGAATGCAATCAACTGTCACTGGGGCATCAAAAGTGCATAAGTTTCAAATTCAAAAGGGAGCTTACCGTTTTCTGCCAACTCTGATCCATTCCTCTGCCAGAAGCTTCCTCTCCTCTACCGTGAGGCTCAGACTCTCTCCAGTTGACCCATTCACTGTGGTATCAGTCACAAGAATCATAGTCAAGTCAATGCTTAAAAGGCGTGGCGTTATTATCACAGACATGCTATTTCATGCATGATTGACTACTACTATTAAGATTATGTTTTTAATCATGGTCTGAATTGTACACAGTAATGCTAGCCCAGTTTTTTTATCTTGCAGCTATGGAGAAAATTACGGTTGTGAGGGGTGTAAGAAAAATTGTGGAGTGATCTGTGTGTGGGAGGCCTGGGTATGAGGTTAAAGCAGATAGTTAGTCAAGCCAGTTTAATCCAACAGGCAATGCTATCCTACGGTACGTATGATACAATAGCTGTCAGTATGGCTCTGATGGTGCAAACAGCCACATGCCAAAGTGCTGTACAACCTGTGCACAGTCAAATGTATCTACAAAATAGCCAGCATGTATAGTAGCTACACGGCTTTGATAGGGAACAATTCACCTGTCTGTCAAGACTCTGATAGTATACCGCTCATGGTCACATGACAAAGTGCTATAATATCAGTGAACACTATACTAGAAGTGTAGGTATGCCTGCTGAAGAGACCCAGTTGGGGTGAAAAGGCATGTCCATATGAACATCTTCGGCAACCTGAGATTACTGTAGTCTATATGTTCATTGGTAAGTCATTTGCCAAGCCTTTGCATTCGCGCACATAGCTAGGTACAAACTGGCAGTACACTCCCTGTCATGTGCAGAGTGCTGTGTAATACTATCAGTGCATACACCATTGTACATTTCATGCAGCAAGCTATGCATCATATCTGTGATAAAACCATGACACTTTATAATTACCATACACTTTGTCCACCCCATTCTTGAGAAGATGCTCAGAATATGGCTTCACAACTGGGAGATTTAATTCCCTGGATTGATTGAATTATAATATTATGCCAACTATGTTAGAAATGTTGACAAAGTGAAAATCAAAGGGCTTCATAATTATGTGCCTGGTTACTCAAACATGCTTACACTGCAGTTAGCCAATCAGCAGCAAGAATTATGCTCACAGAATGGTGTGGTAGCATGCACAGCAGCAATAGCTATACCTTTAGTTTCAATATACAGTAGACAGAAACTCACCCATTTTCAGTGAGAGGTGTGAACGGGGCAGCTATTAAACCTCTCACCTCAAATTTGGCAATATTCTATGACAAAGAGTGGATGCATGGTGTATGCTAATACAGGTAGGACATAAAACTATTTATCAATGTGCACTAAGCAAGCATTGACAATGTTATTAAGCTTCATGCAGAAGTATGTAATAAAGTTGAATTCCTGCTGAATTCTAACAGCTAGCTCTCTGACCTGTGATGCTCTGGCTGCCATCTTGGTATCTTCCTTGAGTGAGGGCTTGGTAGGATGTGTGCTTGCTTTAGAGGGGTGGTCTTGGCAGCCCTTAACGTAGGCGGTGGCACTGACTAGTAGTAAAAGAAGTAATAATAATACCATATGAGGTGCATGTATAGTAGTATACAAACAATGCAGCTAACAATGAAGTTGTGTAAGATCATAATTGTAATTAAGACCATGCGATCTGCTATTACTATGCACCTGAAACACCTGTATATATAGTTAGCTATGCCTATTAGTATTGTCATCCCCTCATTTAAACAACAATCATTGCATGCCCTCAAACGAGCTGTGGGATGGAGGAAATTATTAAAACTGTCTGTCACGCAGGGTGTGGCTTAGGGCAGGGCTTGGTTTGCAGGGGCTCTTGCCCGGGATATATATATAGGAGCTCTGGTGAGGGAAGAGTAGTGGGACGGAGTGCCACTGGAAGTGGAGGAAGCTAAACTTTCATTTTTAGCTTTTTGCGGGCCAATAACCTCATGTAGATAGTCATATTGAGTGCTTGAGTGTTTTAAATTCCTTCTTAGTCAAACCTGGAGGTAATGTGCACGTGTCTTCAAATGATTGGTAAGAGTAGTGGGAATTCAGTAGTGAGTGCAACATACGAATCAAGACAATTTTTTGAAAATTTTATAGTAAGGATGATAGTACGACTCCTCAAGCTTCAATAGTGTAGCATCTTTGAGGTAGTGTGAAAAAACTTGAATCACTAGTAAAAAAGATGTATCTGTATAACAGCACAAACTAAATATACATACTACATACACCAGTTCAGTAATAAATCAGTTAGCACTACATTCATGTATGTGCTCCACTCTTGCCAGCACTAGGCCCACTCAAAGAATCCAATGTCCGTGAGGTCCTGCTGGAGACTCTTGTAGCTTTCTGGAGAGAGGGGAAGCAGGGGCAGCCGAGGGGGACCCACGTCCATACCATGGGACTTCATGATGGCCTTGCCTGCTGCAATACTGCCTCCTAAGGAAGGGGAGAAGGGAAAAATGGATATAAGTAACTGGTAGATAAAAGACTGCTCACTTGTGACTGAGGCTACTCGTTGGGACTGAGACTGCTTATTTGGAGACGAGGGTTGCATCAGCCTTTACAGATATGGGTTCTATAATGCCAATTGTGGCTGACATGTACTGTGGCTGATTATTTATTGTTGTGAATGCTGGCTTACCTGAATGCATGTGTATATAAATTAGCCTCGTTCCCAGGCCTCTGCTTATTTCGGTTGCACGAACGTGCAACTGAATAAAGCGAGGCCCTGGGAACGAGGATACATATAAATCAAGATCATCTTACCGTATTTTATGAGTAGCCTGATAAGTGCTTGTGACCTCCTCTGCTCTAGTTTGGCAGCTTCCATGTCTTTTCGCTGGAAGGCACTCAGCAGCCTGTTGTTTAGCTTTCCACCAAAGTTGTAGGTCCTAAACAAGCCACAGAGTACGTAATAAAGTGGACAAGACACTCTGGAAATTATTTCTGAACTCACGTTCCAATGGCAGCAATGCCTCCCAAGGCAAAGGCTCCTAGAACTTGCTGTGTGTGTGTGTGTGTGTATGTGTGTGTGTGTGGATGTTTGAATGTTTGTGAGTGGGTGAAAACATGTGCATGCATGTCTGTATGGAGGAAGAGGTAAGACTAGCATACACAAGGAATTTTCGTTTCCTTTTTGTCGTACTTTAAGCTTCTAACTAAGAATCCCAATAAAGTTGTATAGTATAATATATGTATGGCTCAATCCCATACACACATGCTACATACACACATGCTACATACTCAAATCAGAGAATACACAGGTCACTCAAATATGCATCAATTCTAGTAGGACACTCACCTGATCCACGCCATAAACGATCTGGTACTTTCCACCATTGTTCACCACACAACGCCCAAACTCAAATAGATCAGGGCTGGAGAATTTTATCCCTCGAAGGGTGGGTAGCCTCACAGAAGCAGCATCTAGAAACTCTTCCATGGAAACTGCAGAGATAATAGTATAAGATTAACATAATCACAGCACCCAGCTACTCATCACTGTCCTTCTCCGAAGTGTTGAAAGTTATAGCATACTGTAGAGTGTGCTCCATAGCAAACACACACCTGTTACGTGAAATAACGGCAGGTAGGATGCAATGGAATCCTACTCCCATGGCTCTTGCACATTTCACAAAAATGAACCATGCATGTACACCTAGAGATGAGGCTAGCTACTTGGTGTATGTCATGTAGTATACATTAGCATTCATAGGTTGGATAGACTGTATACTGCAGCACTAACAGGAAACCCCGGTCATGGAAGGGATGTGGTAGTAGAAGAGCGGTAGGTTGGGAGCTGCCTCCGCCACTTTCTCAAGGTAGAGGATAAGGTTCTCTGAAAGGGGAATGACCAGAAATAGTACTGTAGTTATATTCACTCTTAGCTTAAGGTGAAGTACTTTTAGGAATGCCCATTATAGGGTTCATTGTACACAATCAATGAAAGAAGTATATGGTACTCTGTACTCTGGGTATGGGGCTAACTACCCAATGGGGAGCACTATATTATACATGCAGTTTACATTGGGGAGCACTATATTATACATGCAGTTTACATTGAAGCTAATGATCTTAACAATGTGTGGGTCTGATCATTTATACTGGTAGTACGCTTTACCTATGGCAGGTGGCTTGAAATAGCTGGGTGGCATCACTCCAATTGCTTCTGCTCCAATTTCTTGCGCATGCTGCGCCTGTAGTGAATAAACACAGTCAACATACCCCTGATGGCCCAGCTACAGTAGATATTTTCTGACCAGCCCACAAGTGTCCTTTAAACTCTCACACCCCACATGGACAATCACTGTGAACCTATGATGTAATCAAGAAGACATTAGCATGCATACTACTGGTCAATTTGAAAGTGCGTAAGGTTTAGTCTCTATAGCTAATCAGAAAGGAACTCACTTTTTGCTGCCAACTCTGATCCACTCCTCTGCCAGCATCTTTCTCTCCTCTACCGTAAGGCTCAGACTCTCCCCGGTTGACCCATTCACTGCAGTATCATGGATTTGAGAGGTGTAAATTCATAGTTGGGTAGTTAGTCATGCAGATATAAATAAATCTTACAACTGTTTACCAATAAGCCATTTCATGCATCATTGACCACTATAACTGAGGTATAACTGAGGTCTAAATTGCATTCAGTAATACTGCATGCTAAGGTAGATAGCTGGTTAAGTCAGTTTAATTCGATAGACAATGGTCTATTGAGTATACGACATTACTCTGATAGTGCAGACAGTAGTTCGTTGTCACATGTCAAAGTGCTGCAATACCAATTACAATCTGTCCACAGCCAGCTGAAAGCATCTAACTGTACAAACAGCTATAGCAGCATAGTACACAGATTTGATAGGGAACAATGCATCAACCTGAGAAGGCTCTGATAGTGCATAGCTCTCATGGTCACATGCCAAAGTTCTACAATACCCGAAGAGCAACTCAAAGTGGGATGGACCTTATATTGGAAATTAGAGACAAAACTAGGAACATGACAATCGAAATTAAAGAATAGAAATTTCAGACAAAATATGTTAAAGTAGACGCAGCATTTCAACCAACTGAATCTGCATCAGGTGTATGCCTTAGTAACCTCGTACCCAGGCCTTCCACACCTAGCCTCGTTCCCAGGCTATTTCACACCCAGATTTTATCTCATAGCTGTGGAGGAAAAACTCACCGATTTTTCTCCATGGCTGTGAGATAAAATCTGGGCGTGGAGGGCCTGGATACGAGATTATGCCTTAGTTGTTCAAAAAAAACATATCTAGATGGACATATTCTGGCAATCTGAGATTAATATTCTTCAATCTGTCTAGCAATCGTGTATAGATAATGAGATGCAGCTGAGTAAACTGTGCACAAGGTATGTTTACCAAATACTTTATCCACCCCATTTTTGAGAAGATGATCAGAATATGGCTTCAGGACTGGGAGATCCAATTCCCTGGAATGAGATCAGTAAGGTTATCTCTCCAAAGACAGAATCTTGCAACCAATAATATAAAAACCACTTTGAAAAGTGAAAGTAATTCAACAAAGGGCTGCATGCATGGCTTCTTGCTAATTGCACTAACACATGCAGTTAGGCAATGGTAAGAATTGTGCTCACAGAATGATATGGCAGTCATAGCATCAATACCTTCAGTTTCAATGGTAGATAGAAACTCACCCATTTTCAGTGAGAGGTGTGAATGGAGCAGCTATGAAACCTTTCACCTCAAATTTGGCAATGTTCTGTGATGAAAAGGAGAAGCATGGAGATGTGTAGCTGATATACACAGGACATAGAGCCATTGTCTGCTACATTATGCCGTTGTGCACTAACAAGCATTTGTCAATGTTGTATCCATGCTTTAGACCGAGCCTTCACTAAAGTAACTAATTAAATGGCTTGAATGCCAATAGAATTCAGCTAGCTCTCTGACCTGTGATGCTCTGGCAGCCATCTTGGTACCTTGCTTGTGGGGAGGAGTGCGAACTTTCTTCAGAGGGGTGGTCTTGGCAGTTGAGGGGCCCTTCAAGTAGGAGGGTGTGGCACTGACTGGTAGTAATAATAGTACCATATGAGGTATGTGTAGTAGTACAAAAACAATGTGTAAAAATGAATCATCACAATGGTAGTTAATACCAACATTACCTACCATGCACTAGTACAGCAATTATATTTGTTATCTGCTAACACCCCTTAACAGAAACAATAAACACTGTCCACAAGTGAGCTGTGTAGGTGGAGGAAATTGATCTTTCTTCAGTTGTCACTTTACCGGGCTTTAAAGAGGGGGTGTGGCTTAGGGCAGGGCTTGGTTTTGGGGGGCTCTTGGCCAGGGAGATAGGAGCTCTGGTGAGGGAGGAGTGGGATGGAGTGCCACTGGAAGCGGAGGAGGCTGAAGTCTCAGTATCCAGTTTCAGCTTTTTGCGGGCCAACAACCTCACATAGATATCCCTGTGAGAAGAGATTATAACTGAATTACAACTGGTTCTGTACATGTACTTGGAATTCTTGTCAAATCCATGATCTTGGAGGTAATGGATGTCTTATTTGTAGCACTAACTGGAGGATCCCTTATTTAACCTTGCCAAGATATCGACCTAAAGTTATTTATGTGTTTTGTTTTTTCAGGAGACTGCCTGTATGCACACTATATATACGTTTTTGGGTACAGGACATTCATTAATCTAATGAAAGGTATCGACTTCATTGGATCCACAATTCCACATACCAACCAATCTCTGGAGGGTATATGAGGCCAGGAGTTATCTGCGGCAGCCACCTCATATGTGACTGCCCCATCGCAGATAGATACCTTGTCAGGCTTCTGACCCATAACGCAACCGACTTCTGCTTGGCGGGGGAAGACATCTGCTTTGAGGGTCCGCCAAGTGGCACGTGTATCACACATAACCACCACTAACGTTTAGCCCCACCCTCTTTCATTCCTCTTCAGTTAACTTGCTTTTACTTAACTATGGTTTAAGCTTATTAAAACTGAATTGACTGCTCATGCCATGAGGTCTGACTGGCTTATGTACCATGCCAATACTCTCGTGCAAGTAGCAGGCAGGTAGCTGTGTGTGCACTATTAGCCTCGTTCCCAGGCTCTCCCGACTCAATGATGCAAACGGAACGTTCTGTTTGCATCATTGAGTCGGGAGAGCCTGGGAACGAGGTTAGTGCACTATAAGCACAGACCATTGCATAGTTGGAGCACTAAAGAAAATTATGCATAGGGAGCAATAATATGACGATGACATCCTGATATGGCTATATCATTACCATCAAGGCATACTCACATGTTACTACAGTACTACTGACACTTTGCCTTTGTCTTCTAAACATATTAGTAGGACATGTGACAGCGTAAGAAACTAACATGGGATATATCCATCCACCAGTATTGAATACAAATCACAGAGACACATCATGGTGAAAGACATGAGGTAAGGAAACCAGGTATGTTCATGGATAAGTGGTAGAGCTTACTAGCTTTGCAATTTAAGAGATCTATAGCAGAGCTAGTTAATGATATACTTATTATACCCATAGTAGTAAAAAGTATTAAAAAACTGTGTTAGTCAACGTTACCAGTAACCTAAGCCATAAATTATAGCTAGACAGCTAGAATGTTTACTCTAATGTTATGGATACATGGCCAAAAATATGTGGGTAATACACATTTCGTCATGGTGCTACACAGGTACCATATGCCTCATTTGTGTCATAGACACTGCCACTGTGTGGCTCACTTGACTGGTGCTTGTGCAAAGGATACAGCCAGAAAAATCTTCTTCATGTGTGCAAGCGCACACATTGTAATACTGATACCCCCCCAACACATTAGCAATCAGACTCCAACACATACATGTATTATGAGCTACAGTAATTACCTATTCAAGCCCTACTTTATTACGTACTCAGTGTCATTTGATCAGTATGATAGATGAAAACAGGATAGTACATATGGACAAATACTATTATTCATATATCAGAACAGCCAAAAGCCAACAAGCAATAAGGTTGATATTTCATATCTAAAAACCAGCTGGGTATTTCACATAAATCGTACTAGAGCTATTTTAATCAAGTACGAACTTAGAGTGCATGTGTACATATTGTAGTAATGAAAGTACCTCAAGAAAACAACAATCTTAAGTTCACCGCCAATTAAATAAAAGTGACCACACAATTGCCAATACACTGGGGCTCACTTAGAAAAAGACCAACTTGTAAAAGCTGCATTTCCGACTGTTCTAGAGCTATTTTAATCAAGTGTGAACCTACACAGTGCACATAATACATTACTACAGGTACCTAAATAAAGCAGCTTAATAACTATTGTAAAGTTAACCGCCAATTAAGTAATAGTAACCACGCAATTGCCAATAGGTTGGGGCACGTTTGGTAAAAGACTAACTTGTAAAAGCCGTGTTCCTGACTAAACAACAGCTATTTTAATCAGGTGCAAACATACACTGTATACAAAGTGTTATAATTAATGCAGGTGCCTCAATACAACAGGTTAAATAACAATATTAAGTTCGCCGCCAATTAAATACATAGGAGGGGGCACAGGGGGGCACTGTTTCACAAGAGCATAGAATACTGTCCATCACTACCTGCTATATTTTCGCCACACAAAACTACCATAGTTGGCTCGAAGTGGCTTGGCCTACAAATAATTTATGGTATACTATTGAAGTAGCAGACTGTTGACGTAATCTAAGCGCTATATTATCTATGACGCGACGTTTCGGAGGCCGAGGCCGAAGAAACACGAGCAAGACTACTGGAAGGTAAAATAGTGTTTAGGGATCTGCCTTGTCGCCAGTAAAGAGTAAATGCTCAAAGATGCTACGAGAGCCCTTCCTTGGTAGCTAAAAATCATGCATAATTTTTTTTCGCGCTTCGCGCGGAAAATATAATCGGCTGCTTCGCAGCCTTAGTGGAGCCGCACAGCGAAGCCAGGCACAGTGCCCCCCCAGCCATTGACTGCTTCCGTCGCCTATGAAATAAAAGTAAACTTTGCGATTATGTAGAGTGCACATGATATAAAATTCTCACAAATATCATGTAGGTAGGGATGATAAACTGTGAATTGAATCGTCTGGCCTTAGCTACTGGTATTGACAACTGCATGTAAAATGGACTAGTTCTGTGTGTTGTGATGCAGCACAGAACAAGGTAGCCAAATTGTCTTTATGAATACTAGGACGTTTGGACGATATACATGCTAGGGTGCTCTTTTACCTAAACGGACATACATGTACGACGTCGGAGGCTGTTTACTCACTTAACTTTACCCAGTATATGCGAACCACAGCGTTTATGGTATGTCGCGTTTATTACAAGGCGTTAAGTAAACAGACTCAAGACAGTAGTGGGACTGTTTACGTAACGCCTTATAATAAACGCGAGGAGTTGTAAATGCTGTGGTTCGCACATACTTATCGCCCACCCCAACTGGGGTGGGTGTCAGAACAAGTCCTATATGGGCAGTGGACCAGACTCTCACTTTTCCGTCGAGAGTCTGGCCACGTGAGACTACTTTACCCCCAAGGTAATATTCATGGTCTAATGTGTCTACTTGTCCTCCCCTTTCCCTCCCCCACACCATCCCTACCATGCACACACTACTATAGTGATGTCATGTAGTTGTGTTTGCTGCTTGATTACAGCTCCTTAAAGTTTATAGCAATATGTGGTTTATGACATCAGCCATATCAATGCATGCCATGCCCCACCCCAAGATTACGTCATACACAGGACAGCATCACCATAGAGCTATATTATCTATGGTCCATACATACTTGTTGGAGCCATCGATTGGTCCTGGGCTTTCCCCAATGTCCAGCAGCTCCCTGCGCAGCTCTTCAAAGGAGTGAGTGCTCAGCACCTCCTCATACTGCCTGGGGGTAGGGGTCTTGGCTGCTCTCTTGCGGGGAGGCATATCCAAATTTCCGTACTGTGATACCGACTTAGAATGGAATGGGAACGCGGAGTACGGATAATTTTGTTTACTCGCCAGTACTATTTTAGCCCTATGAATAGAAACAGACTGCCGGTACTTACTAGCTGCTTGCTTAGCTGTGGTTGCTCACTAACAAAATGTGAGACTGAGTAGCGGCCCCAGTGTTGTTGATTGTAATCGGTACAGCGGTATACCGCGGTATACTAACTTAACCTTTTTTGTAGGGAAGAAAAAACAATGGAGAGAACTTGCATTTGCACGCTCAGTTTTGGGGCAGTTGTGTCGAGACTGGCTGTAGCATTTGCATTGGACCCTGCATACGTGATGCTGCTGCTGATCATGCTGGTCGAGGAAGCGAACACTGTGACTTTGCAAACACATAGTGATGAGCTTTCATCCTCACTAGTATCAGTTCTAAGTTACCTCAAGTATAAATTTTGCGTGCTCCATTGTTGCTTGGTACAGAATCATCTACTTGCTACAGCGAAACAGTGTATTCAGGACTCTCACTTTCTGTTGGTCCCCGTGAAGCCATGTCATCTTGATGGGGCTCCTGGATGTTTCTCAGTACGTTGTATCAACTCCACTTGTAAATGTATACTTCCAGATCCTGCTCATCCTTTAAAGCTGAGATGTTCCATTACCCGACGATTGCTGAACATTTTAAATAAAACACAGGGCACCTCAGTTCAGGTGAAGAACTACAGTGTCACAAGACATTTGATGCCAAATAGTTTCCACTCCCAGCTAACTTTGAAATCAATTTTCATACCCACTATTCTTGGTCTACCATGCAATGAACAAGATTGTGGTACAGAAGCACTTAAACTTCAAGATACTTTGTATCAGCTGAACACCTGTGGTGTCACTAGAAATCGGACGCCAGACTCCTTTGCTGAGCTAGCTCATGGATTGCCTACCTTGGATTCATTCAATGTAAATATTTTAGTTGATGAAGAAAACAGTGATGAAAAATCACCTTCCCGGGGATCCTTGTTCAACTGGCTAAGCAATTCTAAAATAGCAAATAAATTGAGAAACATCAGATTCAAGAAGTTGTTCCCTTCCGGTGTTCGGTTTAAGCTAGCTTTCTTTTCCATTATCCTCTGCATTTTCCTACTACTATCCGCTCTCACGTGTGCTAAATTTGTAACCAACTCCAAGAAATATCCCAGAGAAACCTCAGTGTTCATAATTGTCGTTTGTTCCCTGCAACTGGCCGAAGCTATGCCTTACAACTCTCACATGGAGATACTAAACTTAGGAACTAGAGAGGCAACAAATGGAACATCTGTGGTTCCTCTAAAGGGTTCACCCAATACCGGATATTGTGTAATGATCGGAATAGGCTCTGAAAACAAACAAGAGGTAAGTCCACTGCATGATAGAAATGTATAAGATTCATGATCAATATTTAGTTTCATTATGAATGTTTCAATTTTCTACTGTTTACACAAACACGCTGCACCAGTTCTGTGTCCTATTAGATACTGGATCGGCAAACCTTGCAATAGCTGGCAGACAGCATCCTGATATTAATTCACAGTTTCACCCAGAAGAGTAAGTATTTGGATGACACCAGCCATGTATTAGAGTGGGTATATTATACTTCTCATTCCTCTGCATTGACTTTTGATTGTCAGCCTACATACATAGTTACCCTTTCAGGGTTTAATTTTGGTGAAAGGAGGCATTGACCCCCACTGAAACTCCTTTGCCCCCTACACCCTGACACTACAGAAATGGGAAATCTCCCACTTGCGATACTATACACAAACACTTAGAGATAAGAAAACAGATTTGCTGCAACTCATCAGTTTACTTCAGTTTGCATGTTTACTCTGTGCCTGCTGTAGTGTATTGTAAATAGTAAGGTTCCAAGAGCATCAGTTAGTGTTTGTGTATATATAATATATATATAGTCGAGAAGTGTTGTAGGGGGGGGGGGTATACCCACACTGGGCAATGTATTATTGATATGAGTAAACAGTACACTAACAGCTACATAACATTCAAATCTGCCTGATAAGCACCTTGAAATGAAAAAGAACAAGTATAGTGTTTGTATGCCATTTATAGCCTCATCCCCAGGCCACTCCCCCCCCCCCCCCCCCTCCGATAAGTCTCTGCATGGCCCGGGATGAGACGACTGTGCAGGCTAAAGCATTAGGTATCATGCATGTTTACCATTAAATCCTGGGATTTAATTTCTATTTGCTGTAACAGATGGCTGCATGCAGTACAATAGACTGTTGCATAGTAACCCCATTATCTTGCAAATTTCAACTATGTCTAGTGTTGTAGATCTGTGACCTAACACCCAGCCTCCAGCCCACATTTTATAGCTTGCATCCAAGGAGAAACTTTCAAATGCTTTCTTCACGGCTGCAATATGTCTGTCTGAATAAGTACAGGTGTATATATAATATATCTGCAATCCCCAGTTCGTCTTCCTACAAAGACCTCGGTAAGACTGTCCAGGTGTCATATACAGCAGGCTCATGGACTGGAAGGCTAGCAAAGGACTCCATTTCCATTGGAGATTCCAATCCTGTGGAGTCTTTCCTGGTCGTCATAGAAAGTGCCGAGGACTTCTACATTAAAAATGCCGATTGGGTCGGCATAATAGGGTTGGCTTACAGCAACCTTGCCAAGGTACAGCTACCTGAGATAGAGAATGCATTAATGGATGGAAGTAAGTGGCATCCAATAGAAAAGTGTATGAATAGTTGTTTCTTTGAATGGGACAATGATAAGTGCTATTCATCCTAAAATATCGCCAGATATGACCTTCTAATGGTGCATGCCTAGTTTTCTTTAGAATGCATGAATAATTGCTGGTGTGGTAACGAGAAATTGTAGCCATCATGAATACTTTCGAATAGTATTCAAGACGTCTTTCCCTGTTCCTTATCTCCCAGCCGGACTCCTCCGTCACTCCATTCTGGGAGGCCTTCCAAGCAGCCACTGGGAAGGCGGATGTATTCTCCTTTCGCTTCTGCCCACCTCTTGACATTCCCCTCTTGGATATTACTGAACCGAAGGGCGGAGATATGGTAACTGTCAATGCCCGTTTTGTATAACTTAGTATGCAGACATTAATCATGTGGATAATTAAGCACTTTTTTGGACTGACTAGGACATCGCCTATTACAGGTATGAGGCTCGACCTAGTGGGAGTAATTTGACTATAAGCCCATTGTATATTAGCTCTCATTGTGCATGTAATTTGTTCTGAATTATGAAATTTGTTCTAATTACTATGTATGTCCCCTATTTCTATTCTCTGCACACAGGTTCTGGGTGGGATTGACGAGACTCTCTACAATGGGCCTATCTTCTACACCTCACTAGTGCAACAGAAGTTCTATAATGTCTTGGTGACCAACATAACAGTTGGAGGGACAGTGATTAGCCTGGACTGTGGTGAAGTGAGAAGTGCATATATATCTTCACGTATTTAGACCTATACTTTTAACTCTTCTGTCATGATTACAATACTAGTTCTGCACTTAATGTTGCAGTGAGTGATTATTATAATATTAATCACATAGTTCAATAATGACCAAAGTATTGTGGACTCTGGGACCACCGACGTCTTCCTGCCCCAGAAAGTGTTTACAGAAGTTAAGAAGGCTTTTATTGACAATTTCAAGGTCAGTCTGTACGTATTAGCTCATTACAAATTATGACAAGGTCATTGTAACCCCTATGTGATCTCCACAAACTATAGGATCTGTCATTTAACCTCATAACTATAATATACTCGAATACCAAGTAAAACATCCAAACTGTTTCATTAGTATGGCCTCCAGAGGCTGGAATACTTTCTTCCTGTATCTCCTTTCTTGTTTGTTGGTATGTAGCTGTGCATTGAGAAGTAGTAATAGTTATAGCTAGTTACCGACTGTAGATAATTTCAGGACAACCCCATGCAAATAATCTCCCAGTATTAACTCCAGTGTGTTAATCTGCAGACATACATTGGCAGGGAGATTTTACATCGGGCTGTCCAGAAATAATTCACAGCAGGAAACAAGCTACGCAATCAGATGTTCCTCCACCACAACAGCTAAATTACATTACCAGTACATGCCAGGCCAGCATGTACTGGTCATGTGCTCCATGAATATGTAGCTATTGTGGTGGATAGCATAGCTTGATGTAGTTTGGTCTCATTTCTGGACAGTGATAGCCTCATATAAAATTTCCGAGAGACCAAGCTTGAAAGAAACCATGTGATAGCCTGCAGACATTTGCTGCCATAATTTCTTTCACTCCGTCATTAGGATGACCTTCCAATTCACATACCTGAAGAGTTCTGGAATGGAGGATACAAACTGGCTTGGACGGTTGATGACAAACACAGGCAAAGAAAGAAAATAAATCCATATAAACGGTGTTTCATGATGTTGCTTTCATCCACAGCATATACAGTGCATTCCCTACCTTTTATATCTCATTTGCTACTCATGATGATGCCAGTCTGGAATTCAGTCTGGCAGTGACACCCCAGGTACGTGCAGTATCATAATTCCATTATGCTATACTAAGTTACTAACTAGTGTATCTAAAACTTGTGGTACTACAGATCTATTTGAGGCAGATTGACGGTACATCCGAAGAGCAAGCAAGCACAAACTGTTTTCCTGAGTGTGACTTCTTCACTTTTGGAATTAAGCAGCGACAGCAAGGTTGGTGCAATAACTACCTACTTGAATCTTTGTTGTGGCTGCTGTGTCCATCTGCCTGTGTACATCTGTCTGTTCGTCTGTCTGTCTGTTGTCTGTCTGTCTATCTGTCTGTCTGTCTGTCTGTCTGTTTGTCTGTCTGTCTGTCATATAGACATGCATATCAAAGGTGGAGTCACACTGTGATTTTCTCCTGCAGGCACTGTTATTGGTGGCAACATCATGCTTGGATTTTATACAATTTTTGACCGAGAAAACAAAAAAATTGGATTTGCTCAATCAACATGTGAATGTAAGCCTCGTACTTTAAAAAATTTACTAATATTTTAAGTATTTTTTTTTTGTTCAGATCAAGATGACCTGGGAGGACTGCCACACATAGTTGGGCCATACATGAGAGGTAAGTACTAAATTTAAATTCAGTGAATAGGCTAAGTTACTCTATTTCTTGGTACTCTCTACATAGAGCCAATTGACTGTGAATGTGCTGGCTGTAAACAAGGACAGGCTTACTGGGAAATTACCACTTACGTTTGTGGTGTGATTGTGATCCCATTAGCTATAACGTCAGTGATATTTGCAGTCCTCCGCAGGATGAAACGCTCACGTTGTTGTTACAGTAAAGGAGTTTCGATTTCAAGATGCAGAGAAAAGTGTTGTGGAGATTGTTGTAATAATAGCAAACATTCAATTTTAGAAACTGATACACTACTAGAGGAAGAAGATACTGAAACAAATGCTGAGGGAGCTTGTAGCTTCGAGTCTCCAGTACCTGAGGAAGATAAGAAAAAGCATCCTCAATCTGTTGAGGAAGGCAATCCAGCAGAACTCGAGGAAAGGGAAGACACACAGCTTTGCTTAAGGAACGAACTTGAGGATTGTGCATCAATGGCTGCAGATTGCCAAGAACAGCATAGGACAAGTACAGACTTGGATCTGAAAATGAGGAACACGTCCCCGATAAGTACATTGAAATTGACAGCAGGAGAGTCTTCTGCAATAAATGCTATAGAAAGTTATGGCGCAGTGAACATGCCAATGCAAGAAACTGATCATAGTTGCGCTTCTGCTACAGTCTACACAAGTAAAGGAAAGAATGTTCTAAAAAGTGAAAGTGAAAGCGATTGTGATACTGAAAATGAAGTACTAAATACTTCAAAGCAACTTGAAAAAGAGATGGTAGCTCACGAACTTAAGAAAGGAATGGAGTACACACCTTTACTGGTTAGGGACTCTGGCAATGAGCGTATGCAACCAGAGGAACTTGAGCCACAAGATTGCACTGTAGTGAGTATAGAAGAAATGAATCCATCTGATTCCTGCAGTATGCTTACAGACCCCAAGCCTATTCATAGTAGAGAATTAGAGTACCTTACTCAAGAATGTCGCCAAGCGGTCGTGATGGAAAGGCAGGAGTCAGGACCACATCCGCATGATTCTGATGGCTATGGCCGACAAGTGTCAAATAGTTGCTCACTTGCAGCTGACTCTGGAAACCTAAGTACACAGACCTCTTGTGAAGAAAATTTGCATTAAACAATGAAATTCCATTGTAATGTAGCTGCTGCACACATTGAATTAGTAGTTAATACGCAATACTGTATTCAGTGTATATGCTCTTGTACTGTCATTCTGTGTTGTTATTGAGTTTGTTGTGATACAGCTGGGTAGTAGCTAGGTAATGCAAAATCTCTGCCTTGTTAGCTGCTCTGTAAGACCGTGCGTAGCGAAATTATTATTTTGTTTTTCGCGGGCCCCGGACACGGGGGTAAGGCAGCTAAGGTCACGAGACTAATAGCTGTACGTAATTATAAGTGGTCGTACCGCGTACCGTATGGCAGCCTGTTCCCATACTGGGTATTCCCCCCGGTATTCCCCTCTAGCTATAAGGAAAAGGATTTTTACTGCGCTTGCAGCCAGTCGTTTTATGCAAAGGGAACTAACTCATCAGCCGAAAGTACACATGCAGAGCTGTCTGTAATGTTTGATTGAAGGGCAGAGAGGTTGCAGGGTAAGCGAACTCAAGTTAATTAGTAATAAATGCCTTTTCTGCTCCCTGAAATTACGTTTGGAGATTTAATAATTTGAAGGGCAGTGAGGCAAGCAACCCGTCTCACGGTTTCATCTTTGTTTTATTCATAGTGTCTCATATTGTGGAGGAGCTTGAGGATTTATTAGACCACGACTTATAATATGCTTGTTTCTTGTCCCCTCCAAGGCCACAGAATCATGTGGGCAAGTGGTTATTATTATTAGCAGTGCTAATTACCGTTAGTTTCTGTTCATATGATGTTCAGGAAGTGTTGCAGGCGGGCGGGTCATAGCCATTATGCCATTATCAAACAAACGTGTGCTCGTGCCAGGCTCTCCCAGCAGCAGCGGTAGAACAACTGCCAGGCTCTCCCAGCAGCAGCGGTAGCACAACTGCCAGGCTCTCCCAGCAGCAGCGGTAGCACAACTGCCAGGCTCTCCCAGCAGCAGCGGTAGCACAACTGCCAGGCTCTCCCAGCAGCAGCGGTAGCACAACTGCCTGGCTCTCCAGCAGCAGCGGTAGCACAACTGCCAGGCTCTCCCAGCAGCAGCGGTAGCACAACTGCCTGGTAATAGGCGCTAACCGTTAAACGGTAGCTGCCGTCCATTTTAAGTAGGACTTGAAGAAAGACGACGCAGCAACCACACTACAACCATTTGAGACTTTGATTGTGAAGCATGTTATATAGTCATTGTGTACTACATATGTTATATACATTATTGAACTTTTTAGTCATGACATATTAATGTACCTACCATTGTGGAAGTATATATCACACTAATGGTAGAGATGGACGTCTGATACATTCTGCTTAGCAGAATGTATACACATGCAGCAGTAACCACATGTGTTTCTTTGATTGTAAGAAACTCAGGAGATGCTGCAGTCAGTTGATATAAATGCATATCAACTGTAGTCTGATTACAGATTACAGTAAGGATTATGCTTCGTTAAGTGTAAATTACGCTATAGGCTACTTGAAGAGAATGTGCATGTCCAACATCCTTTCAGTTTCATGCACTATAGCTGCTCGTATGCCTGTGATGGATATACTTCTTTTCTAAACACAGGAATGCATACCGTGTCGAATCAGTTTACTTAGTGGCCCTTGAAGTATTCTCAGTATAGTCCTGCACCTTGTTCCAGTCCAGAAACAAACTCTACTTTTACATTGACTGTGTCCAAATTTTAGCAAGTCAAGGTCTCTGCATCATTTGTATAGTAGTCAAAGGCATGGCAGCTGCAGACCTGGATGCAAAATATTGAGCAACCTACTGTAGCCAAGTCTGAATAACTTCACACTTCCGCAACTCTGATATCAGACTTGTTGTAATGAAATAAGTTGCTTTATATATGCAGCATGGCTACTATTGCTGATACCTGGTGTAGTGATTCAGACAGGTCAGCGTTGTATGAGGCATGTACCTCTAATGATGTGGAGCTGGTTAGGAGATTGTTGGACGAACCAGAGTCTGACATCCTCACTACCGATGACAGTGGCAACACCCTACTACACGTAACTGTCCAAAACGGACACCTGGCTATAGTAGAGGAGCTTGTTAGAAGGTATACATCACCATCAGCAGGTAAGAACAAGAAAGGGGAAACTCCTCTTCATCTTGCCAGTGCATGTGGCAATGTTGAGATTGTTCGAACTTTGGCCCTAAAGTTTCAATCTGACATAGAGGCTAAAGACAACTGTGGTGATGCTCCGCTGCACTTGGCGTCACTTTGGGGACGTGAGAGTGTTGTTGACTTGCTATGTCAAGAATTTAAATGTGATCCTAGTTCACTTGGGGTTAATGGCCGGACATGCCTTCACCATGCCTGCGCAGGTGGACACATTAATCTAGTGCACAAGCTAGTGACTGAGTTTAAGTGTAACCCACTAGCTCATGATCGTCATGGCAATACTTCACTTCATTGTGCTGCTTACTATGGGCACATGTCTGTACTCGATAAACTGATCAAGGAGTTTGGTATTTCCAAAGAAGTACAAGGAAATGATGGTTCCACACTTCTCCATCAAGCTTGTAGTGGTGGTCATGTGAAATTAGCACTAAATTTGATTTCAGAGTATGGGTTTGATCCCAAACAACTAGATGTACGGGGTGCTAATGCTCTGCATTGGGTAGCTGAGCATGCCTTCTCTGCTGAGCACAGTAAAGGACATCGCCTTGATGTGCTAAGCTCTCATGGATTTTTCCACAATCAGAGCGATCTTGATCATGTTAATATGATTAGGGTTTTGACATCAATCTACAACTGTGACCCTATGAGCACTTGTAATACTGGTGACACTGTTCTCCATTTAGCTGTTCTTGGATCTGCAGAAGTTGTCACCATGTTAATTCGTGATTATAACCTTTCCTGCAATTGTAGAAACAAAGAGAATAATACTCCTTTAAGTGTGGCATGTTTGAATGGTTGTATTGATATTGTACTTTTGCTAATTAGTCAGTTTGGATGCAGCCCGGCTACTAAAGGGTACCATGGCCAAACACTTCTCCATCAGGCCTGTCTTCGTGGGCATGTAGACTTGTCTGAAAGACTTATTTCAGTTTTTCATAGCGATGTACAAGCTAAAGATGATGAAGGACTCACTCCTCTCCACTTGGCTGCCGTATCGGGCAATGAGGATCTTGTAAGGAAGCTCATAATGGAATACAACTGTCCTGCTAACTGTAAGTCCCATGTTGGCTTTACACCACTTGAAATTGCCTGCAGAAATGGGCAAGCAAGAGTAGCACAAATGTTAATCTCTGATTTCACGTGTGACCCACAAAGCCATGATTCACAAGGAGTTACTGTTTTACACAGTGCTGCATGGGGTGGGCTTGACAATATTGTGCAGAAATTGGTCACTGAATATAGTTGTCCAGTAGACTGTGTTGACTTTGAGCTCCGCACTCCGCTTCATTATGCAGCCCGTGAAGGGCACACAAACGTGGTAAAGATGTTACTCCATGAGCTGGGAGCAAACCCTTCTCAGCTTAATATAGCCGATCAGACACCTAAGGATCTGGCACAACAGAACGGGCACATGAACATTGTAAACATTTTAGTTTCCAAGCAGAGCAGTGAGGCTCCAGTGGATACTCCAGCAACGCCAGTGCAGCCACATGTACCTACAGGCTCACTGAACACACAACTGCAGGAGCAACTGGCACAATTGTCCTCGCTTCTCAGTGAAAGCAATCAAGCTCTTGGTCAGTTAAACTTGGGACAACTTCTTGAAAGCCCTGGATTGAATCATCCCCCTCTTCATGCTGCATCTCTCATTGGTGACTTATCCACAGTACAGCGCCTTACTAGCACAGCCACTACACCCTCTGGAGGTAAGGGTATGGGTGGACGAACACCACTCCATCATGCTTGTGCATGTGGCCACACTGAGATTGTCAAAATTCTAGCTTCCAAGTTTCCTTCTGACTTGAAAGTGAAGGATGATGATGGATTTGTACCACTGCATTATGCCTGCAATAAAGCTCACCCTGCCATAGCTAGGATATTGATATCAGAGTTTAATTGTGATCCTATGCTTGGTGATGCTAAAGGCAACACTTCCCTTCACCTTGCAGCACTCAGTAATGCCACAGAAGTAATTACCTTGCTAATCAGTGAATTCAACTGCCCTCTTAATTGTAGAAACAATGAGGGCGATACACCTTTAAACTTTGGATGCCTTCATGGACATTTAAGCACTCCTTTTCTGTTAATTGATAAGTTCGGTTGCAGTGTAACCACTAAAGGGTTTCGAGGACGAATGCCTATTCACCAGGCTTGCTTTGCAGGTCACGTTGAGCTCACACAGAAGCTCATTGCTAAATACCACATTGATTTGAAGGCAAGAGACAAGGAGGGTGCCACTCCTCTCCACATGGCCGCAGTATCAGGAAATGAAGGACTTGTCAGAATGCTAATCACACGATATGGCTGTTCAGTTGATTGTACTGACTACAAGGGTAGGATACCACTTCATTACGCATGTGAAAGAGATTCTCCTGCAGTTTTAAGAATGCTGATATCAGAGTTCAACTGTGATTCTATGGCCTGTGACACAAATGAAAACTCGACCGTCCATCTAGCTGCTGCTGGTGGCTGTGTGGAAGTTATAACCATTTTACATACCGAATACAATTGTTCTCTCCATCAAAGAAACAAGCAGAATGATACACCACTGGATTTAGCATGTCTGAATGGTCATATAGAGACCGTGGTTTTATTAATTGATGTATTTGGATGTGCAGCTTCAGCTAGAGGCTTTACTGGTCGAACGCTACTTCACCACGCCTGCAAGAAAGGAAATTTGCAACTAATAGAAAAACTGATCACAGAATACAATTGTGATGTGAAGGCCATGGATCAACTTGGATGTGCACCTATTCATTTGGCGGTTTTGAATAACAACAGAGAGCTTTTGAAGGTGTTGATTAACAAGTACAGTTGCCCAGCAGACTATAGAAACTCTCAAGGTGACACACCCCTGAATCTAGCCTGCTTATGTGGACACGCAGAAATTGCTGTCTTACTAATTAGTGAATTTGGATGCAACCCCACCACTAGAGGAAGTAAAGATCTCATGCCTCTTCACCAGGCCTTCATGAAAGGACACTTGGACCTAGCAAAGAAGCTGATTCATGACCATCATTGTGATGTAGCCATGGCGGGTGGTACCTCAGGAAACACTGCTCTCCATATTGCTGCAATTGCTGGGTCTAATGAAGCTATTACGATGCTGGTTGGTGAATTCAAATGTCCTCTTGACTGTAGAAACAATGAAAATGATACTCCTTTGAATGTGGCCTGCCTTCATGGCCAGTTGGATACTGTTGTTTTATTAATTGATGTTTTTGGATGCAGTCCAGCTACTAGAGGCTACCATAATCGAACTATTCTTCACCAAGCTTGTTGTGGCGGCCATTTGGATCTTTCTCAAAAGCTTATTTCCAAGTATGATTGCGATGTCAAGGCCAGAGATAATGAGGATGGAACACCACTTCACATGGCTGTAGCCTCTGGAAATCATAAACTTGTCAAAGTGTTAATTACTGACTATAACTGTCCGGTTGATAGCAAGGACTCTACTGGCTGCACTCCCAAGGACCTGGCAGTTCAGATGGGGCGCATCGTGATTGTCAACATCTTTGAAGGTAAGTTAGGTGGTAGTGAAAGTGAGAACGATACTATTGATTCTACTTCTGGAAACCAAAGTGGACAGCAACAATTACAAAGGCAGACTTTCGTAGCCAAACAATCTTCAGGACAGCAACAGAATGCCTCAGACAGCAATCTCCAAGCAAATGCCTTGAGTGGACAGGGAAGTATTAAAGAAGTTAGAGAACAATCACAGGTTACAAGAAATCAAGCAGCATCTTTGCCAGCTCCACTGAACACTGTGAGGAGCAGTGAGCTTCAAGGACACCACCAAGCAAACCAGCTACAACCTGAGCAGGGAGTATCAAGTTATAATCCCCATGAAATAATCAGGGGTCCTCAGTTTGTTAATCCCGCCATGAACGTTGGTGAGAGTGCTCCTTTACAGTTTCCCACTGTCACTGATTCAGGTGTAATGACACATGGAAATAACAAACTCCAATCCCTTTTTGAAGCCCCCAATTTCAATATGGGGTTTCTTAATGCTAGGAATGTTGGTACTCCGCTTCATACAGCCGCCATGCATGGTAACCTTTCAATGGTACAGCAACTCTCTAGAGAATACAACACGCCTTCAAGCTGCAGAAATAGCCAAGGTCAAACTCCCCTTCACTTTGCCAGTTCATGTGGGCATATCAAAATTGTTCGAATTCTAGCTTCAAAATTCCCATCGGACTTAAAGACTAAAGACCACCTCAATGGGTGTACCCCTCTTCACTATGCATGCCTCCTTGGAAAAACTGCAGTTGCCCAGGTGCTCATTTCAGAGTTTGATTGCGATCCCATGACTCAGAATTTATCAGGTAACACCGCTCTCCATTTTGCTGCGCTTGGAGGCTTCACAGAGACTATTAGTATGTTAGTTTCTCAATTTGACTGTCCTCGTGACTGTAGGAATAATGACAATGATACACCAGTAAATTTGGCATGTGCAAAGGGTCACACAGATGCTGCTGTGTTGTTAATCAGTCAGTTTGGTTGTAGCCCAGCCGCTAAAGGACACGGTGGCCGAACACCTCTCCATCATGCCTGCAGTAATGGTCATCTGCAGTTAGCAGAAAAATTGATTACAGAGTATCAATGTGATGTGATGGCTAAGGAAAGTAGCAGTGGACTTACACCTCTTCACTTTGCTGTATTCTCTGGCAATGAGCGTCTTGTCAGAATACTCATTACTGAACATAAATGTCCTGCCAACTATGCAGATGACAATGGCTGGACGCCACTTCACTGTGCCAGTAAAATAAACAGAACTGCGGTAGTGCGAATACTCATCACTGAGTTTAAGAGTGACCCCATGTCTAAGAATACCGCTGGTTTCACTGCCCTTCACATTGCAGCAGCTTGGGGTGCAACAGAAGTAGCTTCTTTACTTATCTCTGAATTCAACTGTCCACTTGACTGCAGAAACAGCAAGGATGATACACCTCTCAATGTAGCTTGTTTTCTGGGTCATATAGAAGTTGTAAATCTATTGATAAAGAAGTTTGGATGCAGCATAGACACAAGAGGATACAAAGGTCGAACCATTCTCCATCAGGCCTGTAATGGCGGTCATTTGCAATTAGTCAACATGCTTATATCACAGTATCATTGTACTGTAATGGCCAAAGATGACGAAGATGCAACACCTCTTCATATGGCTGCATTCTCTGGTGATAAAGAGCTTATCAGACAACTTCTAACAAAATATAGCTGCCCAGTAAACTGCGTAGAAAAGAATGGGAGAACACCTCTACATTATGCGAGTGAAAAAGGTAGAATTGATGCAGTACGTATATTCGTTGAATTCAAGTGTGACCCAATGGTTGCTGACAGTATTGGACAAACACCACTCCATTTAGCGGCAGGAAATGGCCAAGAGGATATTGTTCGAGTGCTGGTGACTGAATATGGGTGCATGGTTGACTGTGTCAACTTTGAATTATGTACTCCACTCCACCTTGCCAGTAGCAGTGGTCATATCAATGTCGTCAAAGTGCTTCTGGATGACCTGGGGGCTAACCCATCTCTTAAAAATATCATTGACAAAGCTCCAATGGATTTAGCAGCGCTAAACGGTCATTTTAACATTGTCAACAGTTTGATGGCTAAGCTGGGAGAGTCTATAAAGGAAACTACTAATTGGACGGGATTGGTCCCACTGCATCAAGCATGTAGAGATGGCAATCTTCAACATATTGAATCTTTAATTGAAGATCCAAACTGTAACTTAACAACCCAAGATGAAGATGGCAATACTCCTCTACACGTTGCTGCCCAGAATGGGCACACAGCCATTGCAGATCTTCTCAATGCCAAATCTTGTGGAGCATGCCTTGCTGTTAAAAACAACAATGAGCAAATACCCCTTCATCTCGCTAGTGCGTATGGGCACACTGACGTAGTTACAGCTCTATTATCCAAGTGTTCTACTGGAAAAGACATTTTATCAACTCCTGATAAAGATGGAAACACTTCTCTTCATTGTGCTGCAAGGGGAGGTCATACTGAGACTGTAGCATCATTGGTAACTAAATACCACTGTCCTTATGACACTAAGAACAGTCAGAGCGATACACCATTGCATTTAGCCTGTCTCAATGGTCATACAGATACAGCAGTTTTATTTATTGATGCAATTGGATGCAGTACAACTATACCAGGATTTGAAGGCCGAACTATTCTTCATCATGCATGTGTTGGTGGTCATTTAAATTTGGCAGTAAAACTTATTACTGACTATCAGTGTAGTGCAATGGCCAGAGATAATGAAGGTGCCACACCCCTTCACATGGCTGCGTTCTCTGACAATGCAGAACTTGTTAAAACACTCATAGCAGCCTTTAATTGCCCAGAAAACTGTACAGAGAACAATGGCAGGATACCACTTCATTATGCATGTGAGGATGGTAACAATGCGGTGGTTAGTACGTTGATCAATGAGTTTAAGTGTGATCCAACAAAATCTGACTCTAGTGGTGATAGCCCCTTGAGCCTGGCATGTTTGGGGGGTCACATAGACACAGTAGAGCTATTGATTCGTCAGTTTGGGTGCAGCCTTGCCACTAAGGGTTTCAATGGCCGAACACTGCTCCATCAGGCCTGTGATAATGGTCGTGTGGAATTGGCTGAGAAACTTATTTTAGATTTCAACTGCGATGTAATGGCTAAAGATAGTCATGGTCTTATTCCTCTCCACCTTGCTGCAATGTCTGACAGCCAACAGCTTGTGAGAAAACTCATAGATCAATTTAACTCTCAAGTAGACGTCCCCACCAAGGATGGTTGGACACCTTTTCTAGCTGCATGCCAGAAAGGATGTATAAATGTTGCTAAAATGTTGATTACAGATTTCAAATGTGACCCTATGTGCTCTGATTCAAAGGGTAATACAGCTCTCCATCATGCTGCACTAGATGGCCGTGTCCAGATGCTACGAATGCTAGTCACTGAATACAGTTGTTTTGTTGATTGTGTTGACTTTGCATTATGTACACCGCTCCATCTTGCCTCCTCTCAAGGACATACCGATGCAGTCACTGTCCTTGTCAATGAGCTCGGAGCAGATCCGTCTGTTCAGGATATTGCTGGCAATACACCAAAAGACCTAGCATCTCGGAATGGGCATGCTAATGTTGCAAACATTTTGATGAGAAAAATGAGCCATAGCACTACAAATACTTCAGCAAGAGCTTTAGCTGATGGCCCGTCAGAAGACACTAATCCATCAATTGCTGCTATGTTGAGTGATACTCCTGCAAACACTCCAAGCTCACATGCACTCTCTGTTAATAGTGCAGGCTCTACTGCAGTCTCAATTCATAATGCATGCATGTTAGGTAATCTTGAACAAGTCCAAGCATTCATCAATGACTCCAACTGTGACTTAATGGTTCGTGATGGGAATGGTGACACACCTCTGCATGTTGCTGCAGTCCTAGGTCACCAACATGTAGTTGAGGCCTTAGCTCATCAGTATAATTCGCTGTCTGCTTATAAGAACCAGCTAGGCCTGACACCCTTGCATGTAGCTGGTGCCTGTGGGCATGTAGGAGTGGTGAGATGTCTTCTTTCTAGATTTCCATTGGAATTGAACACAAGAAATGATCAAAATGACACAGTTCTACATATAGCATCTCTAAATGGCCAAACTGAAGTAGTAACTCTTTTAATAAATGAGTTCAATTGCTCACCCACTTTAAAAGGCTTTAATGGCAAAATTTCCCTCCTTATGGCTTGTGACAAGGGCCATTTACAGCTAGTCAGAAAATTTGCTTCTGAGTTTAGTTGTGATGTGAACACCACAGATGATGAAGGTTTCACGTGTCTTCATGTTGCTGCTTTAGCTGATGTGGGTGGTAGTCATGCTGAAGTGGTCAAAGTTCTCCTAGCAGAGCTTGGAGCAAATCCAGCTCTACGCAATGCACATGGAGATACACCCTTGAATATAGCTGCTCTATCAGGAAGTAACACAATAGTTGAAATGATGATTTCACAATTTAACTGCTCCCCTAATACCAAGGGTTTTGGTGGCCGAACCATTCTCCATCAGGCGTGTAATGGTGGCCATTTGGAGCTTGTTATTAAGCTCATCAGGGATTATGGCGCTGATTTAAATGTTAAGGATGACCATGACTACACTCCACTACACGTAGCAGCCATGAGTAGCAACGTGGAACTTGTAAAGAAGCTAAAATGTGAATTTAATTGCCCAGTGGATACTGTAAATGATGGAGGCCACACTCCTCTGCATGGTGCCTGCCAGGCTGGCCGCATTGAAATGGTCAAAGTGTTGCTATCAGATTTAAAGTGTGATTTGATGGCAGTTGACACAGGTGGGAACACAGCTCTACACCACGCAGCATTTGGAGGTTATACTGATCTTGTGAGGGTGCTTGTTAATGAATACAATTACCAAGTAGACTGTGTGAACTTCCAATTAGCTACCCCCCTTCATCTTGCCTGTAGCAAAGGTCATGTTAATGTTGTCAATATCCTAGTGAATGAGTTTGAAGCGAATTTTACTGTACAGGATGTTGCTGGAAACACCCCTCTTCAGCAAGCATTGGAGAATGGACATACAAGCATTGTAACCTTTCTGACAAATTTGAATGGAACTAAACAAGAGCGTTTACAGCCAGAAGAGAAGTTCACTGTTGAAAAGCAGCACCAACAGCAGCAAACAGGAAATAGAGACCAGGCTAAATCATTGCCACTGCATGATGCTTGTAAAACTGGTAATCTTGAGCAGTTACAATCTCTAATTACAGATTCTAGCAGCAGTTTGGTAGCTATAGATGGAGATGGAAACACCCCTCTTCACATTGCTGCACAAAATGGTCACACAGCCATAGTAGAACTGCTGGCCAGTCAATGTAATGTAACAGGATCCATCAAAAACAGCAAAGGACAAACGCCGCTTCATCTTGCCAGTGCACATGGCCATCCAGAGGTGATCAGAATTCTGGCTTCCAAGAATTTATCAAATTTATCAGAAAAGGACAGCAATGGAAATGCTCCTATTCATCTGGCCTCACTTTTCGGGCATGTGACTACTGTTGATCTGTTATTCCAGGAGTATAAGTGTAATCCCAATTTACCTGGTATCTACAAGAGAACATGTCTCCATCATGCATGTTCTGGAGGTCATATTAGTCTTGTTCGTAAATTAGTGAC
Source organism: Phakellia ventilabrum (assembly GCA_963921505.1). Lineage (NCBI taxonomy): Eukaryota > Metazoa > Porifera > Demospongiae > Axinellida > Axinellidae > Phakellia > Phakellia ventilabrum. Next base: position 9,148,805 of record OY997379.1, on the reverse strand, counting down.
CGAAATGAAGTGTGATCCACTTGCACAAGATAACGAACAGCACACATCACTACACTGTGCAGCATACTATGGTCACACAGCTGTTCTTGAGACTCTAATCAAAGAATTCAAATGCCCGGCTGATGTCAGAGGAGGAAATGCTTCAACAGTACTTCATCATGCCTGTGGCGGGGGTCACAAAAGTCTTGTCAGAAAACTGATTTCAGAGTACGGGTTTGACCCAACTGAGCCAGATGCACAAGGCTGCAATGCTCTTCACAATGCTATTTTACATGCCTTTTCTGGAAAAAATGGAAGTAACCCATTTGATCCCCTCAGCTGTATTGGTTGTTTCCATAACTCCGATGACCTCAGTCATGTTGACACCATCCAGATGTTGTTAAGTGAGTACAATTGCCCTAGGGACTCTAAGAACCTAATGGACCAGACACCTTTAATGTGCGCCCTCAAGAATGGTACTTCTAGTGTTATAAGCCTCTTCACAAAAGACTCCAGTGCAATTTCAAATCAATCAATGAGTAGAAGTTATACGGATCCTAATGGAAGAACACAACTTCATATTGCAGCAGCTATGGGTAATATTGAAGAAATAGGCAAATGTATATCCGTATATGGCATTGATCTAATGGCAAGGGACAACCAAGGAGCTACAGCACTCCACACAGCTGTGCTACAAGGTCAAGAGATGGCTGCACGGAAGCTGATTGTTTTAGGATGCCCTCCAGATATTGGGAGCTATACAGATCATACCCCTCTTCACTGTGCTGCACAGAGTGGACACCTCAATATAATGAAAATGCTGATATCAGAATTTCACTGTAATCCCACGTGTGTAGAGAACACTGGCAGCATACCTCTTCACCAGGCTGCGTCTGGTAACCAGCCAGAAGCTGTGAGAACTTTAGTTACGGAGTATGGTTGTGCTGTTGATAGTGTGAATGTTGGTTTGCTTACTCCTCTCCACATTGCTTGCCATCAAGGCTTCACACAAACGGCGAGAGTTCTGTGTGAATTGGGAGCAGATATCAATGCCCGGGACTTTGTTGGCAACACTCCATTGGCTTTAGCAACTCAATGTGGTCATTCCAGTACCATGAAAATGTTAAGGAGTGCCTCAGATTTACCCAAAGGAGGCACTGCCAAAAAGGGAAGTCTAGAAATGAACAGCAACAGATTTCATAAAGGAGGCAAATTAGCAGACACTGCCAAAAAGGGCAGTTTAGAAACGAACAGCAACAGATTTCATAAAGGAGGCAAATTAGCAGACACTGCCAAAAAGGGAAGTTTAGAAACGAGCAGCAACAGATTTCATAAAGCTTGTGAAAGGGGAGAGCTACAGTTGGTGGAAGCCCTTGTAAGAGAAGAGCACTGTGATCCTATGGCCAAAGACAGTGAAGGATACACCCCACTCCACATTGCTGCAAGAGCTGGGCACTGCAGTGTTGTAGAAAGACTAATCACAGGCTTCAACTGTGACGCAAAAGCCAAAGATAAGCAAGGAAACACTCCACTTCATTTAGCAGTTACCAACAAGCGGGCAGCAGTGGTGGAACTTCTCGTAACAAAGCTCAAATGCAGCCCTGCTTTGCCAGGCAGTCGAGGAAGAACACCTCTCCATATTGCCTGCATATGTGGTTACCAGAACACGGTTAGAAAGTTGGTTTCAGAATATAAAGTGGATCCCATGGTAGCTGATGAAGACGGCAATACCCCATTACATTCTGCTGCCATGTATGGGAGAGTAGATGTAGTGAAGATGCTCCTAAGGGAGTACAACTGCTTTCCTTCAGTGGAAAATAAAGAAGGCCAGACTCCTTTTGATTTAGCCACGCAGAGATTACATCAACAGTGCATTAGTGAAATTTCAAAGTATGTCACTGAGAGTGCACAGTCAGCTGTCTGCACTAGTGATGATCAACAGTTGCAGGAACAAAAACCACATGTCCTTCCTAAATTACTTGTAGTTGGCCGTCAACACTCAGGGAAGAGCACTCTAATTGAAACACTCAAAAACTTTATCCAGAGCAACCACGATCCCGACTCAGCCTCTTGTGGTTTTCAAATATCAAAGTTGTTTGGCCAGGCACAAGCCATAGCCATCTATGAACTTCCTGGAGATCTTGCTATTGTTTCATCCACTGCTGAGCGGCTTTTCAAACACTCTTCAGGAATTGTACTTTTTGTAGTAGACCTCAGCCAGCCACAAGAGCAGCTTGCCTGGGAGGTTGGGTCCTGGCTCTGTTCCATATCCTACTGCAGTCAGGGCTTAGAAATTCTCCCTAAAGTGGTCATTGTTGGAAGCAATGCTGATGTTGTGGAGGGAAGAGGTGTCAATGCCAGTAGTCTTCTCAGGAAGACATTTTCAGCAGTTGCTCAGTTATTTCAGAGCCAACTTGTGAGTGTAGAAGTCATAGACTGCTTTGCTGTAAACTGCCGCTGGTCAAACTCAGCCGAGATGCAGAACATTGAAAAGAGACTCAGAGAAACCATCTCTTCTTTCAACACGAGTACTATACAGCCATTAACAGTAAATGCTTTCCAATTACTCAAATTCCTCCAACGCAACTTTCGGGATAATTCCCTCATCACGGTATCAGAAATTGTGGAATGTCTTGCACAGAAACAAGAATATCAGTCAGACCAGTTTGAGTGCGTACAAACATACATCAAGGAGCTTGATGGACATGGGTTTGTAATATTTCTAGTTGAAAATGATAACCCTGATAATCAGTGGGTCATTTGCAATGCAGGTTTTATATTAGCAGCAGTTCAAAGGAAACTTCTGTCCATTAGCAATTCAGCAGCAACTTCAGAGAGAGATCTCTCACTAGTACACAGCCTGGGGATAGTGCCACAGAATGTGTTAGCTAACATCTTTTCTGATTATGGTTCATCAGTGGTTCTAATGCTCCTAAGACAGCTAAACTACTGCCAAGAGATAGCAAAACCTGCAAATCTTTTGTATGCTCTCAATATCCAAGGAAATTTAGTGGGTAATAGAGATTTTGGGAGGTACATTTTCTGCCCTGCTCTGATTCAAGCATCCAGGATCAACCTGTCATGGAAATCGCAACAGCACAAGCCATTTTCTAAAGGATATCTCATCACAACTGTAGACAGGTATCACAGCTTTCCCTGCACTTTCGTCAATGCTGTTCTCTTTGATTTGTCATCCACTATAATCTTTCCTTTCCTTGATGCTCCAAGGAAGGGGCCAAGGAAGAGCTGCTACTGTGAGCTGTGGAAGGATGGGATCCAGTGGATGTTGCGTACTGGTGTGGAGGTGCTGGTTGAGTGTGTGAAGGAGGGGAGAGGTGTGGCTGTGATGGTGAGAGGGAGTGAGTTGGGGTGTGACCGCACACTAAGTGGTATAGTGGGCAGGATATTGAAAGTGAAAGCAAAGGTCTGCAACAGTTTGGAGACTGAGATCCACTACATCCATCCTGACAGCATCAAGGGGGAGGCCATCCCCGGTGTAAGAGAACTGCACCTGTTCAACATGTCAGAGATTCATCAGGCCCTACAGCAAACTGGAGTATCTATGGAAGGAAATTTTATGCTACCGTACAACAAAATTTCTGGAATTACATTTTGGAGTATGTTTATTTATTACATTTTTAATAAGAAAGAGTGTATTCATTAGCTCCAGCACTAAAAAGCATAACACAAGAGATGCTAAGCTAGTGATAAACTTATGTGTTACAATTTCTAACTTGGTGCTTGCATTTAGTAAGAATAGTAGTTTATCCATAGTGATAGCTTATGCTCTTCTTAAGTAGAAGTTGAGCTATTCTGTATTGCCCTCTCCTTTTAGATATTGTATTCCCTGTGGATGTGAGTGAGGTTCAGAAATACCTCCACCCCTTGGCTACGGACTGGCAGCAACTGGGGAGGGAGCTAGGGCTAGTACCGTCCCTACTGGAGCGAATAGCACAGGAGAGTGAAAGTGGGGAGATGGTCGAGTGCTTGAAGAAAGTAATCAAAGAGTGGGCTAATTTAAACCCCTCCTGGGGGAGACTAACCGGGAGTCTGCAGAGATTACAAATGGATTACATTGCCGCTCAGATCGAATCCAGTCATGGTAAGAAATTGTTGTGCTGATATTGAGCATAATTATGCTAGTTAATGGCATGACTGTATTTTATGTGTTGTCAATAATGGTATCAGTGATGCATCATATAAGCATGAATGTCCAAATTCCTTTTCCCCATGACACATACACATACTCAGAAACTGAAGTGGCTCTGCAGCAACAACTATTGGATAAAGACAAAGCCAACAAGGAAATGGATGACATCTTCTTACGGATGCTGTCAGAGGTTGTGGGTCGGACATGGCTTTCCCTTGCCTCCCTCCTCTCCTTCACAGCAGTGGAAGTAGAGGAACTTGCCAAAGAGAAAAACCCAGCTCTGACCATGATGCAGAGGTGGAGGGCAGCTGCACGACCCACCTACAGTGTCTTCATGAGCCTACTCCAAGCTCCCTTTCTACTACCTGCATTCTTCCATGGTATTCTGCCAAAGACCAAGCCTCCAGCAGTCCGCCCACCTAGCAATGTCCGTAAGTCTTCAGGGAAGTAGTTGATAGAATGTGTATACCTACTGGAGAACATCTTCAGCATATCTGTAGTCTTGAGTAGACTCTCTCTAGGATTTTATTACCGCAGGCTCTCTAATTATGCGTTGCCCAAAAAAATAATTGTTTTTGCATGCAAGGCGATGCAATAATTAGAAATTCGGTCGTCACAACAGTGATGCATAATTAGAAATAGAGGTCATATTGGCCGTGGAAATGTATCTACCATTTGCTATGGTCTACATGCACGAAGAGTCTCAGCATGATCAAGAGCATTACGTACATTTAGCAGTCATTTTATATGCACTATGTATAGGGGCCTAGGTGTCAGATTAAGTGTGATATCGTGCGATTTGGGTATAGCATGGATTTATCATTACCCCCTTGTGTCTCTGTGTAGAATCTGCAGTGCACTACTCTTCACTGTCTGAAAAAGTCTACACCGAGTTGGTGGACTGGAGGGGAAAGGAGATTGTGTGGAAGGAGATTGGGTTCTCTGTCAGCATCCCTGGAGGGGCAATTCCTGAAGGACAGTCGGTGAAAATAGCAGTGTGTCCCCACCAGTCATCTCCGCTTGACCTCCCTCAGAACCTTAAACTAGTCAGTCCCGCTTTCTTGATTGCAGTTTCACCAGACACGCCTTTTACCAAGCCAGTGCAAATCAGCATCAATGCCTCACATGAGGTTAATATCAAGTCCAAAACTTTTATGATAACCCACCAGCCACTACCGGCTCACCACGAGGGGACCCCCAAGCCATCCCTCAGGGTATTGCAAGGAGGGGATTTCAACTCTAGAGCTGGTGTGGGAACAGTAACTCTGGACCGTTTACCTGCCATTATTGCTATTGCTGTCAGCTTTGCAGAACTTAAGTAGCTAGCTGTAATAGCTAAATTGCATTTGATTGCCTGTTGTTGTCTTTCATGATGCTGACGTTGTCGTATACGTAGTTGAGGGACTTTCCCAGGGTATTCCCTCCCGCTACATATGACGTATATAGAAGAAGCGCTGGCAGGTTACTGGATCAAAGTTGACTTCGTGAAACAAATTTCAGTTTCCTGGACGTGATAGTCATCATATATAGGTAAATAAATGTGCCCTTTTAAGACTACTACAGGCTAGGCATTAAATTATGCCGGCATCAGTATATACGTAACGATTTGGGACTGTTTGTGGTGATGCACTTGAGAGATGGTTTATTTCATTTTATTTGACACATTAATTATGTTGGTTCCTGACCTACAAAAAGACTAAAAACAGGAGTAAAGTAGATAATTCTGACAATTTGCTACTGCAAGTCTTGATATCAGCTTGTATCAGTGACCTATGATACAAATTGATAGTGCTTGATATCAGCTTGTATCAGTGACCTATGATACAAATTGATAGTGCTTGATATCAGCTTGTATCAGTGACCTATGATACAAATTGATAGTACTTGATATCAGCTTGTATCAGTGACCTATGATACAAATTGATAGTGTATTTCACAGGCCCAACTGACCTATCTGACTGCAGAGTGACTTGGCCGATGACATCGAGAGCTGTGCCCACCATTATTTATGAGCTGGTTGGCATTTTGCTGTTTTAGCTCTGATTAATATTCAATAGGAGGTCCATAAAGCAACAGTATACCTTTAGTGATGAATGTATACCTATTGCGAGATAAGAGCTACACTGGCAGCAACCAACTCCTGTGTTATTTCCAGCCAGACTGTAAGATATGGCTATCTAATTTAGCATATAATTATGAATTTAAGTCCTTACTAGTGTCAGCGTAGTTCTTATTACACTGTATATTGTGAAGATGCCTCAAAGGATGGTACATTACTCTGGAATGAGCCAGCATATGTAGCGGTTACTTTAGTTTCTGCTGAGAACAAGGCTATCTTTAGTAGGCTACACATAACTGTTACAAAGCTAAAGACTGTTGGTAGGGTTTCATACAAAGAGTGGGGGTCCTGGGATCCCCGCTCCCCCCCCCCCCCCCTCAGCAAAAGTTCCCCTCCCCCCAAAGAATTTTGAAGTTGATATTTTTTTGATACTCAGTAGTTCATTAGTAGCTACGTTCCAGCACGTTTGGGGCCTCAGAAGCCATTAGAAACAACCTCAGAGCGTATAAACTTTCTGGGGCAACATGCCCCCTCCCCCCCTCCCCCTTTAACAGCCGTGGCTCCACATGCATCATTTTTCTCACCCCCATCAAAAAATCCTGCATGAAATCCTGAAAAGCCTGGAGTCCTCTAATTGTGAGTTCCTGGCTATATACTTCCCTTCAGCAAGGGCCTAATCATGAGCTCCTGACTATAAGAACCTCATTATAGCATATACAATATACCAAAGACACAAAAATACATGTACTTGAATACATGGGACACCAAGCTAAAGTAGAGTAGCTACTTGTTAACATAGCTGGCCATGAATTAAAACAGAGATAATTATGACTCTGCGTCATATTGTTATATCCAACTTCATATGTATAGGATAGATACCTAGCTAGAGGGATTTAACCTACTTAAACACCCCTGGGAACCGAGGAAGTGTTAATAGAGTCGAGGGCGGAGCCCGAGACTCAATTAACACTTCCAAGGTTCCCAAGGGTGTTTAAGTAGGTTAAATCCTGAGAGCCAGGTGTCTATCCTACTTAGACTATATAAACAATCTAGAGGTGCGAAGACATCAAAGTACTGGATACTGCTTAGCAACTAATGAGGGCTTTAACCTACTTAAACACCCTCTACTAACCGGCATACTTCAAAGGATTTATCTCATTAATTATTCATATATGGTCTAAATTACATTTACCTTTCAGATATGTGTGATAAAGTGTATGTATTATTTTCTGTCATTTACCAACACAGCTTTTCTACGTTGTATGTTTCTAGCTGTGTAAACTACATTCCAGGGTAACTTGTCTATAGAGTAAACTTTCACTTGTGATGATGCATAGAACACTTTTATTGGCCCTGCACATGCCCACTTTGTTTGCTTGGCAATTACTATTGAGCAGGTTTTCTATCTTGTTGTGATCTATACCATTGAGGTGACAATAAGATTCCACCTTCCCCATGGCAACATTCTGATGGCAGTATCATAATATCATAATATTCATGATAGAATAACTACCTTATACTTTATCTATAGTGCCTGTATGCTCTACATGGGGTATATGAATATGTATAATACTATACATTTTCAGCCATATTCGTATATTAACAGTATACTTTCAGTTGTTGTATGCATGCAGTTTTTCTGACATGCATACATGTATATAAATTAAAAACCTCAAGAAAAGTGCTGGATCTGTTCTAAGTAAGCACTCAACAGATCATTAATATTTAAAGTTTCATGTTTCTTTCTTACAGGAAATTAAATTATCAGTAATGCCCTACCCTTAATTTGTGGTCTGATTGTATACTGATGGTGGAGTATGAGTTGTGGAGTTTGATGTACATGTAGGGAGGCTCACGATTGTGTTGATATTGCTTTGGTGGAATTCATTGTATTGGAAATAACAACTTGGTTCAGCAATACTTCCATTGAATAGAGTAGGATAGAGCCATAACCAAAAGGAACGCTTTCAGCTATATACATCCACCACCTTATTTATTGCCATGATGCAGTTCGCTTTTGTGAACACATAACATGACTACTGATAGCAATAAAGTTAGCTATAGTTGTTCAGAAGGCTCTGTGCTAGTACTGCATGAGGCATGTGCCTCAAATGATGTAGAGCTGGTTAGGAGGTTGCTGGATGATCCAGCATCTGACCTCCTTGCTACTGATGCCACTGGCAATACCCCCCTGCACATAGCTGCCCAAAATGGACACCTAGCCATAGTGGAGGAACTTATCAGTAGATATACCACACCATCAGCAGGTAAGAACAAAAAAGAACAAACCCCTCTTCATCTTGCCAGTGCTCATGGCCATACTGAAATTGTTCGAATTTTGGCCTCAAAGTTTCAATCTGATATAGAAGCAAAAGACAACTGCAGTGACACACCTCTTCACTTGGCATCACTATGGGGACATGAGGATATCGTTGATATATTCTGTCAAGAGTTTAAATGCAACCCAAGTTCAGCTGGGTTGAATGGAAGAACATGTTTACACCATGCTTGCTCAGGGGGGTGCACTAATCTTGTACGCAAATTAGTAACTGAGTACAAGTGCAACCCATTAGTTTGTGATAGCGATCACTCTTGCTCCATGCATACTGCTGCTTACTATGGGAATATGGATGTGTTTGAGATTCTGATTAAAGAATTTGAAGCTAAGAAGGACATGAGGGGAAGTGATGACTGCACACTGCTTCATCTAGCGTGTGCAGGTGGTCATATAAAGCTAGCCAAAAAACTCATTTCAGAGTATGGGTTTAGTCCCTCAACACAAGACTCACAAGGTCGTAATGCTCTTCATTATGCTGCCATGGGCGCTTTCTCTATTGAGCAGAATGAAGGACATCGTCTTGATCTTCTTGCACCACATGGGCTCTTCCATAATCGAAATGACCTCAGTCATGTTGACACAATTAAAATACTAATTTCAGCTTACAAATTAGACCCAATGAGCACCAGCAACAATGGTAATACTGTTCTTCATTTTGCTGCCCATGGCTCTACTGAGGTTGTTATGATGTTAGTTACCGAATATAAACTGTCTCTTGAGTGTAGAAACATTGAGGGTGATACACCTTTAAACGTGGCATGTTATCAAGGTTCAACTGATATCGTAGTCCTACTCATTAAGCAGTTTGGATGCAGCCCATATTCTAAAGGATTCAATGACCGAACGCTTCTCCATCAGGCCTGCAGTGGTGGACATATTGATTTATTTGAGAAGCTTATTACAGATTTCAGTGGAGATGTATTGGCCACAGACAGTGAGGGTCTCACACCTCTTCACATGGCAGCATTTTCTGGAAATGAAGAACTCGTTAGAAAGCTCATAGTTGAACTCAACTGCCCCTCTGACTGTAAAACCCATACTGGCTTTACACCACTTCAGGCTGCCTGCAAAACTGGGCATGCAAAAGTTGCACAAATGTTAATCACTGATTTCAAGTGCGACCCACAAAGCCATAATTCTCAGGGAGTTACTATCCTACATAGTGCTGCATGGGGTGGTCTTGCCAATATTGTGCAAATGTTGGTCACCGAATATGATTGTCCAGTAGACTGTGTTGACTTTGAGCTATGCACTCCTCTGCATCTTGCGTCCTTTCAAGGGCACACAAATGTGGTCAAAGTATTACTCCATGAGTTGGGAGCAGACCCTTCTTTGAAAAATTTAGTTGATCAAACTCCAAAAGATCTGGCATCACAGAATGGTCATATGAATATTGTGAACATATTAATGTCAAAAATGAGTAGTGATGCTCCAGTTAGCAATACAGTAGCACTATCCCATGTCGCAGTGCAGTCACATGTACCTACAGGCTCACTGAACACACAACTCCAGGCACAACTTACACAGTTGTCCTCACTTATGAGTCGTACCAATCAATCTCTTGGCCAATTGAACTTGGGGCAACTTGGAAACTCTGAAGTAAATATGAGTAGATCAGAATATAGCCATACCCTTCTTCACACTGCATCTCTTATTGGTGACTTATCCACTGTACAGCGGCTAGCCAGCACAGCCACTACACCCTCTGGAGGTAAGGGTATGGGTGGACGAACACCACTCCATCATGCTTGTGCATGTGGCCACACTGAGATTGTCAAAATTCTAGCTTCCAAGTTTCCTTCCGATTTAAAATTAAAGGATGATGATGGGTACATACCACTGCATTATGCATGCAATAAAGCTCATACTGGCACAGCTAGGATGTTGATATCTGAGTTTAATTGTGATCCCAACCTTCCTGATTCCAGAGGCAACACTTCTCTTCACCTTGCAACGCTCAGTAATGCCACTGAAGTTATTACCATGCTAGTCAGTGAATTCAACTGCCCACTTAACTGCAAAAACATTGAAGGTCATACACCTTTAAATATGGCATGTTTACATGGTTCTACTGATACTGTAGTTCTTCTGATTAGCCGATTTGGGTGCAGTCCAACTTCTAAAGGATTGAATGGCCGAACACTTCTCCATCAAGCCTGTGGCAGTGGACATATAGATTTGTTTGAAAAACTTATCTCAGATTTCAGTGGTGATGTAATGGCCACAGACAATGATGGTCTCACACCTCTTCACATGGCAGCATTTTCTGGAAACGAAGAGCTTGTTCGAAGACTCATTATTGAGTTTAACTGCCCCTCTGACTGTAAGGCCCCAGGTGGCTTCACACCACTTCAAGCTGCATGCAAAAATGGGCATTCAAAACTAGCACAAGTTTTGCTTACAGAATTCAAATGCGACCCACTCAGTCATAATTATAAAGGAGTTACTGTTCTGCACCAAGCCGCATGGGGTGGTGTTGACTATCTTGTTCAAGTGTTGGTAACTGAATATAGATGCCCAATTGATTGTGTTGACTTTGAACTTAGCACTCCTCTTCATCTTGCATCATATCGAGGTAACAAAAACGTGGTTAAAGTATTGCTTGAGTTGGGTGCAGACCCTTCTATGCAGAATGTAGTCAATCTGACTCCAAAAGATTTGGCAGCACACAATGGGCACGCAAACATTGTAAACATGTTAGAGTCGAAAATGAGAAATAGTACTTTGGTAAACTCTTCATCAGCACTGGCCCATGTTCCACCATCTGTAACTACAGGCTCACTGAATGCACAGCTTCAGGCACAGCTAGTACAACTGTCCTCACTTCTTGGTGATACCAATCAATCTTCTCTTGGCCAATTGAACTTAGGACAACTTTTTGGAAACTCTGAATTAAACATTGGTGGTAACCATACACCTCTTCACAATGCATCTCTCATCGGTGACTTACCCGCCGTACAGCGGCTAGCCAGCACAGCCACTACACCCTCTGGAGGTAAGGGTGTGGGTGGACGAACACCACTCCACCATGCCTGCGCATGCGGTCACACTGAGATTGTTAAGGTTCTAGCTTCCAAGTTTCCTTCCGATTTAAAACTAAAGGATGATGATGGATTTGTACCACTGCATTATGCCTGCAATAAAGCTCACCCTGCCATCGCTAGGATGTTGATATCTGAATTTGATTGTGATCCTATGCTTGGTGATGCTAAAGGCAACACTTCCCTTCATCTTGCCGCAATTGCCAATGCCACTGAGGTAATTACTATGCTAGTTGGCGAATTCAACTGCCCTCTTAATCCCAGAAACAGTGATGGTGACACGCCTGTAAACTTTGCATGTCTGCATGGTGATTTAGACACACCTTTTCTGTTAATTGACAAACTTGGTTGCAGTGTAACTACTAAAGGTTTCCATGGCCGAATGCCTATTCACCAGGCTTGCTTTGCAGGTCATGTTGAGCTCACACAGAAGCTCATTGCTAAATACCATATAGATCTGAAGGCAAGAGACGAGGAGGGTGCCACCCCTCTCCACATGGCTGCAGTGTCAGGAAATGAAGGACTTGTCAGAATGTTGATTACACGATATGGCTGTTCAGTCGATTGTACTGACAACCAGGGTAGGATACCACTTCATTACGCATGTGAAAGAGATTCTGTTAATGTTTTAAGAATGCTCATTTCAGAATTTAACTGTGATTCTATGGGCCGTGACATGAATGGGAACTCAACTGTCCATCTAGCAGCCGCTGGTGGCTGTGTGGAAGTTATAACCATTCTGCATACTGAATACAATTGTTCTCTCCATGAAAGAAACAAGCAGAATGATACACCACTGGATTTAGCATGTTTGAATGGTCATATAGAAACCGTAGTTCTATTAATTGATGTATTTGGATGTGAAGCAGCATCTAGAGGATTTACTGGCCGAACGCTACTTCACCATGCCTGCCAGAACGGAAATTTGCAACTAATAGAAAAACTGATCACAGAATACAATTGTGATGTGAAGGCCATGGATGACTTTGGATGTGCACCTATTCATTTGGCAGTTTTGAATGACAACAAAGAGCTCCTTAAGGTATTAATTAACAAGTACAGTTGCCCAGCAGACTATAGGAACTCCCAAGGTGACACACCCCTGAATCTAGCCTGCTTTTGTGGACACACAGATATTGCAGTCTTACTGATTAGTGAATTTGGATGCAACCCCACCACTAGAGGAAGCAACGATCTCATGCCTCTTCACCAGGCCTTCATGAAAGGACACTTGGACCTAGCAAAGAAGCTGATTTATGACCATCATTGTGATGTAGCCATGGTGAATGGCACCTCAGGAAACACTGCTCTCCATATTGCTGCAATTGCTGGGTCTAATGAAGCTATTACGATGCTGGTTGGTGAATTCAAATGTCCTCTTGACTGTAGAAACAATGAAAATGATACTCCTTTGAATGTGGCCTGCCTTCATGGCCAGGTGGGTACTGCTGTTTTATTAATTGATGTTTTTGGATGCAGTCCAGCTACTAGAGGCTACCATAATCGAACGGTTCTTCACCAAGCTTGCTATGGTGGCCATTTGGATCTTTCTCAAAAGCTTATTTCCAAGTATGATTGCGATGTCAAGGCCAGAGACAATGAGGATGGAACACCACTTCACATGGCTGTAGCCTCTGGAAATCATAAACTTGTCAAAGTGTTAGTTACTGACTATAACTGTCCGGTTGATAGCAAGGACTCTACTGGCTGCACTCCCAAGGACCTGGCAGTTCAGATGGGGCGCATCGTGATTGTCAACATCTTTGAAGGTAAGTTAGGTGGTAGTGAAAGTGAGAACGATACTATTGATTCTACTTCTGGAAACCAAAGTGGACAGCAACAATTACAAAGGCAGACTTTCGTAGCCAAACAATCTTCAGGACAGCAACAGAATGCCTCAGACAGCAATCTCCAAGCAAATGCCTTGAGTGGACAGGGAAGTATTAAAGAAGTTAGAGAACAATCACAGGTTACAAGAAATCAAGCAGCATCTTTGCCAGCTCCACTGAACACTGTGAGGAGCAGTGAGCTTCAAGGACACCACCAAGCAAACCAGCTACAACCTGAGCAGGGAGTATCAAGTTATAATCCCCATGAAATAATCAGGGGTCCTCAGTTTGTTAATCCCGCCATGAACGTTGGTGAGAGTGCTCCTTTACAGTTTCCCACTGTCACTGATTCAGGTGTAATGACACATGGAAATAACAAACTCCAATCCCTTTTTGAAGCCCCCAATTTCAATATGGGGTTTCTTAATGCTAGGAATGTTGGTACTCCGCTTCATACAGCCGCCATGCATGGTAACCTTTCAATGGTACAGCAACTCTCTAGAGAATACAACACGCCTTCAAGCTGCAGAAATAGCCAAGGTCAAACTCCCCTTCACTTTGCCAGTTCATGTGGGCATATCAAAATTGTTCGAATTCTAGCTTCAAAATTCCCATCGGACTTAAAGACTAAAGACCACCTCAATGGGTGTACCCCTCTTCACTATGCATGCCTCCTTGGAAAAACTGCAGTTGCCCAGGTGCTCATTTCAGAGTTTGATTGCGATCCCATGACTCAGAATTTATCAGGTAACACCGCTCTCCATTTTGCTGCGCTTGGAGGCTTCACAGAGACTATTAGTATGTTAGTTTCTCAATTCGACTGTCCTCGTGACTTTAGGAATAATGACAATGATACACCAGTAAATTTGGCATGTGCAAAGGGTCACACAGATGCTGCTGTGTTGTTAATCAGTCAGTTTGGTTGTAGCCCAGCCGCTAAAGGACACGGTGGCCGAACACCTCTCCATCATGCCTGCAGTAATGGTCATCTGCAGTTAGCAGAAAAATTGATTACAGAGTATCAATGTGATGTGATGGCTAAGGAAAGTAGCAGTGGACTTACACCTCTTCACTTTGCTGCATTCTCTGGCAATGAGCGTCTTGTCAGAATACTCATTACTGAACATAAATGTCCTGCCAACTATGCAGATGACAATGGCTGGACGCCACTTCACTGTGCCAGTAAAATAAACAGAACTGCGGTAGTGCGAATACTCATCACTGAGTTTAAGAGTGACCCCATGTCTAAGAATACCGCTGGTTTCACTGCCCTTCACATTGCAGCAGCTTGGGGTGCAACAGAAGTAGCTTCTTTACTTATCTCTGAATTCAACTGTCCACTTGACTGCAGAAACAGCAAGGATGATACACCTCTCAATGTAGCTTGTTTTCTGGGTCATATAGAAGTTGTAAATCTATTGATAAAGAAGTTTGGATGCAGCATAGACACAAGAGGATACAAAGGTCGAACCATTCTCCATCAGGCCTGTAATGGCGGTCATTTGCAATTAGTCAACATGCTTATATCACAGTATCATTGTACTGTAATGGCCAAAGATGACGAAGATGCAACACCTCTTCATATGGCTGCATTCTCTGGTGATAAAGAGCTTATCAGACAACTTCTAACAAAATATAGCTGCCCAGTAAACTGCGTAGAAAAGAATGGGAGAACACCTCTACATTATGCGAGTGAAAAAGGTAGAATTGATGCAGTACGTATATTCGTTGAATTCAAGTGTGACCCAATGGTTGCTGACAGTATTGGACAAACACCACTCCATTTAGCGGCAGGAAATGGCCAAGAGGATATTGTTCGAGTGCTGGTGACTGAATATGGGTGCATGGTTGACTGTGTCAACTTTGAATTATGTACTCCACTCCACCTTGCCAGTAGCAGTGGTCATATCAATGTCGTCAAAGTGCTTCTGGATGACCTGGGGGCTAACCCATCTCTTAAAAATATCATTGACAAAGCTCCAATGGATTTAGCAGCGCTAAACGGTCATTTTAACATTGTCAACAGTTTGATGGCTAAGCTGGGAGAGTCTATAAAGGAAACCACTAATTGGACGGGATTGGTCCCACTGCATCAAGCATGTAGAGATGGCAATCTTCAACATATTGAATCTTTAATTGAAGATCCAAACTGTAACTTAACAACCCAAGATGAAGATGGCAATACTCCTCTACACGTTGCTGCCCAGAATGGGCACACAGCCATTGCAGATCTTCTCAATGCTAAATCTTGTGGAGCATGCCTAGCTGTTAAAAACAACAATGAGCAAATACCCCTTCATCTCGCTAGTGCGTATGGGCACACTGACGTAGTTACAGCTCTATTATCTAAGTGTTCTACTGGAAAAGACATTTTATCAACTCCTGATAAAGATGGAAACACTTCTCTTCATTGTGCTGCAAGGGGAGGTCATACTGAGACTGTAGCATCATTGGTAACTAAATACCACTGTCCTTATGACACTAAGAACAGTCAGAGCGATACACCATTGCATTTAGCCTGTCTCAATGGTCATACAGATACAGCAGTTTTATTTATTGATGCAATTGGTTGCAGTACAACTATACCAGGATTTGAAGGCCGAACTATTCTTCATCATGCATGTGTTGGTGGTCATTTAAATTTGGCAGTAAAACTTATTACTGACTATCAGTGTAGTGCAATGGCCAGAGATAATGAAGGTACCACACCCCTTCACATGGCTGCATTCTCTGACAATGTGGAACTTGTTAAAACACTCATAACAGCCTTTAATTGCCCAGAAAATTGTACAGAGAACAATGGCAAGACACCACTTCATTATGCATGTGAGGATGGTAACAATGCGGTGGTTAGTACGTTGATCAATGAGTTTAAGTGTGATCCAACAAAATCTGACTCTAGTGGTGATAGCCCCTTGAGCCTGGCATGTTTGGGGGGTCACATAGACACAGTAGAGCTATTGATTCGTCAGTTTGGGTGCAGCCTTGCCACTAAGGGTTACAATGACCGAACGCTGCTCCATCAGGCCTGTGCTAATGGTTGTATTGAATTGGCTGAGAAACTTATTTTGGATTTCAACTGTGATGTAATGGCTAAAGATAGTCATGGTCTTATTCCTCTCCACCTTGCTGCAATGTCTGACAGCCAACAGCTTGTGAGAAAACTCATAGATCAATTTAACTCTCAAGTAGACCTCCCCGACAAAGATGGTTGGACACCTTTTCTAGCTGCATGCCAAAAAGGATGTATATATGTTGCTAAAATGTTGATTACAGATTTCAAATGTGACCCTATGTGCTCTGATTCAAAGGGCGATACAGCTCTCCATCATGCTGCACTAGATGGCCGTGTCCAGATGTTACGAATGCTAGTCACTGAATACAATTGTTTCATTGATTGTGTTAACTTTGCATTATGTACACCGCTCCATCTTGCCTCCTCTCAAGGCCATACCGATGCAGTCACTGTCCTTGTCAATGAGCTTGGAGCAGATCCGTCTGTTCAGGATATTGCTGGCAATACACCGAAAGACCTAGCATCTCAGAATGGGCATGCTAATGTTGCAAACATTTTGATGAGAAAATTGAGCCATAGCACTACAAATACTTCAGCAAGAGCTTTAGCTGATGGCCCGTCAGAAGATACTACTCCATCAATTGCTGCTATGTTGAGTGATACTCCTTCAAACATTCCAAGCTCACGTGCACTCTCTGTTAATAGTGCAGGCTCTACTGCAGTCTCAATTCATAATGCATGCATGTTAGGTAATCTTGAACAAGTCCAAGCATTCATCAATGACTCCAACTGTGACTTAATGGTTCGTGATGGGAATGGCGACACACCTCTGCATGTTGCTGCAGTCCTAGGTCACCAACATGTAGTTGAGGCCTTAGCTCATCAGTATAATTCGCTGTCTGCTTATAAGAATCAGCTAGGCCTGACACCCTTGCATGTAGCTGGTGCCTCTGGCCATGTAGAAGTGGTGAGATGTCTTCTTTCTAGATTTCCATTGGAATTGAACACAAGAAATGATCAAAATGACACAGTTCTACATATAGCATCTCTAAATGGCCAAACTGAAGTTGTAACTCTTCTAATAAATGAGTTCAATTGCTCACTCACTCTAAAAGGCTATAATGGCAGAATTCCTCTCCTTATGGCTTGTGACAAGAACCATTTACAGCTAGTGAGAAAATTTGCTTCCGAGTTTGGTTGTGATGTGAACACCAAAGATGATGAAGGTTTCACTTGTCTTCATGTTGCTGCTTTAGCTGATGTGGGTGGTAGTCATGCTGAAGTAGTCAAAGTTCTCCTAGCAGAGCTTGGAGCAAGTCCAGCTCTTCGCAATGCACGTGGAGATACACCCTTGAATATAGCTGCTCTATCAGGAAGTAATACAATAGTTGAAATGATGATTTCACAATTTAACTGCTCCCCTAATACTAAGGGTTTTGGTGGCCGAACCATTCTCCATCAGGCGTGTAATGGTGGCCATTTGGAGCTTGTTGTTAAGCTCATCAGAGATTATGGTGCCGATTTAAATGTTAAGGATGACCATGACTACACTCCACTACACGTAGCAGCCATGAGTAGCAATGTGGAGCTTGTAAAGAAGCTAAAATGTGAATTTAATTGCAGAGTGGATACTGTAAATGATGGGGGCCACACTCCTCTGCATGGTGCCTGCCAGGCTGGCCGCATTGAAATGGTCAAAGTGTTGCTATCAGATTTAAAGTGTGATTCGACGGCAGTTGACACAGGTGGGAACACAGCTCTACACCACGCAGCATTTGGAGGTCATACTGATCTTGTGAGGGTGCTTGTTAATGAATACAATTACCAAGTAGACTGTGTGAACTTCCAATTAGCTACCCCCCTTCATCTTGCATGTAGCAAAGGCCATGTTAATGTTGTCAATATCCTAGTGAATGAGTTTGAAGCGAATTTTACAGTACAGGATGTTGCTGGAAACACCCCTCTTCAGCAAGCATTGGAGAATGGACATACAAGCATTGTAACCATTCTGACAAATTTGAATGGAACTAAACAAGAGCGTTTACAGCCAGAAGAGAAGTTCACTTTTGAAAAGCAGTACCAACAGCAGCAAACAGGAAATAGAGACCAGGCTAAATCATTGCCACTGCATGATGCTTGTAAAACTGGTAATCTTGAGCAGTTACAATCTCTAATTACAGATTCTAGCAGCAGTTTGGTAGCTATAGATGGAGATGGAAACACCCCTCTTCACATTGCTGCACAAAATGGTCACACAACCATAGTAGAACTGCTGGCCAGTCAATGTAATGTAACAGGATCCATCAAAAACAGCAAAGGACAAACACCGCTTCATCTTGCCAGTGCACATGGCCATCCAGAGGTGATCAGAATTCTGGCTTCCAAGAATTTATCAAATTTATCAGAAAAGGACAGCAATGGAAATGCTCCTATTCATCTGGCATCACTTTTCGGACATGTGACTACTGTTGATCTGTTATTCCAGGAGTATAAGTGTAATCCCAATTTACCTGGTATCTACAAGAGAACATGTCTCCATCACGCATGTTCTGGAGGTCATGTCAGTCTTGTTCATAAATTAGTGACTGAAATGAAGTGTGATCCACTCGCACAAGATAACGAACAGCACACATCACTACACTGTGCAGCGTACTACGGCCACACAGCTGTTCTTGAGACTCTAATCAAAGAATTCAAATGCCCTGCTGATGTCAGAGGAGGAAATGCTTCAACAGTACTTCATCATGCCTGTGGCGGGGGTCACAAAAGTCTTGTCAGAAAACTAATTTCAGAGTACGGGTTTGACCCAACTGAGCCAGATGCACAAGGCTGCAATGCTCTTCACAATGCTATTTTACATACTTTTTCTGGAAAAAATGGAAGTAACCCATTTGATCCCCTTTGCTGTATTGGTTGTTTCCATAACGCTGATGACCTCAGTCATGTTGACACCATCCAGATGTTGCTAAGTGAGTACAATTGCCCTAGGGACTCTAAGAACCTAATGGATGAGACACCTTTAATGTGTGCCCTCAAGAATGGTACTTCTAGTGTTATAAGCCTCTTCACAAAAGACTCCAGTGCATTTTCAAATCAATCAATGAGTAGAAATTATACGGATCCTAATGGAAGAACACAACTTCATATTGCAGCAGCTATGGGTAATATTGAAGAAATAGAGAAATGTATATCCATATATGGCATTGATCTAATGGCAAGGGACAACCAAGGAGCTACAGCACTCCATACAGCTGTGCTACAAGGTCAAGAGATGGCTGCAAGAAAGCTAATTGCTCTAGGATGCCCTCCAGATATTGGGAGCTCTGATACAGACCACACCCCTCTTCACTGTGCTGCACAGAGTGGACACCTCAATATAATGAAAATGCTGATAACAGAATTTCATTGCAATCCCACGTGTGTAGAGAACACTGGCAGCATACCTCTTCACCAGGCTGCGTCTGGTAACCAGCCAGAAGCTGTGAGAGCTTTAGTTACTGAGTATGGTTGTGCTGTTGATAGTGTGAATGTTGGTTTACTTACTCCTCTCCACATTGCTTGCCATCAAGGCTTCACACAAACGGCGAGAGTTCTGTGTGAATTGGGAGCAGATATCAATGCCCGGGACTTTGTTGGCAACACTCCATTGGCTTTAGCAACTCAAAGTGGTCATTCCAGTACCATGAAAATGTTAAGAAGTGCCTCAGATTTACCCAAAGGAGGCAAATTAGCAGACACTGCCAAAAAGGGCAGTTTAGAAATGAGCAGCAACAGATTTCATAAAGGAGGCAAATTAGCAGACACTGCCAAAAAGGGCAGTTTAGAAACGAGCAGCAACAGATTTCATAAAGCTTGTGAAAGGGGAGAGCTGCAGTTGGTGGAAGTCCTTGTAAGAGAAGAGCACTGTGATCCTATGGCCAAAGACAGTGAAGGATACACCCCACTCCACATTGCTGCAAGAGCTGGGCGCTGCAGTGTTGTAGAAAGACTAATCACTGGCTTCAACTGTGACGCAAAAGCCAAAGATAAGCAAGGAAACACTCCACTTCATTTAGCAGTTACCAACAAGCGGGCAGCAGTGGTGGAACTTCTCGTAACCAAGCTCAAATGCAGCCCTGCTTTGCCAGGCAGTCGAGGAAGAACGCCTCTCCATATTGCCTGCATATGTGGTTACCAGAACATGGTTAGAAAGTTAGTTTCAGAATATAAAGTGGATCCCATGGTAGCTGATGAAGACGGCAATACCCCATTACATTCTGCTGCCATGTATGGGAGAGTAGATGTAGTAAAGATGCTCCTAAGGGAGTACAACTGCTTTCCTTCAGTGGAAAATAAAGAAAGCCAGACTCCTCTTGATCTAGCCACCCAGAGATTACATCAACAGTGCATTAGCGAAATTTCACAGTATGTCGCTGAGAGTGCACAGTCAGCAGTCTGCACTAGTGATGATCAACAGTTGCAGGAACAAAAACCACAGGTCCTTCCTAAATTACTTGTAGTTGGCTGTCAACACTCAGGGAAGAGCACTCTGATTGAAACACTCAAAAACTTTATCCAGAGCAACCACGATCCCGACTCAGCCTCTTGTGGTTTTCAAATATCAAAGTTGTTTGGCCAGGCACAAGCCATAGCCATCTATGAACTTCCTGGAGATCTTGCTATTGTTTCATCCACTGCTGAGCGGCTCTTGAAACACTCTTCAGGAATTGTACTTTTTATAGTAGACCTCAGCCAGCCACAAGAGCAGCTTGCCTGGGAGCTTGGGTCCTGGCTCTGTTCCATATCCTACTGCAGTCAGGGCTTAGAAATTCTCCCTAAAGTGGTCATCGTTGGAAGCCATGCTGATATTGTGGAGGGAAGAGGTGTCAATGCCAGTAGTCTTCTCAGGAAGACATTTTCAGCAGTTGCTCAGTTGTTTCGGAGCCAACTTGTGAGTGTAGAAGTCATAGACTGCTTTGCTGTAAACTGCCGCTGGTCAAACTCAGCCGAGATGCAGAACATTGAAAAGAGACTCAGAGAAACCATCTCTTCCTTCAACACGAGTACTACACAGCCATTAACAGTAAATGCTTTCCAAATACTCAAATTCCTCCAACGCAACTTTCGGGATAATTCCCTCATCACAGTATCAGAACTTGTGGAATGTCTTGCACAGAAACAAGTATATCAGTCAGACCAGTTTGAGTGCGTACAAACATACATCAAGGAGCTTGATGGACATGGGTTTGTAATATTTCTAGTTGAAAATGATAACCCTGATAATCAGTGGGTCATTTGCAATGCAGGTTTTATATTAGCAGCAGTTCAAAGGAAACTTCTGTCCATTAGCAATTCAGCAGCAACTTCAGAGAGAGATCTCTCACTAGTACACAGCCTGGGGATAGTGCCACAGAATGTGTTAGCTAACATCTTTTCTGATTGTGGTTCATTAGTGGTTCTAATGCTCCTAAGACAGCTAAACTACTGCCAAGAGATAGCAAAACCTGCAAATCTTTTGTATGCTCTCAATATCCAAGGAAATTTAGTGGGTGATAGAGATTTTGGGAGGTACATTTTCTGCCCTGCTCTGATTCAAGCATCCAGGGTCAACCTGTCATGGAAATCGCAACAGCACAAGCCATTTTCTAAAGGATATCTCATCGCAGCTGTAGACAGGTATCACAGCTTTCCCTGCACTTTCATCAATGCTGTTCTCCTTGATTTGTCATCCACTATAGTCTTTCCTTTCCTTGATGCTGCAAGGAAGGGCCCAAGGAAGAGCTGCTACTGTGAGTTGTGGAAGGATGGGATCCAGTGGATGTTGCGTACTGGTGTGGAGGTGCTGGTTGAGTGTATGAAGGAGGGGAGAGGTGTGGCTGTAATGGTGAGAGGGAGTGAGTTGGGGTGTGACCGCACACTAAGTGGTATAGTGGGCAGGATATTGAAAGTGAAAGCAAAGGTCTGCCACAGTCTGGAGACTGAGATACACTACATCCATCCTGACAGCATCAAGGGGGAGGCCATCCCAGGTGTAAGAGAACTGCACCTGTTCAACATGGCAGAGATTCAGCAGGCCCTACAGCAAACTGGAGTATCTATGGAAGGAAATTTTATGCTACCGTACAACAAAATTTCTGGAATTACATTTTGGAGTATGTTTATTTATTGCATTTTTAATAATAAAGAGTGTATTCATTAGCTCCAGCTCTAAAAGCATAACACAAGAGATGCTAAGCTAGTAATAAACTTATGTGTTACCATTTCTAACTTGGTGCTTACAGTTAGTAAGAATAGTAGTTGACCATAGTGATAGCTTGAAGTTATGCTAGAAGTTGAGCTATTCTGTATTGCCCTCTACTTTTAGATATTGTATTCCCTGTGGATGTGAGTGAGGTTGAGAAATACCTCCACCCCTTGGCTACGGACTGGCAGCAACTGGGGAGGGAGCTAGGGCTAGTGCCGTCCCTACTGGAGCGAATAGCACAGGAGAGTGAAAGTGGGGAGATGGTAGAGTGCTTGAAGAAAGTAATCAAAGAGTGGGCCAATTTAAACCCCTCCTGGGGGAGACTAACTGGAAGTCTGCAGAAATTACAAATGGATTACATTGCCTCTCAGATCGAATCCAGTCATGGTGAGGAATTGTTGTGCTGATATTGAGCATAATTATGCTAGTTAATGGCGTGTATTTTAATGTTGTCAATAATGGTATCAGTGATGCATCATATAAGCATGAATGTCCAAATTCCTTTTCCCCATGACACATACACATACTCAGAAACTGAAGTGGCTCTGCAGCAACAACTATTGGATAAAGACAAAGCCAACACGGAAATGGATGACATCTTCTTACGGATGCTGTCAGAGGTTGTGGGTCGGACATGGCCTTCCCTTGCCTCCCTCCTCTCCTTCACAGTAGTGGAAGTAGAGGAACTTGCCAAAGAGAAGAACCCAGCTCTGACCATGATGCAGAAGTGGAGGGCAGCTGCACGACCCACCTACAGTGTGTTCATGAGCCTTCTGCAAGCTCCCTTTCTACTGCCTACATTCTTCCACGGTATTCTGCCTAAGACCAAGCCTCCAGCAGTCCGCCCACCTAGCAATGTCCGTAAGTCTTCAGGGAAGTAGTTGATAGAATGTATATACCTACTAGAGAACATCCTCAGCATTTATTTAGTCTTGAGTAGACTCTCTCTAGGATTTTATTACCGTAGGCGCTCTAATTATGCGTCGCCCAAAAAATAATTGTTTTTGCATGCAAGGCGATGCAATAATTAGAAATTCGGTCGTCACAACAGTGATGCTTAATTAGAAATAGAGGTCATATTGGCAGTGGAAATCTATCTACCATTTCCTATGGTCTGCATGCACGAAGAGTCTCAGCATGATCAAGAGCATTAGCTACATTTAGCAGTCATTTTATATGCACCATGTATAGGGGCCTAGGTGTCAAATTAAGTGTTGAATCATGCGATTTGGGTATAGCATGGATTTATCATTACCCCCTTGTGTCTCTGTGTAGAATCCGCAGTGCACTACTCTTCACTGTCTGGAAAAGTCTACACCGAGGTAGTGGACTGGAGGGGAAAGGAGATTGTGTGGAAGGAGATTGGGTTCTCTGTCAGCATCCCTGGAGGGGCAATTCCTGGAGGACAGTCGGTGAAAATAGCAGTGTGCCCCCACCAGTCATCTCCACTTGACCTCCCTCAGAACCTGAAACTAGTCAGTCCCGCTTTCTTGATTGCTGTTTCACCAGACACGCCTTTTACCAAGCCAGTGCAAATCAGCATCAATGCCTCACATGAGGTTAATATCAAGTCCATAACTTTTGTGATAACTCACAAGCCACTACCGGCTCACCACGAGGGGACCCCCAAGCCATGCCTCAGGGTACTGCAAGGAGGGGACTTCAACTCTAGAGCTGGTGTGGGAACAGTAACCCTGGACTGCTTGCCTGCCATTATTGCTATTGCTGTTAGCTTACTGAACTTAAGTAGCTAGCTATAATAACTAAATTGTATTGGATTTCCTGTTGTTGTTGTTGTCTTTCATGATGCTGAAATTATTGTATACGTAGTGGGCAGGGCTGAGAGACTTTCCCGGAGTATTCCCCCGCTCCCGCGCTCATATGACGTAATGTAGAAGTGCTGGCAGGTTTAATGCTACAGTTGGCTTTATGAAACAAATTTCAAAGTTACCTAAACCATAGATAATATGCCTAAACGTGATAGTCATCGTAACATTATAATTATATAAATGTGCCATTTTAATTACAGGCTGGACGTTAAATTTTGCTGGAAGCAGTATTAAATGATTTGTGATAGACTTGAGAGATGGTTTATTTGACACTTTGCTCATAATTATATATTATGTTTGTTCCTGATCTACAAATTTTAAAAAGACTGTGAATTACAGGGAGGGGACTTCAACTCTAGAGCTGTTGTTGGAGCAGTAACGCTGGACTACTTACCTCTTTCATTGCTATTGGTATCACCTTTACACAACTTAAGTAGCTAGTTAAACTTGTTTTGCTCTTTACATTTCATACCTACGTATACTATAATTTAATTGGACAATAATAATAATACTCCATATGTGGAGATGGTCAGAATGTGTTGCAGCAGTCATGGGTTCCCCATTACAATTTATGGGGAGACCTGGTAAAACATACTTGGCAGGCTCAGCCTATAATAATTTCCACGACAACTGCCTAAATTTAGAGGTGCAGGAAAAATCAGTGTCTGCAGAGCTAGAGACGCATGTAGGGGCGGGGCTACGGGACTTTCCCTGGGTGATTCCCACGGTATTTCGTCATCCGTGGAGTTGCTGACAATGCTGTATATACTGTTCTCAAAATCGCCTGGATATGATTTATAACCCTCAAACATCAAATAAAGAATAGGTATGTTGTGCTACTTTAAGGCAAATGATTCAGTATGAAATTAAGGCGTATATAACCTAACCCCAAACTTCGCGCGGGTATAATTTCGCGGTGCCGTTTATCCAACCATAGATCCATTTAGAAGTACAATTATAGTGTCCTTAGTAGCACACATAAGGTAAGGCGTGGTAATTTTGGACAGTGTTTAATTCAGAAACTGCGAATTCAATGTTGTGTTATTTTGAGAGATGAATGGCTACTCCCAGCGTTGACACTGGGCCTCTGCTTGTATAACATACTAAAGTTGCATTGCAAACCGTTTGTGCTCATATGTCAGTGTTGAGCACCGAGCATGGAATTACCCCATTGAAAATTTGTCACGAAATTGCCCTGCCTTACCTTATTGCTTGAGTGCCGTAGTAGATAGGCCGTCCTATATCCATAGTCTCACGGGCCAGACGTCTGAAAAAGAGGAAGAGTGACGTCTGGTCACTTTAGCCACGCTTTTATGGACGTTGCCAAATTGTTGGCGAGGCCAATCAGATTGCGCGGCATGTAATTATTAATAACTATCACGTGTTGTCACATGATCAGACTTTTTTCACAACAAATCGCTAAGATGGATGAGAAGAAAGTTATAACGCTCCTTCGTCTTCAGTGACTGACGAAGGCAACACACCGCCACGCCACCATTCTTGCCATCCGGTCACATGGTTGTACTAATTGCTTATGAACTTTGTCGTCACATCACGTTTATTACATTCCACCATGCAACGATAGTGTGGCTAAGGTGACCAGACGTCACTCTTGCTTTTTATGAAATCTGGCCCGCGAGACTACTGTGTCCATAGATCTCAGCATCTAACTACTTTGCCAAATAGCAGGACTAAATACAGGTATGTCTGGTGTTCCCCACCTGCCGTATTTTCCAATTAAGCAACCACTTTCCAAGCAGGCATACTCTCCCCTCTTTTGAAGATCTGTGATATGACACAAATATAAGGCATACAGATAGTCCTTCAGCTGCAATCAGAGTGAGTGAGACATCAACGGTCCAACGGCAGGCTGCTGACTAATCGATGAATCGTCGACTGAGCCTTCATTGAGGATCAGCCCTTTATTGAATGGGAAGGGCTGAAATGCGTACTGTGTACGTAAACTTTTGAAGTTTGTACGTTATGTATGCCTCCATCAGTTACTGAGACATTCTAGAAGCCTCACCAGCTGGTGACCTTTAAGGCTCTCCTTTGGACAGTAGAAGGTGGTGTACAGTACCGTACACGAGATGCTATGAGAGTGCTTCCTGACCAGTGGAAATTTGGTTTTCAAAAACAAATTCCATACTACGCATGGGAAAGTGCAATCAGCTGCTATGCAGCCTCTCTGCTTAGCCCCTCCCCCCCCCCTTCCAATGCCTGTGATGCACACTGTGATATTATATATATTTCTGTTTTTGGTATGTATGTGGTTTAATGAAAGTCACTACTGATGGTATTGTACCAGCTAAATTAAGCTCAGTGTTTTAAAGTATGAATCATATACATTTCATTCTTACACAGGTGAAAATACAGCCCTACAAATTACTGCAGTGTACTGGACATCGTCGGTATTTGTGTGTGCGACTATATGTAGAGCATATTTATGCGTACATACATGTAGTCAGTGAGTTGAGTTTGGTGATGATTGGATAGATTTTTTGGGACCTTTGAACCTAAGATTACGGCGGGTACTTCCTAAGGTGTCAGTCAATAGCTATATCGCCAGCAGAATCCTTTAGCCTTGAAGTGAATTTTTGCTTGATTCCACTGATTAGCTGCTCGTTTTGCTTCGGCAGCAGGGCATGACCCTGTATGACTTGCTTCTTGCAGTGGCCTAATCCACAGTGATAACCAGTTTTGATTATAGCAGTAGTTATTCACAGACATGGCTACTGTTACAGATAGCAACAAGACTGGATGTAGTGACTCGGAAGGGTCTGTATTGCATGAGGCGTGTGCTTCTAATGATGTGGAGCTGGTTAAAAAGATTTTGGATGATCCGGAGTCCAACTTTCTAGCTGCTGATGCCAGTGGTAACACCCCTCTCCACATAGCTGCGCAAAATGGACATCAAGCCATTGTGGAGCTACTAGTCACTAAGTATACATCACTTTCTGCTGGTACGAACAAGAAGGGACAAACTCCCCTTCATCTTGCTAGTGCACGAGGCCATGTTGAGACTGTTCATATTTTGGCCTCAAAGTTTCAAACAGATGTAGAAGCAAAAGATAGCAACAGCGATACTGCCTTGCACTTGGCCTCACTGTGGGGACACGATTGTGTTGTTGACATACTGTGTGAGGATTTTAAATGTGATGTTAACTCGCTTGGTGTTTATGGGAGAACATGCTTACACCATGCTTGTTCAGGAGGGCATATTAGTCTTGTGGATAAGTTAATATTGCGGTTTAAGTGTGACCCACTAATGCCTAGCAGTTATGGTAACACTTCACTCCATTGTGCTGCTTACTATGGGCATATGGCTGTCCTTGACAAACTGATCAAGGAATATGGCTGCTCAAAAGCAGTATTAGGAAATGATGGCTGTACTTTGATCCATAGCGCTTGTGCTGGTGGTCATATGAAGCTGGTCCGAAAGCTGATTTCAGAGTATGAATTTGTGGCTACAGAGCTAGATAAGAATGGTCGCAATGCTCTTCACTATTCTGTTAGGCATCCATATTCCTGTATGCAGAATGTGAAAGTGCCTTCTGACCCCCTGTCTTCCCACGGGTATTTTCATAGTGTTGATGACACCGATCATTTGGGAACCATTAGGATGTTGATTTCAGACTACAGGTGTTCCATTACAAGTACCACTGCTGATGGTAGCAATGTTCTCCATTGTGCTGCTCATGGTGGCTCCGCAGAAATCATTTCCATGCTAATTAATGAATATAATCTCTCTCCTGACAGTAAAAATAATGATGGTGACACACCTTTATCTTTAGCATGTTTTACTGGTCGGGTAAATGCTGTAACTATATTGATAGAGCAGTTTGGATGTAGCCCATCTACAAAAGGACAATGCAATAGAAGTCAAACACTTCTCCATCAGGCCTGTTACAGTGGATGTGTGCAGTTGGCAGAGAAGCTTGTTCTAGAATATTCCTGTGATGTTATGGCGAAGGATAGTGATGGTCTCACACCTCTCCACATGGCTGCAATGTCAGGCAATGAAGAACTGGTAAGAAGACTCATAACTGAATTTGGTTGTTCAAGTTGCAGTCCAGACCACAACGGTTGGACTCCATTTCATGCTGCATGTCAAAAGGGATGCAAAAAGGTAGTTGAATTACTGTTGACTGAATTCAATTGTGATCCAATGGCCTATGATACTAAAGGAAATACAGCTCTCCATCATGCGGCAATAGGTGGACATGATAATATTTTACAAACGCTGGTCACTGAATACAGTTATCCTGTTGACACTGTCAACTTTGATATTTGTACTCCACTTCACCTTGCTTGTCAACATGGCCATACTAGCGTGGTTAAACGACTCCTACATGAGCTGGAGGCAAATCCTTGTGCTAAAAATGTGAATGATCAAACCCCAAAAGATTTGGCAGTAGAAAATAAGCATATGAACATTGTAAATATCTTAGTGTCCAAAGTGAGTGACTCTCAGTCTCAAAATGAGAGTACCACAAGACATCTATCTGAAAATGAACCTAGAGTTGCTTTGCCATATCAAGAACCACTAGGATCAGTGCATGCACAACTTCAAACACATTTTGAACAGCTGACATCAATTTTTGGTGAGTCACATGGCTTTGACATAGACCAGCTACTTGGGGGTCAAGACGTGAATTTGATGGATAGACAGGAGCATGGCCACAGTCCACTTCATATCGCAGCTAGGGTTGGAGATCTGGCCAGAATACAGCAACTTGTTAGTGCATGTAACACACCCTCTGCAGGTAAGAATAGTCATGGACAAACACCAATTCATTGTGCCTGTACTCATGGCCACTTAGAAATTGTCCGGATTCTTGCTACTAAATTCCCATCGGATCTGGGAGAAAAAGACAATGATGGCTACACCCCATTACAGTATACTTGTATTAAGGGTGACACTTCAATAGTCAGAATGCTAATAAGTGAGTTTAGCTGTGATCCCATGGCTTGTGATGCTTGCGGACAGAATTGTCTTCATCTCGCTGCACTTAATAATGCTGCTGAAATTATAGTTGAATTATTAAGTGAGTTCGCCTGTCCTGTAGAGACCAGAGATGATCAGAATAGCACAGCCTTGAGTCTTGCATGTCTACATGGCCATATTGACACCACAATCCTTTTGATTGATGTTTTTGGGTGTAATACAGCTGTAAGAGGCTATTGTGAACGAACAATTCTCCATTACGCTTGTGGTGGTGGCAATTTACAATTGATAGAGAAACTCATCTTGGAATATCACATGGACACAGCAGCCAGAGACAAAGATGGTGCCACACCTCTACACATTGCTGCAATCTGTGGAAATCAAGCACTTGTTAGAAAACTAATAACAGAATATAACTGCCCAGTAAATTGTGTAAAAAATGACGGACGTACACCACTTCATTGTGCCTGTGAGGTTGGTATAATTGATGTAGCAGAAATGTTGATTTCAGATTTCAATAGTGATTTTATGGCCAGAGACCAGGAGGGCGCCACACCTCTTCACATGGCTGCAGTCTCTGGAAACCAGGCACTTGTTAGAAAGCTTGGGACTGATTTCAACTGTCCGATAAATTGTGTGGATAATGATGGCGAGACTGCACTACATTACGCTTGCTTGAAAAACAAAAGTACCATTGCAAGAGTACTTATTTCTGAGTTTAACTGTGATCCTATGGCCTGTGATAACCGTGGTAATACTGCACTACACCGTGCTGCAGCTGGCAATTCCACGCAGGTTATTAGAATGCTTGTCAATGAGTTTAATTGTCGCCTCGACACTGTGAATATTCAGCAAGATACACCCCTAAGTGTGGCATGCTTGAGTGGCAGTGTAGAAACTGTAGTCCTGTTGATCAACCAGTTTAAATGCAGCCCAAGCACTAAGGGATACAATGGTCGAACAATTCTCCATCAAGCTTGTGGTGGTGGTCATGTACAGTTGGCTGAAAAGCTTATTATAGACTATCACCTGGATACAGCAGCCAGAGACCAGGAGGGTGCCACACCTCTACACTTGGCTGCACTCTCTGGAAATGAGGTACTTGTTAGAAAGCTTGTGACTGATTTCAACTGTCCAGTAAGCTGTGTAACAAGCACTGGAATTACACCACTTCTTTGGGCATGCTACAGAGGAAAGATTGCTGTTGCAAGAATACTAATTACTGAATTTAACAGTGACCCAAATAGCTGTGATGCAAATGGGATGAATGCCCTTCACTGTGCTGCAGCTGGTGGTTGTGTAGAAATTATTACTATGCTAGTCAGAGAATACAATTGTCCATTGGAGTGTAAAAATATCACATCCAATACGCCATTGCATTTGGCATGTCGAAATGATCATATGGATGCTGCAGTTCTTTTAATTGATCAATTTGGATGCAGTCTAGCCACTAAAGGTTTCAAAGGGCGAACACTAGTTCATCAAACCTGTCAAGGCGGAAATGAAGACTTATTAGAGAAGTTAATTACAGAGTACAACTGTGAAGTGAATATAGTAGATGATGATGGGTGTACACCTCTTCACATGGCTGCAATGCATGGCTTTGAAAAACTGGTCAAGAAACTGGTAACTAAGTACAGCTGTCCAACTGACTGTAGAGAAAACAATGGAAGAACGCCACTTCACTATGCATGTGACAATGGTAAAGATACAGTAGTGAGGCTTCTCTTGGATTTTAAATGCAATCCAATGACTACTGATAAATCAGGAAACACTCCCCTTCATGGTGCTGCAAGACATGGCCACGATATCATTGGAGCAATGCTAGTGAAGCAGTATGGCTGCACAGTAAATTGTACAAACTCTGACTTACGCACTCCACTCCACCTTGCCTGTATGGAAGGCCGCACTAAAGTAGCAAAAGTGCTGCTTCATGAACTAGGAGCCAAGCACATGGTCCGAGATTGTGCTGGAAATACTCCCAAAGATTTCGCACTTCAGAAAGGGCATGATGATATTGTTCAGGTCTTTACAAAATTTAATGATGATAATGAAAGTGTAGGCTCCATCGCTTGTGAACAACAAAAAGTGGTATATGAGACACCAGGGTCAGCAAACTCGTCAGAACAAGAAGTAGTGTCAGCAACACAAAAAGATGCAGCAAGACAACATCACCAGCCTCCTCAAGATCAACAACTTAGCAGTGTAAATGCCACAGGATCAGTTTCGCTTGCAGTTGCTATAGATATTCAGCAAAGAGATGAAACACAACAGCAGCAGCTTACTGACCCAGAATTTATCCAACCAGTATGCAGCACCATTTCCGATAGCAATGAACGTCCAAGAAGTGCGGTGTGTGCAGACAGTACCATGATAGCTCAGCCTGAAGTGGATAGTACGGTACCACTTTCCCTTCATGAAATATGTAGAAATGGAAACCTTGTACAGCTGCAAACACTCCTCGAATTCCCAAATTGCAATCTCATGGCTCAAGATGAAACTGGAAACACTCCTCTCCACATTGCTGCACAGAATGGGTACACTCGTATTGTAGAAGAGTTAATTAATCGGCATAGTGCCCCTTTCAGTGGCAAGAACAATGAAGGCCAAACACCCCTTCACCTTGCAAGTGCAAATGGCCACTGTGATGTGGTCAACCTTCTAGCCATCAAGTTTCCTGTAGACATTCATGAAGAAGATGGTCATGGTGATGCTTCTATTCATCTAGCTGCCCTCGGAGGTCACACAGAAGTTATTGATCTACTCTGTGAGAAATTTTCTGCCAGTCCTCAAAACACTAGTTCCGAGGGAGGTAGTGTACTTCACTATGCATGTATTGGAGGCCACATAAGACTCGTAGAAAGATTGATAACCCACTACAAATGCAATCCCATGGCGGATGGTACAGGTGATATTCCATTCCATTCTGCAGTGCTCTTTGGTCACACTGAACTTGTTGTGAAGTTAATTAGTGACTATGGCTGCTATACAAACCCAGTTGGACACAATCCGTTACTCCATTTTGCATGTGCTGGTGGTCATTTAAATATTGTTCAGAAATTAATAGCTGATTTCAGCTGTGATCCAATGGAAAGAGATGAACTTGGCAATACGTCTCTACATGCTACTGCAATGGGATCTATAATACTGAAACAAAAGTACTTGCTTGGAAGTGGTAGTGCTAAGTTCTCTAGTTCAAGCCTAAACTATGTTGAAATTATTAGAGCTCTAGTCAATGATTATAACTGTCCTGTTGACTGTGAGAATTTTGGAGGGCAGACTCCACTCCATTTGTCCTGTCAAGCCGGGAATATTGAAATGATCAAAGTCCTACTCTCAGAATTAAAATCCAGTCTTCTTTCCTGTGATCATGAAGGGAACACTGCTCTTCATTTTGCAGTAGCTGGTGATCACTTGGAAGTGTTTAAAGTACTAATTACCAGATACCACTGCTCTGTAGATTGTGTCAATTTCAAACTAATGACACCCCTTCACATTGCCTGTGGTTTAGGTCACAATATTTTTGTAAAAACCTTAGTTTCTGAATTTAAAGCCAACCCTTCCCTCGAAGATGAGAATGGAAACACTCCAAGAGATATAGCAGTTCAGAATGACCATCCTCATATTGCTCTAATGCTGAGCAGTAAGCCAAATAGCACAACTTCTGTTGCCTCTCTTCACAATGCCTGCAAATTTGGTAACCTTCAGCAAGTTAAGGCATTAATAAACAAACCCAACTCTGACCTAACGGCTCGTGATGGAAATGGTGACACACCACTTCATATTGCTGCATGTCAAGGTCATGTACACATAGTAGAGGTCTTAATCCCTCAATACAACTCTTTGTCTGCTTATACGAATCAGCGAGGCCAGACACCCCTGCATTTAGCTGGTGCCAGGGGCCATGCAGAGGTGGTGAGGCTTCTGGTTTCAAAATTTCCATCTGAGCTGAATACAAGAAATGAACAAAGTGACACACCCCTTCATTTAGCATCTCTAAATGGCCGAACAGAAGTTGTGAATATCCTCATTAATGAGTTTGGCTGTTCTCCCAATGTGAAAGGCTTTAGTAGCCGAACTCCCCTTCATATGGCTTGCAGTAACGGTGACTTGGAGCTCACAAGAAAACTCATATCTGAGCTTGGCTGTGATGTGAGTGCCAGAGATGATAATGGTTGCATGCCTCTTCACCTTGCTGCCATAGCAGGAAAGGTTGAGACTGTGAAACATCTAGTTACTGTTTGTAAATGTTCTGTTGAAAGCCAAGATTTTGACAATGAAACACCACTCCTTGTGGCTGCAAGAAATGGACAAACGCATGTGGTAAAATTGCTCTTGACTGAACTTGGGGCTACTCTAGAAGCACGCAACAAATATGGTGATTCTGCACTGAACCTAGCTGCTCTGTGTGGTCACTTTGATACAATGAGACTCCTTATCACTGACTTTGGATGTGATCCCAATGCTAAAGGTTTTCTTGGGCGAATACCTCTCCACCAAGCTTGTAATAGTGGATATATGAATGTGGCTCGAAAGCTGATTTCAGAGTATAAGTGTGATGTAATGGCCCGTGATGAGTCAGGTTGTACACCATTGCATGTTGCAGCTTTAGGAGGCAAGGAGCAGGCAGTTAGGGAGTTGATATCTGAGTATAACTGTCCAGTAAACTCTGTAGATTCATACGGTCAAACACCACTTCATTTGGCCTGCAAGAAAAAGCGTAGCGAAATTGTGAAGGTTCTTTTATCTGAGCTTGGAGCAGATCCATCTCCTAGTGACAGTAATGGCGACACGGCACTTAATTTGGCAGCTCTGAATGGATGTAGTGAGGTAGTTGTATTGATGATTTCTCAGTTTGGGTGTTCACCTCATGTGAGAGGATTCCATGGTCGAGCACCCTTGCATCAAGCCTGCGACAAAGGTCACTTGGAACTAGCCACCAAGCTTATTACAGAACTTGGCAGCAGTACTACAGCTGTAGATGATGATGAGCACACTGTACTACACACAGCTGCATTGAGTGGCAATATAGAACTCGTGAGGAAACTTAGAAATGATTTCAATTGTGCTCTAGACACCACAAACACAACTGGCCACACTCCTCTCCACAGTGTCTGTCAGAAAGGTGATGTTCTGATGGCTAGGTTGTTCATATCAGAATTCAAGTGTAATCCTATGAATCTTGATAAAGGAGGCAACACAGCCCTGCACCATGCTGCATTTGGAGGTAATAAAGATCTTGTAAACATTCTTGTTAGAGAATTTGAATGTCCAGTAGACTCTGTGAACTTCCAATTGAGCACCCCTCTTCACCTTGCGTGTCGAAAGGGTCATATTGATGTAGCCACTGTCTTGTTGAATGAACTTGAGGCAACTCCTACACTACAAGATATTGCAGGTGAAACACCTCTCGAAGATGCTTTAAAGAATGGAAAAGAAGACATTGTAATTATGCTAACTCGTTGGCTCAGTGCAAAAGAGGCAAAACAAATGGAACAAGCTCAAAGTAAAGACAGCTCAGTTGGCTCAACTAGTTGGCTCAGTGCAAATGACACAAAGCAGATGGAACAAACTGGGAAGAGAGAAAACTCAGTACCTGCTCAAGAAAACTTGGTACCTACAAAACAACCGGAGAAACCAATGGAACAGCCACAACAGAAACAAACACAAACTCTTGGGCATGCATCACTGCACGATGCCTGCAGAGCTGGAAATCTTGAGCAATTCCAGATGTTACTCACAGATTGCCGTAATGATTTTAAAACAAAAGACAGTGATGGTAACACCCCTCTTCACATTGCTGCCAAATATGGTCACTTTACTATAGCAGAACAGTTAGTCCAGAAGTACAATACAACATCAGCTGGAAAAAACAACCAAGGTCAAATACCTCTTCATCTTGCTAGTGTACATGGAAACTCAGAGATGGTCAGATTATTAGCTTCCAAGTTTTCATTAGATTTGTCTGCAAAGGACAGTCACGGGAGCTCTTCCCTCCATTTGGCTTCACTATGGGGACATGATAGGGTTGTTGATATTTTATGCCAGGAATACAAATGCAATCCAAACTTACCTGGCCTTTATGGTAAAACGTGCCTTCATTATGCCTGCTCAGGGGGACATTTTAGTCTTTTGCACAAGCTAGTCACAGAAATGAAGTGTGACCCACTTGCCAAGGACAATGAGCAGAACACACCATTACACTGTGCAGCATATTATGGCCATGCTGCTGTGCTTTTAAAAATGATTAATGAATTTAAATGCCCTGCCAGTACTAGAGGACTTGGCTTCACCACAATTCTTCATCAAGCCTGTGGAGGTGGCCATAGAAATCTCGCTAGAAGACTTATTTTAGAGTATGGGTTTGATCCCACTGAACCAGATGGACGGGGTTGTAATGCTCTTCATTGTGCTATTTGTCATGCTTTCCCTCCTGGAAGTAATGATCATAATCCGAGTGATGGTCTGGCTGCTTATGGAATTTTTCACAATTTAGACGATCTCAGTCATGTGGATACAGTCAAGATGTTACTGAATGAATTCCACTGCCCCCTTGATACAAAGAACTTGGAAGGTGAAACCCCCCTCATGTGTGCATTAAAAAGTGGACATCCTGGGGTCATAGACTTATTATTGAAAGAGAAGGGAAGTGACAATACAGTCTCTGAAAGTGGCACTCGAGAAAAGACAAAGCTTCACTTCGCTGCTGGTCTTGGGCATGTTCATATGATTGACATGTGCCTTACCGTATTTGGCATTGATCTAATGGCCAGAGATGAGCAGGGTGCTACCGCACTTCACACTGCTGCTCTACATGGCCAGGAAAAAACTGCCAGGAAGCTGATTGCTCTCGGCTGTCCTCCTGAAGTGAAAAGCGACTGTGGTCACACCCCTCTTCATTGTGCCTGCCAGAATGGCCACATCAACCTAATCAATGTATTAATATCTGAATTTAAGTGTGACCCAGTGTGCGTGGAAAAAAGTGGTGGTACACCCCTTCATCAAGCTACCGTCAGCAGCCAAACTGAGGTTGTGAAACTGCTAGTCAAAAAGCACCATTGCCCAGTTGATTGTGTAAACTTCTCCCTTCACACTCCACTTCACTTAGCATGCCATAAAGGCCTTACTGATGTTGTTAAAGTTTTGTATGAGCTGGGGGCAAACCCCAATGCCCAAGACATTGCCAGTACTACCCCACTAGCAATTGCTTCAAGGAATAGCTTCAGTGCTATTGTTAGCATCTTAACTACTGAGCACACCCGTGTTGCATGTAATAATGTAGCAAGTGATCAAGAAAATGTCACGCTCCATCAGGCCTGCAAGAAAGGAGACTTGCAAAAGATGGAGAAACTAATAAGTGATGAACACTGTAATCCGTTGGCGAAAGACAGTGATGGACAGACTCTACTCCACATTGCTGCAAGAGCTGGTCATTATAGTATTGTGGAAAGATTAATTGCTGGGTTCAATTGTGACCCAACTGCCAGAAATAATGAAGGAGACACTCCACTTCATCTAGCTGTTACCAGCAAGCAGGCAGCAGTTGTGGATCTTCTTGTTACAGAGTTCAGTTGTAGCCCTACTTTGTCAGGCAATCGAGGAAAGACGCCTCTCCACATTGCCTGTATATGTGGGGATGATATCATGACCAGAAAACTTATTTCAGATTATAAAGTTGATCCCATGATAGCTGATGAAGAGGGCAATACCCCATTACACTGTGCTGCCTTATATGGCAGAGCAGAAGTAGTGAGAGTGCTCATTAGGGAGTACAATTGCTCTTCTGCTGCAAACAAGAATGGTAAGACTGCACTTGACCTAGCTACCCAGAAAGGTCACCAGCAGTGCATTAGAGAACTCTCACAGCAGGTCACTATGCAGAGTATTACAGCTTCTACTACATGTACAGACTACTCACAGTTGCGTACACAAGAGCCACAATGTCTTCCCAAAGTACTTGTGGTAGGTGATAAACAAACTGGCAAGAACACTCTTATTGAAACACTGAAAAGCTTTTCTCAACATGATGACAACTCTAATTCTGGTATGACTACATCGGAT
Organism: Phakellia ventilabrum; assembly: GCA_963921505.1. Taxonomy (NCBI): domain Eukaryota; kingdom Metazoa; phylum Porifera; class Demospongiae; order Axinellida; family Axinellidae; genus Phakellia; species Phakellia ventilabrum. The sequence goes on along the minus strand of OY997379.1, from coordinate 9,111,332 downwards.
GTTTTTCATCTCGCCAAACTGTGTAGCCCGGCACAAGAAGTAGCCATCTATAAAGTTACTACCAGTGGTGATCCTACCATTTTCTCCCCCATTGTTGAGCACCTTCTCACACCCTCTTCAGGTATTCTGCTTTTAGTTGTTGATCTTGGTAAGCCACAAGAACAGCTTTTCCAGGAGCTTGGGTCCCTGCTTTCTTTTCTCTCCTCTGCCAGTCAAGGTCTGACAATTCCTCCTAAGATGATCATCGTTGGAAGCCATGCTGATGTTTTGGAGGGAAAAGGTTTTAATGCTGGGGATCGTCTTAGAAAGACATTTGCGAAAGTTGCTCGGAGGCAAGTTATGAGTGTGGAAGTGATTGGCTGTTTTGCTGTAAACTGCTGCTGGTCAAATTCAGCAGAAATGGCAAGTGTTGAGAAGAAGCTCACAGAGGCTATTTCTTTTTTTAGCACCAATATTCACCCATTAACAGTAGATGCTCTTCTGATGCTCAAAATTCTCCAATGCGACTTCAGGAAGAAAGTTCAAGTCACAGTATCAGAATTTGTGCAGTGCCTAGTGGAGAAAAAGCTTTATGCACGTGACCAGACTGAACATATACAAAGCTGTATCAAGGAGCTTGATGATAGTGGGTTTATAACACTTGTAGTTGAAAACGGCGGTTCTTCTAATCAGTGGATTACACACAGTGCAAATTTTGTTGTAGCAACAGTTCACAGGAAACTCCTCTCCATCAGCAGTTCATCTGCACCTTCTGAGAACGGTCTTTCACAACTTCACAGCCTGGGAATAGTGCCACAGCATGTATTAGCCAGCGTCTTACCAGATTGCAGTATGACAGTGGTCCAGAAACTCCTGAGTCAGTTGAACTACTGCCAGGAGATTATAAAGCCGATGAATCTTTTTCATGCTCTAAATATCCGAACACCAACTGCGGAAAATAGATATATCTTCTGTCCTGCTATGATTCAAGCACCTAAGATCAACCTATCATGGAAACCTCAAGAGCACATGCCATTTTCTAAAGGATATCTCATCACAGCTGTAGACAAGTATTACAACTTTCCATCCATTTTCATCAATGCTATTCTCCTTGATTTGACATGCACAATTGTCTTTCCTTTCCTTGATGCTCCTAGGAAGGGGCCAAGGAAGAGCTGCTACTGTGAGTTGTGGAAGGATGGGATCCAGTGGATGTTGCGTACTGGTGTGGAGGTGCTGGTTGAGTGTGTGAAGGAGGGGAAAGGTGTGGCTGTGATGGTGAGGGGGAGTGAGTTGGGGTGTGACCGCACCCTAAGTGGTATAATGAGCATAATATTGAAAGTGAAAGCAAAGGTCTGCCACAGTTTAGAGACTGAGATTCACTACATCCATCCTGATGACTTCAAGGGGGAGGCCATCCCCAGTGTAAGAGAACTGCACCTGTTCAACATGGCAGAGATTCAGCAGGCCCTACAGCAAACCAGAGTGGAGGCTGAGAATCTCATGCTACCTTATAGCAAAATGTCCAGACTTAAATTCTGGAGTAAGTTATAAATTTGTAATTTAAGTTTATAATAAGTGGCTACCTATGGCACAAGTAATACACTCATCATACTTTCAATCTATTTAATAACATGTTGCTCTTTCTTTTGACAGATATTGTATTCCCTTTGGATTTGAGTGAGGTTGAGAAACACCTCCACCCCTTGTCTGCAGACTGGCAGCAACTGGGGAGGGAACTAGGGCTGCCATCATCCCTACTAGAGCAGATAGCAAGGGACGGTGGTGACGAGGAGTGCCTAGGAAGGGTTGTAAGAGAGTGGGCTAGCAGCACGGAGCGGAGTCCCTGCTGGGCTACACTGGTTGGAAGTCTGCACACAATGAAAATGAAGGAGATAGCTACCCAGATATTATCAAGTCATGGTGAGAATTCGAAAGTGATGAATGTATAATCACGTTTGTGATATATTATGTGATGAACAGATCATGTACATAATATATTATGCACACACATGCATACATTCATGCATATGCACGCACACACATACACACATACACACACACACACACACGTAGAAATTGATGTGGCTCTCCAACAACAACTACTGGATAAAGATAAAACTAATATGAAAATGGATGGCATCTTCCCGCAAATGTTCTCTGAAGTTGTGGGTGGGAAGTGGCCTTCCCTTGCGTCCCTCCTCTCCTTCACAGCAGCAGAAGTCCAGGAGCTATCAGAAGAGCAGAGCCCAGCTCTGACCATGCTACAGAAGTGGAGGGAAGCTTCACAACCCACTTACAGCAGCCTCCTTGGTCTACTCCAGGCTCCCTTCCTGCTGCCCTCATTCTTCCAGCACACTCTGCCAAAGGCCAGGCCTTCGGCAGTCCGGCTACCTGGTAACATCAGTAAGTATTTAGACGTTCGACTAAGCAATTATATAGCTAAGTTATGCATTTCGTGAATTATAATTATTAGCCTACCTAGCTTCACATAACTCCGCTAACTTTCAAAAAAAATCATATGCTTCTGTTTATGTCCCTATAGAATCTGCACTGCACTTCTCCCCACTGTCTGGAAAAGTTCATTCTGAGTTAGTAGACTGCAGGGGAAAGCAGATTTCATGGAAGGAGATTGGGTTCTCTGTCGGCATCTCTCGAGGGGCAATTCCTGAAGGACAGTTCGTGAAAGTAGCAGTATGTCCCCACCAGTCGTCTCCACTTGGCCTCCCCCCTAACCTGAAACTTGTCTGTCCTGCCTACCTGATTGCTGTTTCACCCGAGATACCATTCATCAAACCAGTGAAAGTAAGTATCAATGCCTTGCAAAGTCTCGAGGGCAAGGCAGCTGTGACTTTTGTGTCAACCCACAAGACGGTGCATCATGAGGCGAACCCTCAACCTTCCATTACTGCTCTTGGGGTACTACAAGGAGGGGACTTCAACCTCAGTGCAGGTGTAGGAACAATAACTTTAGACTACTTGCCTACTATCATTGCTATTGCATGTGTGGTGACTGCTGTTTAGCTAGAAATTCTATAGCAATAATGCTATTGCCGCTTTGTTATAATATTAATTATGCATTATTATAACATTATGAACATTACCTTGCTGCTTATAATATTTTTACTCATGAATATGCTTTTGTTTGAGTATATTTTGTTGTCCATTAAATTTTATGCTTGAAAACCCTTCATTGGATGACTTCCTTTTAGAAAGTCAAGTAAGTAGCTACATGGTATATATTATCTATGATAAAAAATTGCTATATATAGCAGAGGACACGAGTGAGAACATTTGTGTTTGCTAGATAGCTACAGAAACTATTCTGCTTGCTTGTTGGTAGTCTCGGGGTACCCAGACCCGTCAAAAAAATTTCTCATGAGGGTCTGGGTACCCGAAGACTAGCTTGCATTGTTGGGTTGCTAGCGCTAGCGCTCAGAGGAGATAATTCGATAACATGGACATGCACAGAGCTCTCAGTGCATGATATTCTAGTTCTGAGTGTGTAGGCGTGCCGTTTATTGTCTGACGCGCATGCGCAGTTCTTGCCTCGCTAATCCCCATTCCCAACTTTCCCAGGCTGGAGCGGCCTGGAAACGAGAAATGACTCGACATGTACAGACGTCGACGGCTCCGCAAGATCTTGGGGCCCAGGGCACGAGACTAGATGAAGAAGTAAGTGCGTATTACAAGGCTATAATGGTTTCATTACTGCATACTGATGCTTTGTCATCACTGGTATCAGTCCTAAGTTGCCCCAGACCCAACTATTGTCTGCAGCAGCTGCAGCAGCTGCAGCAGCATTGTTGTTTAGTACAGAATCACATGGTTTCTGCAGAGCAGTGCACTATACAACTTCAGAACTTGCTTCCGACCACCAGCTTACTAAATCAGGATTGTGTTTCCAAGGATTGCCATAGGAACTCAAATTTCTGCAACTGTCCCTGTCAAATTCCGCGAGCTCCTGCCCCTATCTCAATGCTCAGAAATCCCATTTCCAAAACATTATTAGTTTTGCTGAAATATCGAGATACTTTGCAAGTGTATCGGTTACAGCCTTGCAGTGTCATGAACCTTCTCCACCTGCAGTATGATGCAATTGAAGATGAAAATATATCAGACACTGTGGTACACCCCCCAATGAAGACCTGTGATACTGCAAGCAGATGGATGCCAACCACTTTTTCCCAGCCTTCTCATGAACAAATTACTTTGAAGCCAGTCTTCACAGTGACACCTCTTCTCAGCCAATGCGTCCAGTATGATGTAATTGATGGCAGTAAAGGAGGCAGTGGACCTAGCTGGCCATGGAGTTGGAATGATTTATACCTCCTGAGAAGGCTACCTCGTGATCTTTGTTTTAAGGTAGCTTTCCTTTCTTTTCTCCTCATCAGTTCTCTCCTGCTATCTACAGTCGCAAGGCCCAGAAATTATCGTAAAGAAACTTCTGTGTTCCTAGCATTCATTTGTTTGTTGCAGCCAGCTGAAGCCTTGCTAGCTGGCGGCTACAATCCACCCGTGAGGTTGAACTTGGGGAGCAGGGAGGCTACTAATAGAACATCTGTGCTTCCTTTAAAGGGCTCGCCCAACACAGGATATTGTGTGATGATTGGGATCGGCTCCGGAAAAAAAAAAGAGGTGGTTGATATTATTTAAAGTCTATAGCTACTCAGCACAATATGTACTGTGCTGGCTCATGCTATAAATATCATGTCTTGTGAATGTGATTGCTCTATACAAATGAATTTTTATAATTGCATGGCTTAATTGTTTCCTCCGAAAATGAGAGGAAGCAGTGTTATTTAGGCATCTATAAGGCTTCTATTTGTGAATGTAGCTATAAACATACTTACCAGCCTCTACGTATTTTATTCATGCTTGTATATAATATTACATATACAAACACCACTAGTTTTGTGTATTATTAGATACTGGGTCAGCAAACTTTGCAGTTGCCGGCAAGATGCACCCTGACATCGACTCATGGTTTCTCCCAGATGAGTAAGTTAATAATCATTCTGTAACTATCATTGAAGTTGAGCGGAAGAAGAGAAAAGAACACTTACGTACCAATTATTGAGTCTTATTCACCAGTGTGTATTATACTGACATATATATCATCAGTGTAGATACATATCTCGTCGAATCAGCAATTAATAAAGTTGCTAAGGTTTATAGTACACAGTAGACTTGCTATGGGATGACTAAAGCATGGAAGGTGAGATGAGCTAGTGTACCATCAACACCACCCACTGCAGTTTGTTTACATATATGGTTACCATTCCCACTATTGTGCAACCATCTCTTAGGAACTGAGGGGACCTCCTGGGCAGTTTTCCCAAGTAGATGTATACTGTTCATAGTTGTGTAAACCAAGTTGCATCATTTTCAGTTTACAGCTACTGCTACTGGCTACTGTATAGTTATAATGCCTACAGACAGATAAGCTTATGAGTTGGTGTAATCAGTATGTGATTAGTCATTGTGTAAGAACCCACTCCCCTACATATATGGACCGAAGACAGATGTTGCATCATTGTTTGTACTGTACATTAGCTACTAGACACCACACTGGTATTCTTACAATGTACTCACATGAGCAGCAGTGTCTTAGAGTTGTGTCGCAATAAACCCATAAAAGGGATATACTCTATAATATGTACGACAACAATTAAGCAGTGTTGCTTGCCTGGTTTCCACAAAATTGTTTGAAGCATTTCTCTAATTGGGCTTCACGCCAGGAGTAGCAATCAGGTTACCCTCTAGACAGGAATGGAATCATGCATGCACCAGTCAGACGCAAATATAGACATTTAATTAGCAGTAACTCTATTATCCTAGAAATTGTAGGGAGTTAGTAGTGTTCGGTAAAAGCCCATATGTAATCAAGTATTAGGATCTCGATTACAATATGACGCAAAGTGAACACTTCTCTTTCCCAGTTCGTCTTCCTACAGAGACCTCGGTAAGACTGTCCAGGTGTCATATACAGCAGGCTCATGGACTGGAAGGCTAGCAAAGGACTTCATTTCCATTGGGGATTCCAATCCTGTGGAGTCTTTCCTGGTGGTCATAGAAAGTGCCGAGGACTTCTACATTAAAGATGCTGATTGGGTTGGCATAATGGGGTTGGCTTACAGCAACCTTGCCAAGGTACAGCTACCTGCATTAGATATAGACTGCATTATTGGCCACTAATGGAGAGAGATGTATGAATGGAGTGCTTTTGAACAACACTCATTAGGAAAAGGCTTTGTTCTGAATAGTACTTTGATAACCACTATTCATCTTAAAATATGGGTTTCTAATGAACCATGACTGGTACAATGGTTTCTTCAGAACTTAGGAATGAATATGGAATGGGATACTCAGAAACCTATCATGAATATTTTACTCTCATAATGTTTCCCTGTTCCTTATCTCCCAGCCTGACTCCTCCGTCACTCCATTCTGGGAGGCCTTCCAAGCAGCCACCGGGAAGGCGGATGTATTCTCCTTTCGGTTCTGCCCACCTCTTGACATCCCCCTCCTGGATATTACTGAACCAAAGGGCGGAGATATGGTAACTGTCACTATACACTATCATGTGGCATGCTAGGACAGTTTTTATAGAAATAACAGCCTATCATGTGCATCACTGAGATTCTACTTATATATATGTACTACATCTATATTGGGTATTGTGCATGGATCTGGTTGCATGTATGTGGTTACATATATGGCTATGTAATACACAGATACGCATATGTGTTTGCATATGTGCTTGGGCCTTGTATGAAAGTCCTATTTTAGCTATGTGAATATTTTTTTACCATAGGACAAAGACGTAATGTTTAGAATATCACACTTCATACATTAACCATTGAAATTTTGTACCTTAAGAGGTGCAGGTACTTAGTTCTGTTGGTGTAATTGTTAGCTCCATTGTGTAACTGTATAGTAGTAGCTATGTATTTTCATTCTGTGCCTAGGTTCTGGGTGGGATTGACCACACCCTCTACCGTGGGCCTGTCTTCTACACCTCACTAGTGCAGCAGAAGTTCTATAATGTCTTGGTGACCAATATAACAGTTGGAGAGACAGTGATTAGCCTGGACTGTGGTGAAGTGAGAAGTGTGCATGATACTTTAAAAGTTTGCACAATCTAAGGGAAATTATAATTCTGCATTTTAATGATTAAATACTGAGTCATTAACTATATGCTTGTTGTTCATATAGTTCAATAATGACCAAAGCATTGTGGATTCTGGAACCACCGACGTCTTCCTGCCCCAGAAAGTGTTTACAGAAGTTAAGAAGGCTTTTATTGACAATTACAAGGTCAGTCTGTACACTAGCTGCATTGGTAGTCCTATTTACCAGTAGTTGCTACTGTGAGCATTAGTCTGAAAAACTTAATCTTTTTCACTTATGTCATTAGGATAACCTTCCACTTCATGTACCAGAAGAGTTTTGGAATGGAGGCTACAAACTGGCTTGGCCAGTGGATGACAAACACAGGCAAGTGAAGATAAATTTACACATCTTTTTATTTCATGACGTTACTTTCACTTTCATCCACAGCATATACAATGCATTCCCCACCTTTTACATCTCGTTTGCCACTCACAATGATACCAGCCTGGAATTCTGTCTGGCAGTGACACCACAGGTATAAATATGTGATATGTTGCTTCCTATAGCTACGTGAGTTGGAGCTGTTGTGTTGTGTTGATATGCTATGCTGAGTACGTGACTTGATTGTCTTTGTGATTAATTATTCATGACTGCTGAATACGAAGGCATCTCTACCAGTGATCGATTCCAAATAAATGTTTATTGCATGCCATTACTGGCATGCATGAAGCTCATAAGCATTTAGTTCCTGTACAAGCCTGAACACCTGCCTGTTGTAGGTCAATCTAAAACTGTAGGTGCTGGTCAGCTAGGAGTTGCTTGTAAACTCCAATTGCTATTCCGCAGTGATGAAACCCGAATAGGCCGCAACAGCTATGTGCGGCTTGCATTGGCAGGCTGTCTATTTTGTGATCTCTACTCACAGATCTACTTGAGGCAGATTGACGGTACATCAGAAGAACAAGCAAACACAAACTGTTTTCCAGAATGTGACTTCTTCACTTTTGGAATCAAACAGAGACAGCAAGGCTAGTACAATAAAGCCCAGCTATGGCTTTGTAAATTATACGAATGTCGACATGCATGTCAAAGTGGAGCTCATCCAGGTTACAAATTTTTTTTTCCTGCAGGCACTGTTATTGGTGGCAATATCATGCTTGGATTTTATACCATTTTTGATAGAGAAAATAAAAGAATCGGATTTGCTGAATCAACATGCAAATGTAAGACCTAGCTAATACGTATTGTAGCCAGTGTTTAAGGATATTTTTATTATAGATCAAGACAACCTAGGTGGACTGCCACACATTGTTGGACCATATGTGAGAGGTAAGCGCTACTTATCAATGCTAAATTTTTGAGTTACTCTGTCTCTTGGTCTTCCCACTCTAGAACCAAGTAATTGCGAATGTGTTACCTGCAAACCGGGAAAGTCTTACTGGGAAATTGTCACTTATGTTTGCGGTGCAGTTGTGATCCCACTAGCTATAATATCAGTGATATTTGCAGCCTACCATAAGATGAGTCGTTCAAGATGTACAGAAAGAGGTTGGATACCAAAATGCTATAGAATGTGTTGCAGTAATTGCTGTCAAAACTATAATAAGCTTCCGACTCCAGAAACTGGGGAAGGAGAACAGTCTGCTCCTCCTGAGTCTGAGGGAGCTTGTGGTATAGGTCCGGCCCTAGACACAAACGATGGTCTACAAGAACAGATAGAACTCACGACAGTAAAGGAGATGGAGAAATACTCTACTGAGGCTGAGGAAGGCAAGGAGCGAGTTAAACGGAAGGGCAGTAAAATCCTTGGAAGATGTGAGTTGCCAGAGGAGTGAAACCAATCCTAATGGCAATGGTATAAGTTCTGAAAGTGGTGCAAGCCGACATTTATTTCGGTCTGCAAAACAAAAGATAGTGGGTTTTTCTCACATAGAAACTGAGGACATGCCCCTGCTGTCAACCGATGACTCAGAGAAAGAATTCAAGGATACTAGCTATAGTAGGCATGCTCCAGTTGTGCACCACACTGTATGTACAGAAGCACTACGCACTTTTAAGCCCTCTGTCTGTACCTCCTCTGAAATGCTTGCTGATGTTAGCAAATGTGACTATTTCATTACTGGAACATATTGGCCTGATTCATAAGAAGACTCAGTTTGACTATAGCATCATACATGCAGAGACTGGAAATTAAAGTGTTGTGAATAAACTCATTTTACCAAACCACAGTGAACCCTGACATTGTCGCTTTGCTCATCAGTTACTTGTAGCTATAGCTACCTACTGTATTCATTGTTGCTTCGATAACCCGACATAAAAGTGACTAGTACTACATGTGTACCGTTTGTCTAGTCATGTGTATTCTCAGTAAATATTTGAACTTGCACAATGCTCAATTTGTGTGGTCTACAAAAGGGTGGTTGCAATTTTGGGGGCTTTCCCAGGGTATTCCCTTTGGAATTCCCCCAGAGCCCTCCTCACTCTTCAAGGCCGGGGGCTGGCTCTGGGTATGAACGGAAGTCGTGCGGTAGCAATCACACCGACAGTTACTGAATGTCAGTCGGTGCAAATAGTAGCGCGTCCCCACTTGTCGCCTTCACTTGACTTGAGCTAGTCAGTCCCATACTGTTTTACCTTTCACCAAGCCAGTGAAAATAAACATCAATGCCCCTCAAAAGGCTAATCTAAAGTCTCTGACAACTCATGAGCCACTACCACTTCTCATGAGCCACTACCACTTCTTCCTCGCTGAAACGGGAGTCGAAAGCCATCCCTAAGGGTATATTGCAAGGAGGGGACCGGACCTCAACTCTATAGCTGGCGCAATAACAGTAACCCTAGATCGCTTAACTGCCGTTGCTTTCTTGTACGAGGCTGTGGTAGTGGGCGGGGCTGAGGGACTTTTCCAGGGTATTCCCCTCGGTATTTCCCTTCCCTGCACTATAGCACCACTACGTATGACGTAATGTGGACTCTGCTATAGACCTGAAGCCCGGCTACTGGAGTTTGCCTGGAAATATTAAATCAAAGCTACTGTTGCCTGGACGTGCAGTGATAGTCATCATATGCAGATATATAGGTAAATAAATCAATATGCCATTTTTAGGACTAGTTCAGACTGCATTGGTTCAGCGGGAATCAGCTACAGCATATGATCAAGTGTATAGCTGAACTTAGATCATTGGATATTTGCGATGAAGTGTTTGCCAGAGATGGCTTATTTGATAATTAATTTGCTCATTTGTTTGTTCTTGACCTATAGAGGACTGAAAACTAATCCCTTTGAGCCTGTATAACTGGATCATTCGTCACAATTGATGGTTGCTGTTTGTGCTGAGTGAAGGTGAATTGGCCAGTGAAATAGTATACAAAAAGTGTTTAGGCATCGAATTACCCACTATTAATTTACAGCATGGTTGGATAGAGGAGTTGTTTTTTGCTAATTTTTGCTCTGAGTACAGTGTAATTTTATGTATGGTAAATATCCCGTAAAGCAACATATAGTAGTGAATGTATGGCAATGGCAGAATAAACAGCTATGAGGATCATGCAGAGGCAAATGTAGGGCTGCCTATTCAATACTTGGTGGTAAACAGAGGAGGATGTGCCCCAAGAACAGACACCTGTATCTGTTCTCTTTCAGGAGTCCATGCCCTAATCAATAAAGCTTGGAGGGTTAGCTGAAGGACAAGGAGGTATAGCATCCTGTCCTAGCTCTAGTTTTCACACTGAGCTACTGTATGCATGCTAGACTTTCATAGCTCAGTGGAAGTCTATTAAACAGTACAGTAAGCGGAGGGAATAGGCTCCTCCATGGGAAAAACCAAGAGGACTTGCCGATTCACACAGTCGCTGGAACCTGGCTGACAGATAAAAGCTTAAGGCGTGCAAGTTGTATGAGCTAGTGCTAGCTCTTTGATATCTCATGATAGCCAATGCTATGTAGATTTGTTACTACATATTCCTCTACTTACCTTAACCATTGTTAAGCCTCAGTGAGAGCTACACTGCGTGGCTACAGCCATCTCCCTGTAATTTAATATATTATTAACCAGACTGAAATTGAAAGTGGGTGTGGCTATCTGCTTTAGCATTTAAATATATTTTGTGAATCTAGGCATATCAATTTGCAGTGCCCTTAGAAGTTTCAGGGTATTCATTTTCATAATTATTACGCGTCGGTGTGAAGTAATTGTGTGGTAGCTATATAGCCAGGGCGGATCTTGGATCTGGAATTATAGGGAAGCTGGTTGCATACACGATGGCCAGTTGTACCTGATGTAAAGCATATCCACTTCCATTTTAACAGATTGTATCTTAGGAACCATATGCGGCTTATTAAGACAGCTGTTGCTATAGCCTCATATTCAGTGGGTATAAGGCTACTGTTACTACTGAAGAATAGCCACAAACCCACACACTACTTATTTGCTTTAGCATGGCCAGCAATTATGTCACCTATACTGCTTGTCACTTCCTATCACTGGGCAATACATTGTACGCCACTTGTGGTTGCTTGGAACAAGGGATTCACAGCACGGAATAACATTAGACATTGAGGCTCAAGTATGTTCATGTATAAGTACACGTTCACTCTGTATACTTTTATGTATAGACCAGTCACCCTATATGGAATGTAGTACATACAACTGTAAGCATATTATTATAATGTAAAATGCTGTGTTGGCAAATGGCAGAAAAAGAATGCATACACTTTGTATGCATTCTATAACTTCTACTCTAATCTCTTTTGCTGATATATAGTATCCTTAGCATGTAAAAATAATACCATACACTGGAGACATTGTTGGGAGAGTTTGATGGCTTCGTAGTCACAGTGTATTGTGGTATTCATCGTAGGAAAGTGGGCACTGAATATCAGCAGGTATGAAGTATATGGTGGCAACACACACGTACCACCAGGTGTAATTTATATAGTATGTGAATGCAATTTAAAACAGGCAGACTGACTCTGTTGTTGCTCTGCCTCACAATGGATCAAATTGCATTAACATAACATGTGTGGATAACACACCAGTAGATCTGACTGCTGATTCTCTTCTGGTAGTATCCTGCCAGATGAGATATGTCCAAAATTGTCAAAAACTTGGTCCTCTTATATTTGCAGGTAGAATTGCGCTAAACCAAGCCACTGTCTGTTACTGCACTGAACTGAACGTTGTGCCAAAGCATTGTGTGTACATGCGGTGAGGTGGTGGATTTAGTGGTGATTGGACAGTAGATTGTTCATTATTTGGCTCTGGAACCCGTGATTCCTTGCTGATAACTATTACAACAGACCCTTCGTTAAGTATACATCAGGCAGTAGCTAGATATTAAAATAGGGAAGTGCGTGTGTCATCAACACCATACATCTATTAATGATGCATCACTGAACCTTTCTTGCAACTGATTCGCACAATGCAGTGGCTTGATCCACTGTCATAGAATACCTTGGATCACAGCTGTAGTTATATTCACAGCCATGGCCACTGTCACTGATAGCAACAAGGCTAGCTATAGTGGCCTGGAAGGGTCTGTGTTGCACGAGGCATGTGCCTCTAATGATGTTGAGCTGGTGCAGAAGTTTCTGGATGATCCTAAGAGTGATATCCTCGCTACCGACGCCAGTGGTAACACCCCCCTTCATATAGCTGCTCAAAATGGGAGCCTATCTATTGTGAAGCAACTAGTGAGTAAGTATACAACGTCGTCCGCTGGTAAGAACAAAACAGGACAAACTCCTCTTCATCTTGCTTGTGCACGAGGGCGTATCGAGACTGTTCGAGCTTTGGCATCAAAGTTTCAATCTGACATAGAAGTAAAAGATGGCCTAGGTGATACTCCACTACACTTAGCATCACTTTGGGGCCATGAAGGGGTTGTTGACTTACTGTGTCGGGAGTTCACATGCAATCCTAGTTCACTTGGCATTAAGGGAAGAACATGTCTTCACCATGCTTGTTCAGGAGGACATATTAATCTTGTACACAGACTGGTAAGTGAATTCAAATGTGACCCATTAGCACAAGATTGCATGGGTAATTATCCCATACATTGTGCAGCATACTATGGGCACATGAGCATATTAGAGAAGTTGATTAAGGAGTTAAGTTGTCCCAAGGATGTAAGAGGATATGAAGGCGCTACACTGCTTCATGTGGCATGTTCAGGTGGTCATACTAAATTGGTCCAAAAATTGATATCAGAGTATGGGTTTGATCCTACAGAACCAGATGCACAAGGGGATAATGCTCTTTGTAATGCCGCTGAACATGCCTTTCCTGCAGTACAGAATGAAGGTCATTTCCTTGATCCTCTGTCTCCTCATGGATTTTTCCACAACCCAGATGATACTGATCATATAACTACAATCAGGATGCTAATTTCAGACTATAACTGTGACATCACAAGTAGCACTACTGGCGGTCGCACTGTTCTTCATTGTGCAGCTGGTGGGGGTTCAATAGAAGTTATTACCATGCTAATTAATGAATACAGTCTCTCTCCTGAATGTAAAAATAATAATGGTAGCACACCTTTATGTCTAGCATGCAGCAATCGTCGAATAGACACTGTAGATTTATTGATTAATCAGTTTGGATGCAGTCCTAATACAAAAGGACACAGAAATCGAACACTGCTCCATTTTGCCTGTAGTGGTGAGAATTACCAAAGTGGTAGTTTGCAATTAATTGAGAAATTAACTTCAGAATACCAATGTAATGTAATGGCAGAAGATAGTGATGGTCTCACACCCCTCCACATCGCTGCAATGTCAGGCAATGAAGAACTGGTAACAAAATTGATAATTCAATTCAATTGTTCTAGTTCCAGTCCAGACCATAATGGTCAGACTCCATTACATGGTGCATGCCAAAAGGGATGTAAAACGGTAGTTGAAATGCTATTGACAGAATTCAGTTGTGATCCAATGGCCTGTGATTCTAAGGGCAATACAGCTCTCCATCATGCAGCAATAGGTGGACATGATAATATTTTACGAATGCTAGTCACGGAATACAGTTGTCCAGTTGATTCTGTCAACTTTGATCTTTGTACTCCTCTTCACCTTGCTGCCAAACATGGCAATGCTAGTGTTGTTGAATTACTCCTGCATGAGCTGGAAGCAGATCCCTGTGCACGAAGTGCTAATAATAGAACTCCAAAAGATTTGGCTGAAGAAAATGGTCACATCAATGTCGTCAATATTTTGATGTGTAAAATGAGTGACTCTGATGCTCATAATGAAAGTGCTACTAGACAACAAGCAGGTAATGAGCTTAATGTTGCTGGACAGTATCGAGAATTAGTAGCCCCACTGCATTCACAGCTTCAAGCACATTTTGAGCAACTGGCATCTTTGTTTGGTGACTCATCACAGCAATCAGTTGGTTTTGACATGGGCCGGCTTCTTGGGGATTCAGGCATCAGCTTGATGGATGATCAAGGAAGTGGCCACAGTTCTCTTCATATTGCAGCTCGTGTGGGAGACCTGGCCAGAGTACAGCAACTGACCAGTATGTGCACTACACCCTCCGCAGGTAAGGACAGTGAAGGCCGCACCCCACTTCATCGAGCTTGTGCTCGTGGCCACACTGAAATAGTTAGAGTTCTAGCCTCCAAGTTTCCTTCAGATTTAGGAATAACAGATGATGATGGCTATATACCACTGCATTATGCCTGTAACAAGGGTCACACTGAAGTAGTAAAGGTACTACTAAGTGAGTTTAGTTGTGATCCCATGGTTTGTGATGCTCGTGGTAGAACTTGTCTACATCTTGCCGCACTTAGTAATGCTACAGAAGTTGTAGTTGAGTTGGTGACTGAATTCAACTGCCTTCTAGAGGCTAGGGACAACCATAATGACACACCCTTGAATATTGCTTGTCTTAAGGGCCATATGGACACTGTTATTTTACTGATTGATGCCTTTGGATGTGGCACCATCTTAAAAGGCTTCAATAATCGATCAATTCTCCACCAGGCCTGTAATGGCGGTCATTTGCAATTAGTAGAAAGGCTTATTTCAGAATATCATATGGACCTAACAGCGAGAGACCAGGAGGGCACAACACCCCTACACATGGCTGCATTCTCTGGAAGTGAGCCACTTGTTAGGAAGCTTGTGACTGATTTTAACTGTCCAGTAAATTGTGAGGAAAACAATGGCAGGACACCACTTCACTATGCCTGTGAGAAAGGCAAAACTGCTGTAGTAAGAATGCTCATTTCTGAGTTTAACTGTGATCCTATGGCCTGTGATAGTGATGGTAATACTGCTCTACACCGTGCTGCAGCTTGCAATTCCACAGAGATTGTTAGGATGCTTGTAAATGAATTTAATTGTCCCTTTGACTGTGTAAATAATCAGCAAAATGCGCCCCTATGTGTGGCGTGCTTGAATGGCAGTGTAGAAACTGTAGTCCTGTTGATCACTCAGTTTAGATGCAGCCGAAACACAAAAGGATACAACAATCGAACAATTCTCCATCAAGCTTGTAATGGCGGTCATTTGAAGTTGGTAGAAAAGCTTATTTCAGAATATCACATGGATATGACAGCGAGAGACCAGGATGGTGCCACACCTCTTCACATGGCTGTATTCTCTGGAAATGAAGCACTTGTTAGAAAGCTTGTGACTTTCAGCTGTCCTGTAAATTGTGTGGATAATGGTGGAGAGACTGCACTACATTATGCCTGCTTGAAGGGCAAAACTGCTGTAGCGAGAATGCTCATTTCTGAGTTTAATTGTGATCATATGGCCTGTGATAACCATGGTAATACTGCTCTACACCATGCTGCAGCTGGCAATTCCATAGAGATTCTTGAAATGCTTGTAAATGAGTTTAATTGTCCCCTTGACACTGTGAATAATCAGCAAAATACTCCCCTAAGTGTGGCGTGCTTGAATGGCAGTATAGAAACTGTAGTCCTGTTGATCACCCAGTTTAGATGCAGCCCAACCACTAAAGGATACAAAAGTCGAACAGTTCTACATCAAGCTTGTAATGGTGGCCATTTGCAGTTGGTAAAAAAGCTTATAGTAGAGTATCACATGGATACAACAGCCAGAGACCAGGATGGTGCCACACCTCTTCACATGGCTGTATTCTCTGGAAATGAAGCACTTGTTATTAAGCTTATAACTGATTTCAACTGTCCTGTAAATTGTGTGGATAATGATGGAGAGACTGCACTACATTATGCCTGCTTGAAGGGCAAAACTACTGTAGCAAGAGTACTCATTTCTGAGTTTAATTGTGATCTTATGACCTGTGATAACCATGGTAATACTGCTCTACACCGTGCTGCAGTGGGCAAGTCAACAGAGATTGTTAAAATGCTTGTCAGTGAGTTTAATTGCCCCCTTGACACTGTGAATAATCAGCAAAATACTCCCCTACATGTGGCATGCTTCAATGGCAGTGTAGAAACTGTAGTCCTGTTGATCAGGCAGTTTAAATGTAGCCCAACCACTAAAGGATACAAAAGTCGAACAGTTCTCCATCAAGCTTGTAATGGTGGCTATTTGCAGTTGGTAGAAAAACTTATTGTAGACTATCACATGGATATAGCAGCCAGAGACCACGAGGGTGCTACACCTCTTCACATGGCTATATTTTCTGGAAATAAAGCACTCGTAAGAAAGCTTGTGAATGATTTCAATTGTCCAGTAAATTGTGTGGATAATGATGGAGAAACTGCACTACATTATGCCTGCTTGATAGGCAAAACTGCTCTAGCAAAAATGCTCATTTCTGAGTTTAACTGTGATCCTATGGCCTGTGATAACCGTGGTAATACTGCTCTACACCGTGCTGCAGTTGGCAAGTCAACAGAGATTGTTAAAATGCTTGTCAGTGAGTTTAATTGTCCCCTTGACACTGTGAATAATTGGCAAAATACACCCCTAAGTGTGGCATGCTTGAGTGGCAGTATGGAAACTGTAGTCCTGTTAATTAGCCAATTTGATTGCTGCCAAACCACTAAAGGATACAACGGTCAGACACTTCTCCATCAAGCTTGTAGTAATGGTCATTTACAGCTGGCAGAAAAGCTTATTGTAGACTATCACATGGATACAGCAGCCAGAGACCAGGAGGGTGCCACACCTCTTCATATGGCTGCATTATCCGGAAATGATGAACTTGTTAGAAGGCTTATAACTGATTTGAACTGTCCAGTAAACTGTAAAACAAGCAATAGAAGTACACTACTTCATTGTGGTGCAATGGATAGAGATAAGGATGGTTGTGTGCCTCTGCATATGGCTGCTATATCTGGGAATGAGAACCTGGCGGAAATGCTCATTAGTAAATATCAATGTGCAGCCGATGCCATATCAAATAATGGGATGACACCACTTCTTTATGCCTGTGAAAGGGGGAAATTTGCTGTAGCAAGAGTTCTAATTGCTGAATTTAACAGTGACCCAACAATCTGCAATGCAGATGGGATGAATGCCATTCTCCTGGCTGCAGCTGGGGGTTGTGTCAAAACTATCACCATGTTGGTTAGAGAATTCAATTGTTCCCTTGAGTGTAAAAATATCAAATCTAATACACCATTGCATTTGGCAAGTCTAAATGGTCGTATGGATGCTGCAATTCTGTTAATTGATCAATTTGGATGCTGTCTAGCCTCTAAAGGCTTCAAAGGACGAACACTTATTCATCAAACGTGTCGAGGTGGAAACATAGACTTATTAGAGAAGTTAATTACAGACTACAACTGCGAAGTGAAAGCAAAGGATGATGATGGTTGTACACCTCTGCATTTTGCTGCAATGTGTGGCTTTGAAAACCTTATCAAAAAGCTGATAACTGAGTACAACTGTCCAGCTGACTGCATAGACAGCAGTGGAAGAACACCACTTCACTATGCATGTGAGAGTGGTAAAGATACAGTAGTGAGACTTCTCTTGGATTTTAAATGCAATCCAATGACTGCTGATAAATCAGGAAATACTTCCCTTCATGATGCTGCAAGACATGGCCATGATGTGATAGTATTAATGCTAGTAAAGGAGTATGACTGTATAGTTGAGTGTGTGAACACTGATGACTTAAGCACACCTCTCCACCTTGCCTGTGTGGAGGGTCACAGTAAGACTGTAGAAGTGTTGCTTCATGAACTAGGAGCAAATCTTTCTGTCAAAGACTCTGGTGGAAACACCCCCAGAGATCTGGCAGTTCAGAAAGGGCATAATGATATTATTAAGATTCTCACAAGTGATGATAATCAAAGAGAAAATGGAGTTTTAATAACTCTGGATAGGCAACAAGAAATGGTATGTAAGACACAGGGAGTAGAACTACATCCAGACTCATTTGTGCAACAGCCACACCAGCCTCCTCAGGATCAGCAATTCACTGTTAATCTCACCAGGCCAGATTCACATTCACTTGTAGCTACTGAAAACGCCCAACAAAGAGCTAAAACACAGTCACAGCCACTTATTGACAGTGAAATAATCCCAGTATTTATGAATGTATCCAACAGCAATGAACCTCCACAGCATAACGAAATACAACTTGACTTCACCAATGAAGACAGTAGTCTTGTACTACATAATGCTTGTAAAGTTGGTAATTATGAGCAAGTACAAACACTTACTGCAGATCCAAAATGCAATTTTCTGGTTCTTGATAAAGATGGCAACACACCTCTACATATAGCTTCCTGCAATGGGCATGCAGCCATAGTAGAGCTACTGGCAAGTAAGTACAATAAACCCTCAGCTGATAGAAACGAGAAAGGACAAACACCTCTTCATCTTGCCAGTGTATGCGGCCATACTACTACTGTACAATTGCTTGCATCCCAATTTCCATTGGACGTAGCTATTAAGGACATCCGAAACAATACTCCACTGCACTTGGCCTCACTGTGGGGACATGAAGACACAGTTGACCTCTTGTGTAAGCAGTTTCAATGCGATCCCAACTTGACAGGGTTTGAAAACAAGACATGTCTCCATTATGCCTGTACTGGAGGACATCTCAGGCTTGTCAGAAAGTTTATTCAGGACTACAAGTGTGACATATTTGCTTATGATGATGAAGGAGATGCTCCCTTGCATTCAGCAGCCTACTATGGCCATTCTGATGTTCTCCTTGCGCTTGTTAAGGAGTTTAACTGTCCGATTACTCTAGAACAGAACAAAGATCAAAGTACAGTATTCATTCAAGCATGTGCTGGAGGTCATCATAAGCTTGCTGAAAAACTAGTTTCAGACTATGGTTTTGATCCACTAGAGAAAAGTACGAGAGCCTCAACTGCCCTCCATTATGCTGCAGAGTTTGCCTTTCCTGATCGCGACCCTCTAGCATTTCTTGGAAATTTTCACAACACATCTGATTATAGTCACCATGACACAATTAGATTGCTTATCTCAGAATATCACATCCCTGTAGAGTGTACCGATAATAGTGGTCGTACACCATTGCATGCTGCTGCAATTGGGGGCTCAACAGAAGTAATTTCCTTGCTAATATCCGAATTTAACTGTCCCCTTGACTGTAGAGACATCCAAGAATACACACCTCTTAATAAAGCTTGTTTAAATGGTCGCATAGATGTTGCAGTTCTGTTAATAAATGAGTTTCAATGTAAACCAGCCACTAAAGGATATAAAGGGCGGACTATCCTCCACTCTGCATGTAATGGTGGCCACTTACTGTTATCGGAATATCTTATTTTAGAGTATCACTGTGACGTGATGGCCAAAGACGATGATGGTCTCACTCCTCTTCATACTGCTGCAATGTCTGGCAATGAACATCTAGTGAGAAAGCTTATAACAGAGTTTAATTGTCCTAGTAACTGTCCAGACAACACTAGTTGGACACCACTTCATGCAGCGTGTCAGAAGGGCCACATAGCTGTAGCTGGAATGTTAATAGCTGATTTTAAATGCGATCCAATGGCCTATGATCTAAAAGGTAATACAGCTCTTCATCATGCAGCACTTGGTGGTCATGGAAATGTTTTACAAATATTAGTCTCTGAATATGGCTGTCCAGTTGATGCTGTCAACTTTGAATTGTGTACTCCCCTCCATCTTGCTTCGTACCGTGGCTACATGAATGCAGTGAAGATATTGCTCCAAGAACTGGGAGCAAATGCTTCTGCTGTGACCATCAGTGGCAAAACCGCTCAGAACTTAGCATCCGAAAATGGGCATACTGATATTGTTAGCATCTTTAAGAGCCGATTGAGTGACACTGAGGTAAGGAATATTGCAAGAAGAGCCTCAAACGTTGGACAGAATGTTACTACACAACAAGTAGCGAGTGCAAACAGTATAATAATGTCTTCCCTGTATGATGCATGCCAGGCCGGAAATATCATACAAGTTCAAGTACTCCTTGAAGATCCAAACTGCAACATTAGAGCTCAAGATGAAGCCGGCAACACACCTCTCCACATTGCTTCTCAAAGTGGGCATACTCACATAGTGGAGGAGTTCATTAATCGGCATAGTGGTTCTTCAGGTGGAAAGAACAGTGAAGGCCAAACACCTCTTCACCTTGCAAGTGCAAATGGCCACAGTGGTGTGGTTAAACTACTAGCTTCTAAGTTTCCTGCAGACATTCATGAAGAAGATAGTAGTGGTGATGCTTCTATTCATCTGGCTGCTCTCAGAGGTCACACAGAAGTGATTGATCTTCTATGTGAGGAGTTTGCTGCCAGTCCCCAAAAAGTAAGCTCTGAAGGAGGCAGTGTACTCCACTATGCGTGTGTTGGAGGCCACATAAGACTTGTTGAAAGGCTGATAGCCCACTACAAATGTAATGCAATGGCTGGCAATAGAGGGGATACCCCCTTTCACTGTGCGGCACTCTTTGGTCACACTGAACTTGTTGTAAAGTTAATTAGTGATTATGGCTGCTATGCAAACCCAGTTGGACACAATCCGTTACTCCATTTTGCATGTGCTGGTGGTCATTTGAATATTGTCGAGAAACTGATAGCAGATTTTGGCTGTGATCCGATGGAAAGAGATGAACTTGGCAATACTTCTCTACATGCTACATCAATGGGGTCTGTAATAGTGAAACAGAAACACTTACTTGGAAGTGCCAGTGCTATGTTCTCTAGCTCAAGCCAGAACTATGCTGATGTTATTAGAGCTCTAGTCAATGACTATAACTGTCCTATTGACTGTGAGAATTTTAGAGGGCAGACCCCACTCCATTTGTCCTGTCAAACCGGGGATACTGAGATCATTAAAGTCTTACTCTCAGAATTTAAATCCAGTCTTCTTTCCTGTGATCAAGAAGGGAACACTGCTCTTCATTTTGCAGCAGCCGGTGACCACTTGGAAGTGTTTAAACTGCTGCTATCTAAACATAACTGCTCACTGACAGTAGATTGTGTCAATTTTAAACTGATGACACCCCTTCACATTGCCTGTGGTTTGGGTCATTCTAAATTTGCAGGTGCCTTGATCTCTGAATTTAAAGCTAACACTTCCCTCGAAGATGAGAATGGAAACACTCCAAGAGATATAGCAGTTCAGAATGACCATCCTCATATTGCTCTAATGCTGAGCAGTAAGCCACAAAGGAAAACTTCTGTTGCCTCTCTTCACAATGCCTGTAAGCATGGTAATCTTGAGCTGGCTCAAGCATTAATTAACAAACCCAATTTTGACCCAACCACTCATGATGGAAATGGCAACACACCACTTCACATTGCTGCACATCAAGGTCATTTGCGTATAGTAGAGGTCTTAATCCCTCACTACAGTTCTTTGTCTGCTTATAAGAATCAGCGGGGCCAGACACCACTGCATACAGCTAGTGCCAGGGGCCACAAAGAAGTGGTGAGGTTTATGGTTACAAAATTTCCATCTGAGCTGAATGCAAGAAACGAACAAAGTGACACACCCCTTCATTTAGCATCTCTAAATGGCCAAACAGAAGTTGTGAATGTCCTGATTAATGAATTTGGCTGCTCTCCCAGTGAGAAAGGCTTCAGTAGCCGGACACCCCTTCATATGGCTTGCATTAAGGGTGACGTGGAGCTCACAACAAAACTTATATCTGAGTTTGGCTGTGATGTGAGTGCCAGAGATGACCATGGTCGCACGCCTCTTCACCTTGCTGCCATAGCCGGAAAGGTTGAGACTGTGAAAGAACTAGTTACTGTTTGGAAATGTCCTGTTGAAAGCCAAGATTTTGACAACGAAACACCACTCCTCGTGGCTGCAAGAAATGGACAAACTCATGTGGTAAAAGTACTTGTGACTGAACTTGGGGCTACTCTAGAAGCACGCAATAAAGATGGTAATTCTGCTCTAAACCTAGCTGCTCTGTGTGGTCACCTTAACACAGTGAGCCTCCTTATCTTTGATTTTGGATGTGATCCTAATACTAAAGGTTTTCTGGGGCGAATACCTCTCCACCAAGCTTGTAATAGTGGACACATGAATGTGATTCAAAAGCTAATTTCAGAGTGTAAGTGTCATGTAATGGCCTGTGATGACTCAGGTTGTACGCCATTGCATGTCGCAGCTTTAGGAGGCAAAGAGCAGGCAGTTAGGGTGTTGGTATCTGAGTATAACTGTCAAGTTAATACTATAGATGCAGATGGTCAAACACCGCTTCATTTGGCATGCAAGAAAAAGCATAGCAAAGTCGTAAAGGTTTTATTGTCTGAGCTTGGAGCAGACCCATCTCTTCGTGACAAGAATGGTGACACGGCACTCAATTTGGCAGCTCTTAATGGATGTAGTGAGGCAGTTGCATTGATGATTTCCCAGTTTGGGTGTTCATCTGATGTGAGGGGATTTCGTGGTTGGACAATCTTGCATCAAGCCTGCGGCAAAGGTCACTTGGAACTAGCCACCAAGCTTATTACAGAATTTGGCAGCAATACTGCAGCTGTTGATGATAATGAGCATACTGTACTACACATAGCTGCATTGAGTGGCAATGTAGGGCTTGTGAGGAAACTGAGAAATGATTTTAATTGTACTCTAGACACCACAAACAAAAGCGGCCATACTCCTCTCCACAGCGTCTGTCAGAAAGGCGATGTTCTGATGGCTAGATTGTTCATATCAGAATTCAAGTGTAGTCCTATGAATCTTGATAAAAGCGGCAACACAGCCCTGCATCATGCTGCATTTGGAGGCAATAAGGATCTTGTAAACATTCTTGTTAGAGAATATGAATGTCCAGTAGACTCTGTGAACTTCCAATTGAGTACCCCTCTTCACCTTGCATGTCGAAAGGGTCATATTGATGTGGTGGCTATCTTGTTGAATGAACTCGGGGCAGCACCTGCATTACAAGATATTGCAGGTGAAACACCTCTTGAAGATGCTTTAAAGAATGGAAAAGAAGACATTGTAATTATGCTAACTGGTTGGCTCAATGCAAAAGAGACAAAACATGCAGAACAAACTCAAGAGACAGATGGCTCATTACCATCTATACCAAACTTGGTGGCCTTAGTACATCCAGATAAACTACCAGAACATCCACAGCAGAAGTATACAGAAACTCCCAAGCTTATGTCACTGCATGATGCCTGCAGAACTGGAGATCTTGATCAATTTCAGCTTCTGTTCAAAGATTGCCGCATTGATCTTACAACAACAGACAGTGATGGTAACACCCCTCTTCATATTGCTGCCAAAAATGGTCATTTTGCTATAGCAGAACAACTAACTGGGAAGTATACCACAACATCGGCTGGTAAGAACAACCAAGGACAAACACCTCTTCATCTTGCCAGTGCACATGGCCACTCAGAAATGGTTAAAATGTTAGCTTCCAAGTTTCCATCAGATTTAGTCACAAAGGACAGTCACGGGAGCTGTCCCCTCCATCTGGCTTCACTGTGGGGACATACCTTGATTGTGGATATTTTATGCCAGGACTATGAATGTGATCCCAATCTACATGGCATCAATGAGAGAACATGCCTTCATTATGCGTGCTCAGGGGGACATGTTAGTCTTGTGCACAAGCTGGTGACTGACATGAAGTGTGATCCCCTGGCTAGGGATTGTGAGCACAATACCCCTCTCCATTGTGCAGCACATTATGGACACACAGCGGTAGTTGAAAAAATGATCAATGAATTCAATTGTCAAGCAAATTTGAGAGGATGCAACTCAACTACAATCCTTCATCAGGCCTGTGGAGGTGGCCACAAGAGTCTTGCCAGAAAATTGATATCTGAGTACAAACTTGATCCCACAGAGCAAGATGCTCGAGGATGCAATGCTCTTCATTGTGCTATCTGTCATGCTTTCCCTCCTGGGCTGAACCCAAATGATCCTTTGTCTCCATATGGGATTTTTTACAACCTAGATGGCCTCAACTATGTGGATACAATCAAGATGTTGATGAAAGAATATCAATGTTCTCCTGATTCAAAGAACCTTGCAGGTAAAACTCCCTTTGATTGCGCTTTGAATAGTTCACATCCTGAGGTCAGAGACTTTTTTTTAAAAGAGAAAACAAGCAGCATTTCAGTAAATGGAAGTGGCACTCGAGAAAAGACAAGCCTTCACTTCGCTGCTGCTCTTGGGCATGTTCATATGATTGAGAGGTGCCTTACCTTATTTGGCATTGATCTAATGGCCAGAGATGGACAGGGTGCTACTGCACTTCACACTGCTGCTCTACATGGCCAGGAAAAGACCGCCAGGAAGCTGATCGCTCTTGGCTGTCCTCCCGAAGTGAAAAGCGACAGTGGCCACACACCTCTTCATTGTGCCTGCCAGAACGGCCACATCAACCTAATCAATGTATTAATATCTGAGTTTAAGTGTGACCCAGTGTGTGTGGCAAGTAGTGGTGGTACACCTCTTCATCAAGCTACGGTGAGCAGCCAAACAGAGGTTGTGAAACTGCTAGTCAAAAAGCACAATTGCCCAGTTGATTGTGTAAACTTCTCCCTTCACACTCCACTTCACCTAGCATGCCATAAAGGCCTTACTGATGTTGTTAAAGTTTTGTATGAGCTGGGAGCAAACCCCAATGCCCAGGACATTGCCGGCATTACTCCTCTGGCAATAGCTGCAAGGAATAGCTTCAGTGCTATTGTTAGCATCTTAACCAGTGAACGCACTAGAAATGATAATCCAACAAGTGCTCAAGAAAAAAGTGCTTTGCTCCACCAAGCCTGTGAGAAAGGCAACTTGGAGAAGATTGAGAAACTGATAAGAGATGAACACTGTAGTCCTATGGCCAAAGACAGTAAAGGATACACTCCACTCCACGTTGCTGCGAGAGCTGGACACTGCAGTGTTGTAGAAAGACTAATTACTGGGTTCAATTGTGACCCAACTGCCAGAAATAATGAAGGAGACACTCCACTTCATCTAGCTGTTACCAGCAAGCAGGCAGCGGTTGTGGATCTTCTTGTTACAAAGTTCAGTTGTAGCCCTACTTTGCCAGGCAATCGAGGAAAGACGCCTCTCCACATTGCCTGTATATGTGGGGATGATATCATGACCAGAAAACTTATTTCAGATTATAAAGTTGATCCCATGATAGCTGACGAAGAGGGAAATACCCCATTACACTGTGCTGCCTTATATGGCAGAGCAGAAGTAGTGAGAGTGCTCATTAGGGAGTACAATTGCTCTTCTTCTGCTGCAAACAAGAATGGTAAGTCTGCACTTGACCTAGCTACCCAGAAAGGTCACCAGCAGTGCATTAGCGAACTCTCACAGCAGGTCACTATGCAGAGTAGTACAGCTTCTACTGCATGTACAGACTACTCACAGTTGCGTACACAAGAGCCACAATGTCTTCCCAAAGTACTTGTGGTAGGTGATAAACAAACTGGCAAGAACACTCTTATTGAAACACTGAAAAGCTTTTCTCAACATGATGACAACTCTATTTCTGGTATGACTACATCGGATGTTTTTCATCTCGCCAAACTGTGTAGCCCGGCACAAGAAGTAGCCATCTATAAAGTTACTACCAGTGGTGATCCTACCATTTTCTCCCCCATTGTTGAGCACCTCCTCACTCCCTCTTCAGGTATACTGCTTTTAGTCGTTGATCTTGGTAAGCCACAAGAACAGCTTTTCCAGGAGCTTGGGTCCCTGCTTTCTTTTCTATCCTGTGCCAGCCAAGGTCTGGAAACTCCGCCCAAGATGATCATTGTTGGAAGCCATTCTGATGTTTTGGAGGGAAAAGGGATTAATGCTGGGGATCGTCTTAGAAAGACATTTGCAAAAGTTGTTCGGAAGCAAGTTATGAGTGTGGAAGTGATTGGCTGTTTTGCTGTAAACTGCTGCTGGTCAAATTCAGCTGAAATGGGAAGTGTTGAGAAGAGGCTCACAGAAGCCATTTCAACTTTTAGCACTAGCAACATCCAGCCAATAACGGCAGGTGCTCTTCTAATACTCAAAATACTCCAATGTGACTTCAAGAATAAAGTTCAAATCAAGGTATCAGAGCTTGTGCAGTGCGTAGTGGAGAAAAAGCTTTATGCGCCTGACCAGACTGAACATGTACAAAGCTGTATCAAGGAGCTTGATGATAGTGGGTTTACAACGCTTGTAGTTGAAAACAGCGGTTCTTCTGATCAGTGGATTGCACACAGTGCAAGTTTCGTTTTAGCAACAGTTCACAGGAAACTCCTCTCCATCAGCAGTTCAGCTGCACCTTCTGAAAACGGTCTCTCACAACTACACAGCCTGGGAATAGTGCCACAGCATGTATTAGCCAGCGTCTTGCCAGATTGCAGTATGACAGTAGTCCAGAAACTCCTGAGTCAGCTGAACTACTGCCAGGAGATTGTAAAGCCTGTGAATCTTTTCCATGCTCTAAATATTCAAACACCAACTGAGGAGAATAGATATATTTTCTGTCCTGCTACGATTCAAGTACCCAGGGTCAACCTGTCATGGAAATCTCAAGAGCACAAGTCGTTTTCTAAAGGATATTTCATCACAGCTGTAGGAAGTTTTCCCTGCACTTTCATCAATGCTGTTCTCCTTGATTTATCATCCACTATAGTCTTTCCTTTCCTTGATGCTCCAAGGAAGGGGCCAAGGAAGAGCTGCTACTGTGAGTTGTGGAAGGATGGGATCCAGTGGATGCTGCGTACTGGTGTGGAGGTGCTGGTTGAGGGTGTTGGGGAGGGAAGAGGTGTGGCTGTGATGGTGAGAGGGAGTGAGTTGGGGTGTGACCGCACCCTAAGTGGTATAATGAGCAGAGTATTGAAAGTGAAAGCAAACGTCTGCCACAGTTTGGAGACTGAGATCCACTACATCCATCCTGATGAC
Source organism: Phakellia ventilabrum (assembly GCA_963921505.1). Classification (NCBI taxonomy): domain Eukaryota; kingdom Metazoa; phylum Porifera; class Demospongiae; order Axinellida; family Axinellidae; genus Phakellia; species Phakellia ventilabrum. The sequence continues at coordinate 9,083,965 of OY997379.1, read as the reverse complement.
TTCAAGGGGGAGGCCATCCCCGGTGTAAGAGAACTGCACCTGTTCAGCATGGCAGAGATTCAGCAGGCCCTACAGCAAACTGGAGTACCCGTGGAAGCTGAGAATCTCCTACTGCCTTACAGCAAAATGTCTGGGCTTAAATTCTGGAGTAAGCAAGCTTAATATTCTGACTTATTAAGCTATGATACACTATACATGTATAGCATATTGGGGGATTAGTATGTAGCTACATACAGCTGACTTGGACAGTATACGGCGGCAGGTACTGTTTATGCAGATAGCCTTTGTTTTACATGTAGTTGTAATCTTATAGGGCACGTGTTATTAAAACATGTAGCATTGGATACAGTATACCCCCACTTATAGTTAATCATGCTCTCATTTCACAGATGTTGTGTTTCCTCTGGATGTGAGTGAGGTTGAGAAACACCTCCACCCCCTGGCTGCAGACTGGCAGCAACTGGGGAGGGAACTAGGGCTGCCATCATCCCTGCTAGAGCAGATAGCAAGGGAGGGTGGTGACGAGGAGTGCCTAGGAAGGGTGATGAGAGAGTGGGCTAGCAGCACGGAGCAGAGTCCCTGCTGGGCTACACTGGTCGGAAGTCTGCAAATGAAGGAGATAGCTACCCAGATATTATCGAGTCATGGTGAGAAAGTGATGAATGCATGCTGATACATGATGAAAAGATCATGTACATAATGTACTACACACACGCGCATTCATGCATATGTGCACACACACACACACACACGCACACACACACACACACACACACACACAAACACATACACACACACACACACACACATACACAAATACACAGAAATTGATGTGGCTCTCCAGCAACAACTACTGGATAAAGATAAAACTAATATGAAAATGGATGGCATCTTCCCGCAAATGTTCTCTGAAGTTGTTGGTGGGAAGTGGCCTTCCCTTGCGTCCCTCCTCTCCTTCACAGCAGCAGAAGTCCAGGAGCTATCAGAAGAGCATAGCCCAGCTCTGACCGTGCTACAGAAGTGGAGGGAAGCTTCACAACCCACTTACAGCAGCCTCCTTGGTCTACTCCAGGCTCCCTTCCTGCTGCCCTCATTCTTCCAGCACACTCTGCCAAAGGCCAGGCCTTCAGCAGTCCGGCTACCTGGTAACATCAGTAAGTATTTAGACGTTCGACTAAGCAATTATATAGCTAAGTTATGCATTTCGTGAATTATAATTATTATCCTACCTAGCTTCACATAACTCCGCTAACTTTCAAAAAAAATCATATGCTTCTGTTTATGTCCCTATAGAATCTGCACTGCACTTCTCTCCACTGTCTGGAAAAGTTCATTCTGAGTTAGTAGACTGCAGGGGAAAGCAGATTTCGTGGAAGGAGATTGGGTTCTCTGTCAGCATCCCTCGAGGGGCAATTCCTGAAGGACAGTCCGTGAAAGTAGCAGTATGTCCCCACCAGTCGTCTCCACTTGGCCTCCCCCCTAACCTGGAACTTGTCTGTCCTGCCTACCTGATTGCTGTTTCACCCGAGATACCATTCATCAAACCAGTGAAAGTAAGTATCAATGCCTTGCAAAGTCTCGAGGGCAAGGCAGCTGTGACTTTTGTGTCAACCCACAAGACGGTGCATCATGAGGCGAACCCTCAACCTTCCATTACTGCTCTTGGGGTACTACAAGGAGGGGACTTCAACCTCAGTACAGGTGTAGGAACAATAACCTTAGACCACTTGCCTACTATCATTGCTATTGCGTGTGTGGTGACTGCTGTTTAGCTAGAAATTCTATAGCAATAATGCTATTGCCGCTTTGTTATAATATTAATTGTTATGCATTATTTGCTGCTTATAATTATTATAACATTATGAACATTACATTGCTTATAACGGTATTACTCATGAATATGCTTTTGTTTGAGTATATTTTGTTGTCCATTAAATTTTATGCTTGAAAACCCTTCTTCTTCCTTTTAGAAAGTCAAGTAAGTAGCTACATGGTATATATTATCTATGATAAAAAAATTGCTATATATAGCAGAGGACACGAGTGAGAACATTTGTGTTTGCTAGATAGCTACAGAAACTATTCTGCTTGCTTGTTGGTAGTCTCGGGGTACCCAGACCCGTCAAAAAAAATTCTCATGAGGGTCTGGGTACCCGAAGACTAGCTTGCATTGTTGGGTTGCTAGCGCTAGCGCTCAGAGGAGATAATTCGATAACATGGACATGCACAGAGCTCTCAGTGCATGATATTCTAGTTCTGAGTGTGTAGGCGTGCCGTTTATTGTCTGACGCGCATGCGCAGTTCTTGCCTCGCTAATCCCCATTCCCAACTTTCCCAGGCTGGAGCGGCCTGGAAACGAGAAATGACTCGACATGTACAGACGTCGACGGCTCCGCAAGATCTTGGGGCCCAGGGCACGAGACTAGATGAAGAAGTAAGTGCGTATTACAAGGCTATAATGGTTTCATTACTGCATACTGATGCTTTGTCATCACTGGTATCAGTCCTAAGTTGCCCCAGACCCAACTATTGTCTGCAGCAGCTGCAGCAGCTGCAGCTGCATTGTTGCTTAGTACAGAATCGCATGGTTTCTGCAGAGCAGTGCACTATACAACTTCAGAACTTGCTTCCGACCACCAGCTTACTAAATCAGGATTGTGTTTCCAAGGATTGCCATAGGAACTCAAATTTCTGCAACTGTCCCTGTCAAATTCCGCGAGCTCCTGCCCCTATCTCAATGCTCAGAAATCCCATTTCCAAAACATTATTAGTTTTGCTGAAATATCGAGATACTTTGCAAGTGTATCGGTTACAGCCTTGCAGTGTCATGAACCTTCTCCACCTGCAGTATGATGCAATTGAAGATGAAAATATATCAGACACTGTGGTACACCCCCCAATGAAGACCTGTGATACTGCAAGCAGATGGATGCCAACCACTTTTTCCCAGCCTTCTCATGAACAAATTGCTTTGAAGCCAGTCTTCACAGTGACACCTCTTCTCAGCCAATGCGTCCAGTATGATGTAATTGATGGCAGTAAAGGAGGCAGTGGACCTAGCTGGCCATGGAGTTGGAATGATTTATACCTCCTGAGAAGGCTACCTCGTGATCTTTGTTTTAAGGTAGCTTTCCTTTCTTTTCTCCTCATCAGTTCTCTCCTGCTATCTACAGTCGCAAGGCCCAGAAATTATCGTAAAGAAACTTCTGTGTTCCTAGCATTCATTTGTTTGTTGCAGCCAGCTGAAGCCTTGCTAGCTGGCGGCTACAATCCACCCGTGAGGTTGAACTTGGGGAGCAGGGAGGCTACTAATAGAACATCTGTGCTTCCTTTAAAGGGCTCGCCCAACACAGGATATTGTGTGATGATTGGAATCGGCTCCGAAAATAAACAAGAGGTGGTTGATATTATTTAAAGTCTATAGCTACTCAGCACAATATGTACTGTGCTGGCTCATGCTATAAATATCATGTCTCGTGAATGTGATTGCTCTATACAAATGAATTTTTATAATTGCATGGCTTAATTGTTTCCTCCTGAAAGAGGAAAATGAGAGGAAACAGTGTTATTTAGGCATCTATAAGGCTTCTATTTGTGAATGTAGCTATAAACATACTTACCAGCCTCTATTTATTCATGCTTCTATATATTACATATACAAACACCACTAGTTTTGTGCATTATTAGATACTGGGTCAGCAAACTTTGCAGTTGCCGGCAAGATGCACCCTGACATCGACTCATGGTTTCTCCCAGATGAGTAAGTTAAAAATTATTCTGTAACTATCATTAAAGTTGAGTGGAGGAAGAGAAAAGAACACTTACGTACCAATTATTGAGTCTTTTTCACCAGTGTGTATTATACTGACATATATATCATCAGTATAGATACATGTACATATCTCATTGAATCAGCAATTAATAATGTTGCTAAGGTTTATAGTGCACAGTAGACTTGCTATGGGATGACTGAAGCATGGAAGGTGAGACCAGCTAGTGTAATACCATCAACTGTAACCACCCACTGCAGTTTGTTTACATAATTATATAGTTACCATTCCCACTATTGTGCAACCATCTCTGGGGGACCTCCTGGGCAGTTTTCCCAAGTAGATGTATACTGTTCATAGTTGTGTAAACCAAGTTGCATCATTTTCAGTTTACAGCTACTGCTACTGGCTACTGTATAGTTATAATGCCTACAGACAGATAAGCTTATGAGTTGGTGTAATCAGTATGTGCATGATTAGTCATTGTGTAAGAACCCACTCCCCTACATATATGGACCGAAGACAGATGTTGCATCATTGTTTGTACTGTACATAGCTACTAGACACCACACTGGTATTCTTACAATGTAGTCACATGAGCAGCAGTGTCTTAGAGTTTAAGGACCACAATTGTGTCGCAATAAACCCATAAAAGGGATATGCTCTTTAGTTGGTATGACAACAATTAAGCAGCATTGCTGGCTGGACTTCCACAGAATTGTTTGAAGCATTTCTATAATTGGGCTTCATGCCAGGAATAGCAATCAGGTTACCCTCTAGACAGGAATGGAATCAGGCATGCACCAGTCAGACACAAATATTGACATTTAATTAGCAGTAACTCTATTATCCTAGAAATTGTGGGGAGTTAGTAGTGCATATTTGGTGTTAGGTAAAAGCCCATATGTAATCAAGTATTAGATCTCGATTACAATATGACGCAAAGTGAACACTTCTCTTTCCCAGTTCGTCTTCCTACAGAGACCTCGGTAAGACTGTCCAGGTGTCATATACAGCAGGCTCATGGACTGGAAGGCTAGCAAAGGACTTCATTTCCATTGGGGATTCCAATCCTGTGGAGTCTTTCCTGGTGGTCATAGAAAGTGCCGAGGACTTCTACATTAAAGATGCTGATTGGGTTGGCATAATGGGGTTGGCTTACAGCAACCTTGCCAAGGTACAGCTACCTGCATTAGATATAGACTGCATTATTGGCCACTAATGGAGAGAGATGTATGAATGGAGTGCTTTTGAACAACACTCATTAGGAAAAGGCTTTGTTCTGAATAGTACTTTGATAACCACTATTCATCTTAAAATATGGGTTTCTAATGAACCATGACTGGTACAATGGTTTCTTCAGAACTTAGGAATGAATATGGAATGGGATACTCAGAAACCTATCATGAATATTTTACTCTCATAATGTTTCCCTGTTCCTTATCTCCCAGCCTGACTCCTCCGTCACTCCATTCTGGGAGGCCTTCCAAGCAGCCACCGGGAAGGCGGATGTATTCTCCTTTCGGTTCTGCCCACCTCTTGACATCCCCCTCCTGGATATTACTGAACCAAAGGGCGGAGATATGGTAACTGTCACTATACACTATCATGTGGCATGCTAGGACAGTTTTTATAGAAATAACAGCCTATCATGTGCATCACTGAGATTCTACTTATATATATGTACTACATCTATATTGGGTATTGTGCATGGATCTGGTTGCATGTATGTGGTTACATATATGGCTATGTAATACACAGATACGCATATGTGTTTGCATATGTGCTTGGGCCTTGTATGAAAGTCCTATTTTAGCTATGTGAATATTTTTTTACCATAGGACAAAGACGTAATGTTTAGAATATCACACTTCATAAATCATTAACCATTGAAATTTTGTACCTTAAGAGGTGCAGGTACTTAGTTCTGTTGGTATAATTGTTAGCTCCGTTGTGTAACTGTATAGTAGTAGCTATGTATTTTCATTCTGTGCCTAGGTTCTGGGTGGGATTGACCACACCCTCTACCGTGGGCCTGTCTTCTACACCTCACTAGTGCAGCAGAAGTTCTATAATGTCTTGGTGACCAATATAACAGTTGGAGAGACAGTGATTAGCCTGGACTGTGGTGAAGTGAGAAGTGTGCACGATACTTTAAAATTTTACACAATCTAAGGGAAATTATAATTCTGCATTTTAATGATTAAATACTGAGTCATTAACTATATGCTTATTGTTCGTATAGTTCAATAATGACCAAAGCATTGTGGATTCTGGAACCACTGACATCTTCCTGCCTCTGAAAGTGTTTACAGAAGTTAAGAAGGCTTTTATTGACAATTATAAGGTCAGTCTGTACACTAGCTGCATTGATAGTCCTATTTACCAGTAGTTGCTACTGTGAGCATTAGTTCGAAAAAATTAATCTTTTTCACTTATGTCATTAGGATAACCTTCCACTTCATGTACCAGAAGAGTTTTGGAATGGAGGCTACAAACTGGCTTGGCCAGTGGATGACAAACACAGGCAAGTGAAGATAAATTTACACATCTTTTTATTTCATGACGTTACTTTCACTTTCATTCACAGCATATACAATGCATTCCCCACTTTTTACATCTCGTTTGCCACTCACAATGATACCAGCCTGGAATTCTGTCTGGCAGTGACACCACAGGTATAAATATGTGATATGTTGCTTCCTATAGCTACGTGAGTTGGAGCTGTTGTGTTGTGTTGATATGCTATGCTGAGTACGTGACTTGATTGTCTTTGTGATTAATTATTCATGACTGCTGAATACGAAGGCATCTCTACCAGTGATCGATTCCAAGTAAATGTTTATTGCATGCCATTACTGGCATGCATGAAGCTCATAAGCATGTCAAGCATTTAGTTCCTGTACAAGCCTGAACACCTGCCTGTTGTAGGTCAAGCTAAAACTGTAGGTGCTGGTCAGCTAGGAGTTGCTTGTAAACTCCAATTGCTATTCCGCAGTGATGAAACCCAAATAGGCCAACAGCTATGTGCGGCTTGCATTGGCAGGCTGTCTATTTTGTGATCTCTATTCACAGATCTACTTGAGGCAGATTGACGGTACATCAGAAGAACAAGCAAACACAAACTGTTTTCCAGAATGTGACTTCTTCACTTTTGGAATCAAACAGAGACAGCAAGGCTAGTACAATAAAGCCCAGCTATGGCTTTGTAAATTATACGAATGTCTGTCATTGACATGCATGTCAAAGTGGAGCTCATCCAGGTTACGATAATTTTTTTCCTGCAGGCACTGTTATTGGTGGCAATATCATGCTTGGATTTTATACCATTTTTGATAGAGAAAATAAAAGAATCGGATTTGCTGAATCAACATGCAAGTGTAAGACCTAGCTAATACTTCTACAGTAATTATTGTAGCCAGTGTTTAAGGATGTTTTTATTACAGATCAAGACAACCTAGGTGGACTGCCACACATTGTTGGACCATATGTGAGAGGTAAGCGCTACTTATCAATGCTAAATTTGTGAGTTACTCTGTCTCTTGGTCTTCCCACTCTAGAACCAAGTAATTGTGAATGTGTTGCCTGCAAACCTGGAAAGTCTTACTGGGAAATTGTTACTTATGTTTGCGGTGCAGTTGTGATCCCACTAGCTGTAATATCAGTGATATTTGCAGCCTACCATAAGATGAGTCGTTCAAGATGTACAGAAAGAGGTTGGATACCAAAATGCTATAGAAAGTGTTGCAGTAATTGCTGTCAAAACTATAATAAGCTTCCGAGTCCAGAAACTGGGGAAGGAGAACAGTCTGCTCCTCCTGAGCCTGAGGGAGCTTGTGGTATAGGCCCGGCCCTAGACACAGATGATGGTCTACAAGAACAGATAGAACTCACGACAGTAAAGGAGATGGAGAAATACTCTACTGAGGCTGAGGAAGGCAAGGAGCGAGTTAAACGGAAGGGCAGTAAAATCGATCCTACTGAATCCATTATGACAGAATCCTTGGAAGATGTGAGTTGCCAGAGGAGTGAAACCAATCCTAATGACAATGGTATAAGTTCAGAAAGTGGTGCAAGCCGACATTTATTTCGGTCTGCAAAACAAAAGATAGTGGGTTTTTCTCACATAGAAACTGAGGACATGCCCCTGCTGTCAACCGATGACTCAGAGAAAGAATTCAAGGATACTAGCTATAGTAGGCATGCTCCAGTTGTGCACCACACTGTATGTACAGAAGCACCTATACACACTTTTAAGCCCTCTGTCTGTACCTCCTCTGAAATGCTTGCTGATGTTAGCAAATGTGACTATTTCATTACTGGAACATATTGGCCTGATTCATAAGAAGACTCAGTTTGACTATAGCATCATACATGCAGAGACTGGAAATTAAAGTGTTGTGAAAAACTCATTTTACCAAACCACAGTGAACCCTGACATTGTCGCTTTGCTCATCAGTTACTTGTATTCATTGTTGCTTTGATAACCCGACATAAAAGTGACTAGTACTACATGTGTACCGTTTTGTCTAGTCGTGTATTCTCTGAACTTGCACAATGCTCAATTTGTGTGGTCTACAAAAGGGTGGTTGCAATTTGGGGGCTTTCCCAGGGTATTCCCTTTGGAATTCCCCCAGAGCCCTCCTCACTCTTCAAGGCCGGGGGCTGGCTCTGGGTTGGGTATGAACGGAAGTCGTGCGGTAGCAATCACACCGACAGTTACTGAATGTCAGTCGGTGAAAATAGTAGCGCGTCCCCACTTGTCGCCTTCACTTGACTTGAGCTAGTCAGTCCCAGGCTGTTTTACCTTTCACCAAGCCAGTGAAAATAAACATCTATGCCCCTCAAAAGGCTAATCTAAAGTCTCTGGGACAACTCATGAGCCACTACCACTTCTCATGAGCCACTACCACGTCTTCCTCACAGAAACGGGAGTCGAAAGCCATCCCTAAGAGTATATTGCAAGGAGGGGACCGGACCTCAACTCTATAGCTGGCGCAATAACAGTAACCGTAGAGCGCTTAACTGCCGTTGCTTTCTTGTACGAGGCTGTGGTAGTGGGCGGGGCTGAGGGACTTTCCCAGGGTATTCCCCTCGGTATTTCCCTTCGTATGACGTAATGTGGACTCTGCTATAGAGACCTGTCACCTGAAGCCCGGCTACTGGAGTTTGCCTGGAAATATTAAATCAAAGTTACTGTTGCCTGGACGTGCAGTGATAGTCATCATATGCAGATATATAGGTAAATAAATCAATATGCCATTTTTAGGACTAGTTCAGACTGCATTGGTTCAGCGGGAATCAGCTACAGCATATGATCAAGTGTATAGCTGAACTTGGATCATTGGATATTTGCGATGAAGTGTTTGCCAGAGATGGTTTATTTGACAATTAATTTACTCATTTGTTTGTTCTTGACCTATAGAGGACTGAAAACTGAATAAATCAATCCCTTTGAGGGCTGTATAACTGGATCATTCGTCGCAATTGATGGTTGCTGTTTGTGCTGAGTGAAGGTGAATTGGCCAGTGAAATAGTACAGAAAAAGTGTTTAGGCATTGAATTTGGTAGTCATACCCACTATTAATTTACAGCATGGTTGGATAGAGGAGTTAATTTTTGCAAATTTTTGCTCTGAGTACAGTGTACTTCAGTGTATGATAAATATCCCGTAAAGCAACATATAGTAGTGAATGTATGGCAATGGCAGAATAAACAGCTATGAGGATCATGCAGAGGCAAATATAGGGCTGCCTATTCAATACTTGGTGGTAAACAGAGGGGGTTGTGCCCCAAGAACATGTTAGGATCTTTTGGAGACACACCTGTATCTGTTCTCTTTCAGGAGCCCATACCCTAATCAATAAAGCTTGGAGGGCTAATTAGCTGAAGGACAAGGAGGTATAGCATCCTGCCCTAGCTCTAGTTTTCACACTGAGCTAGACTTTCATAGCTCAGTGGAAGTCTATTAAACAGTACAGTAAGCGGAGGGAATAGGCTCCTCCATGGGTGGGAAAAACCAGGAGGACTTGCCGATTCACGCAGTCGCTGGAACCTGGCTGACAGATAAAAGGCGTGCAAGTTTTATGAGCTAGCGCTAGCTCTTTGATATCTCATGATAGTCAATGCTATGTATATATAGTTGTTATTAGTGATAGGTGCATATTCCTATGCTTACCTTAACCATTGTTAAGCCTCAGTGAGAGCTACACTGCGTGGCTACAGCCATCTCCCTGTAATTCAGTATATTATTAACCAGACTGTAATTGAAAGTGGGTGTGGCTATCTACTTTAGCAGTTAAATATATTTTGTGAATCTAGGCAATTTGCAGTGCCCTTAGCAGTTTCAGTGTATTCATTATTACAAGCCGGTGTGAAGTAATCGATACTCATTCGGCACCCGTCTCCTTAGCTACTGTTGCCGCCGTTGCTATATTCTAAATAACTTAGATACCTCGACCAATGGGATCTACGGGATTTAGAAACCCTCGGGCCCTTAGTAGCGCCCTCGCTTCGCTCGTGCGCTACAGCCTCGGGCCCTCGGGTTTCTAAATCCCGTAGATCCCTTGGTCTCGGTATCTAACTATTATGTAGCGATATAGCCAGGGCGGATCTTGGATCTGGAATTATAGGGAAGCTGGTTGCATACACGATGGCCAGTTGTGCCTGATGTAAAGCATATCCACTTCCATTTTAACAGATTGTATCTTGGGAACAGTAAATTGACCATATGCGGCTATTAAGGCAGCTGTTGCTATAGCCTCGCATTCAGTGGGTACTATTACTACTGAAGAATAGCCACAAACCCACACACTGCTTATCTGCTTTAGCATGGCCAGCAATTATGTCACCTATACTGCTTGTCACTTCCTATCACTGGGCAATACATTGTACACCTCTGGTGGTTGTTTGGAGGGATTCACAACACGGAATAACATTAGACATTGAGGCTCAAGTATGTTCATCTGTAGGTGAAAGTTCACTCTGTATACCTTTATGTATAGACCAGTCACCCTATATGGAATGTAGTATACACAGCTGGAAGCATATTATAATGTAAAAGGCTGTATTGGCTAATGGCAGAAAAAGAATGCATACACTTTGTATGCATTCTATAATGTCTACTCTAATCTCTTTTGCTGATGTATAGTATCCTTAGCATGTAAAAGTAATACCATACACTGGAGACATTGTTGGGAGAGTTTGATGGCTTCGTAGTCACAGTGTATTGTGGTATTCATCGTAGGAAAGTGGGTACTGAATATCAGTAGTATGAAGTATAATATGGTGGCAACACACACATACCACCAGGTGTAATTTATATAGTATGTGAATGCAATTTAAAACAGGCAGGTTGACTCTGTTGCTTTGCCTTACAATGGATTAAATTGCATTAACATAATGTGTGTGGATAACATACCAGTAGAGCTGACAGCTAATTCTCTTCTGGTAGTATCCTGCCAGATGAGATATATATGTTCCGAAATTGACTCAAACTTGGTCCTCTTATATATGCAGGTAGAATCACGCTAAACTAAGCCACTGTCTGTTACTGCACCGTACTGAACATTGTGCCAAAGCAGTGTGTGTACATATGGCGTGGTGAGGAGGTGGATTTAGGGGTGACTGGACATCAAATGGTTAATTATTTGGCTCTGGAACCCGTGATTCCTTGCTGATTACTATTACAACAGACCCTTTGTTAAGTATACATCAGACAGTAGCTAGATATCAAAATAGGAAGTGTGTGTACCATACATCTCTCAATGATGCATCACTGAACCTTTCGCAACTGATTCGCATAATGCAGTGGCTTGATCCACTGTCATAAAATACTTTGGATCACAACTGTAGTTATATTTACAGCCATGGCTGCTGTTGCTGATAGCAACAAGGCTAGCTATAGTGGCCTGGAAGGGTCTGTGTTGCATGAGGCATGTGCCTCTAATGATGTTGTACTGGTGCAGAAGTGTCTGGATGATCCTAAGAGTGAGATCCTTGCTACTGATGCCAGTGGTAACACTCCCCTGCATATAGCTGCTCAAAATGGGAGTCTATCTATTGTGAAGCAACTAGTGAGTAAGTATACAATATTGTCCGCTGGTAAGAACAAAGCAGGACAAACTCCTCTTCATCTTGCTTGTGCACGAGGACATATTGAGACCGTTCAAGCTTTGGCCACAAAGTTTCAATCTGATATAGAAGCAAAAGATGGCCTAGGTGATACTCCGCTACACTCAGCATCACTTTGGGGCCATGAAGGTGTTGTTGACTTACTGTGTCAGGAGTTCACATGCAATCCTAGTTCACTTGGCATTAAGGGAAGAACATGTCTTCACCATGCTTGTTCAGGAGGACACATTAATCTTGTACACAAGCTAGTGACTAAATTCAATTGTGATCCATTAGCACAAGATGACAATAGCTGTTATCCTGTACATTGTGCTGCATACTACGGGCACATAGGTGTACTAGAGAAGCTGATCAAAGAATTTGGGTGTCCTAAAGCTGTAAGGGGCTTAGTAGCTCATACAGTACTTCATGAGGCATGTTCAGGTGGCCACATAAAATTGGTCCAAAACCTGATATCAGAGTATGGGTTTGATCCTACAGAACCAGATGCACGAGGGTATAATGCTCTTCACAATGCCGCTGAGCATTCATTTCCTGCAGCACAGAATGAAGGTCATTTTCTTGATCCTCTATCTCCTCATGGATTTTTCCACAACCCAGATGATACTGATCATGTAGCTACAATCAGTATGCTAATTTCCGAGTATAACTGTGACATCACAAGTAACACTACTGACGGTCTTACAGTTCTTCATTGTGCAGCTATTGGGGGCTCGATAGAGGTTATAACCATGCTAATTAATGAATACAACCTCTCTCCTGAATGTAAAAGTAATAATGGTGACACACCTTTATGTCTAGCATGCTGCAATCGTCAAATAGACACTGTAGATTTATTAATTAATCGGTTTGGATGCAGTCCCAATACAAAAGGATGCAGAAACCAAACACTTCTCCATTTTGCCTGTTATGGTGAGGAATTCCAAAATGGTAGTTTGCAATTGGTTGAGAAATTAACTTCAGAATACCAATGTAATGTAATAGCAGAAGATAGTGATGGTCTCACACCCCTCCACATTGCTGCAATGTCAGGCAATGAAGAACTGGTAAAAAAACTAATAATTCAATTTAATTGTTCCAGTTCCAGTCCAGACCATAATGGTCAGACTCCATTTCATGTTGCATGCCAAACGGGACGCACAAAGGTAGTTGAAATGCTGTTGACAGAATTCAATTGTGATCCAATGGCCTGTGATTCTAAGGGCAATACAGCTCTCCATCATGCAGCAATAGGTGGACATGGTAATATTTTACGAATGCTAGTCACGGAATACGGTTGTCCAGTTGATTCTGTGAACTTTGATTTTTGTACTCCTCTTCACCTTGCTGCCAAACATGGCAATGCTAGTGTTGTTGGAGTACTCCTGCATGAGCTGGAAGCAAATCCCTGTGCACGAAGTGCTAATAATAGAACCCCAAAAGATTTAGCTGTGCAAAATGGTCACATCAATGTTGTCAATATTTTGATGTGTAAAATGAGTGACTCTGATTCTCAAAATGAAGGTGCTACTAGACAACAAGCAGGTAATGAACTTAGTGTTGCTGGACAGTATCAAGAATTAGTAGGCCCACTGCATTCACAACTTCAAGCACATTTTGAGCAACTGGCATCTTTGTTTGGTGACTCATCGCAGCAATCAGTTAGTTTTGACATGGGCCAGCTTCTTGGGGATTCAGGCATCAGCTTCATGGATGATCAGGGAAGTGGCCACAGTCCTCTTCATGTTGCTGCTCATGTCGGAGACCTGGCCAGAGTACAGCAACTAACTCATACGTACAATACACCCTCTGCAGGTAAGGACAGTGAAGGCCGCACTCCACTTCACCGTGCTTGTGCTTGTGGCCACACTGAAATTGTCAGAGTTCTGGCAATTAAATTTCCTTCAGATCTAGGAATAAAAGATGATGATGGCTACGTACCACTACATTATTCCTGTAACAAGGGTCACACTGAAGTAGTAAAGATACTACTAAGTGAGTTTAGCTGTGATCCTATGGTTTGTGATGCTTGTGGTAGAACGTGTCTACATCTTGCTGCACTTAGTAATGCTACAGAAGTTATAGTTGAGTTGGTGACTGAATTCAACTGTCCTCTAGAGTCGAGAGACGACAAGAATAACACACCCTTGAATATGGCTTGTCTTAAGGGTCATATGGATACTGCTGTCCTACTAATTGATGCCTTTGGATGTGGCACAGTCTTAAAAGGCTTCAATAATCGATCAATTCTCCATCAGGCCTGTCATGGGGGTTACTTGCAGTTGGTAGAAAAGCTTATTTCAGAATATCACATGGATACAGCTGCCAGGGACCAGGATGGTGCCACACCTCTACACTTGGCTGCAATCTCTGGAAATGAGGTACTTGTTAGAAAGCTTGTGACTGACTTCAACTGTCCAGTAAATTGTGTGGACAACGATGGAGAGACTTCGCTACATTATGCCTGTTGGAAAGACAAAGCTGCTGTAGCAAGAATGCTCATTTCTGAGTTTAACTGTGATCCTATGGTCTGTGAAAACCATGGTAATACTGCTCTACACCGTGCTGCAACTGGTAATTCTACAGAGATTGTTAAAATGCTTGTCAATGAGTTTAAATGTCCCCTAAACACTGTGAATAATCAGCAAAATACACCCCTAAGTATAGCGTGCTTGACTGGCAGCGTAGAAACCGTAGTCCTGTTGATTAGCCAATTTGATCACTGCCAAACCACTAAAGGATACAATAATCGGACACTTCTACATCAAGCTTGTGATGGTGGTCATTTACAGTTGGCAGAAAAGCTTATTGTAGACTATCACCTGGATACAGCAGCCAGAGACCAGGAGGGTGCCACACCTCTTCACATGGCTGCACTCTCTGGAAATGAGGCACTTGTTAGAAAGCTTGTGACTGACTTTGACTGTCCAGTAAATTGTGTAGAAAATAATGGAAAGACTCCCCTACATTATGCCTGTGTGAAAGGCAAAACTGCTGTTGCAAGAATGTTCATTTCTGAGTTTAACTGTGATCCCAAGCTCCGTGATAACCGTGGTAATACTGCTCTACACCGTGCTGCAGCTGGCAATTCCATAGAGGTTGTTAAAATGCTTGTTAATGAGTTTAATTGTTCCCTTGACACAGTGAATAATCAGCAAAATACACCCCTAAGTGTGGCATGCTTGAATGGCAGCATAGAAACTGTATTTCTGTTGATCAGCCGATTTAATTGCAGCCCAACCACTAAAGGATTCAAGGGTCGAACACTTCTCCATCAATGTTGTAGTAATGGTCATTTACAGCTGGCACAAAAGCTCATTGTAGAATATCATATGGATACAGCTGCCAGGGACCAGGACGGTGCCACACCTCTTCATATGGCTGCATTCTCTGGGTATGAGGAACTTGTTAGGAAGCTTGTAACTGATTTCGACTGCCCAATAAATTCTATGGATAAAGATGGAAAGAATGCACTACATTATGCAGTTGGGAATGGGAACATTAGAGTGGCAAAACTACTCGTTTCTGAGTTTAATTGTGATCCTATGGCCCATGACAACCATGGTAGTACTGCTCTCCACAAGGCGTGTTATGGTGGTCACTTAAAAATGGCAGATAAGCTTATCTCAGATTTTTCCTGCAGTGTGGTGGAGAGAGATGAGGAAGGCTGTGTGCCTCTGCATATGGCTGCTATATCTGGGAATGAGGACCTGGTGAAAATGCTTATTAGTGGATACCAATGTGCAGCAGACACAGCATCAAATAATGGTATGACACCACTTCTTTGTGCCTGTGACAGAGGGAATTTTGCTGTAGCAAGAACACTCATTGCTGAATTCAACAGCGACCCAACAATCTGTGCTGTAGATGGGATGAACGCCCTTCTCTGTGCTGCAGCTGGGGGTTGTGTCGAAATCATCACCATGTTAGTTAGAGAATTCAATTGTTCCCTTGGGTGTAAAAATATCTACTCTAATACGCCATTGCTTTTGGCATGTCTAAATGGTCGTATGGATGCTGCAGTTCTGTTAATTGATCAATTTGGATGCAGTCTAGCCACTAAAGGCTTCAAAGGACGAACAGTTATTCATCAAACGTGTCGAAGTGGAAATGTAGAGTTATTAGAGAAGCTAATTACAGACTACAACTGTGAAGTGAATGCAAAAGATAATGATGGATGTACACCTCTGCATTTGGCTGCAATGTGTGGCTTTGAAAGACTGGTCAAGAAACTGATAACTGAGTACAACTGTCCAGCTGACTGCATAGACAGCAGTGGAAGAACACCACTTCACCACGCCTGTGAGAGTGCCAAAAATACAGTAGTGAGACTTCTCTTGGATTTTAAACGCAATCCAATGACTACTGATAAATCGGGAAACACTCCACTTCATGATGCTGCAAGACATGGCCGTGATGTAATAGTGTTAATGCTAGTAAAGGAGTATGACTGTATAGTTGAGTGTGTGAACACTGACTTGAGCACTCCTCTCCACCTTGCTTGTGTGGAGGGTCACACCAAGACTGTAGAAGTGTTGCTTCATGAACTAGGAGCAAATCTTTCTGTCAAAGATTCTGGTGGAAACACCCCCAGAGACCTGGCAGTTCAGAATGGGCATAGTGATATTATTAAGATCCTCACAAGTGATGATAATCAAGGAGAAAATGGAGTTTTACTAACTTTGGATAGGCAACAAGAAATGGTATGTGAGATACCAGGAGTAGAACTACATCCAGACTCATTTGTGCAGGAAGATCTTAAAAGACAGCCACACCAGCCTCCACCGGATCAGCAATTCACTGTTAATCTCACCAGGCCAGATTCACATTCACTTGTAGCTACTGAAAATGCCCAGCAAAGAGCTAAAACACAGTCACAGCCACTTATTGACAGTGAAATAGTCCCAGTACATATGAATGTGTCCAACGGCAATATTAATGAACCTCCACAACATAACGAAATACACCTTGACTTCACCAATGAAGATAGTAGTCTTGTACTACATAATGCTTGTAAAGTTGGTAATTATGAGCAAGTACAAACACTTACTGCAGATCCAAAATGCAATTTTATGGTCCTTGATAAAGATGGCAACACACCTCTTCATATAGCTTCCTGCAATGGGCATGCAGCCATAGTAGAGCTACTGGCAAGTAAGTACAATAAACCCTCAGCTGATAGAAACGAAAAAGGACAAACACCTCTTCATCTTGCCAGTGTATGCGGCCATACTACTACTGTACAATTGCTTGCATCCCAATTTCCATTGGATGTGGCTATTAAGGACATCCGAAGCAATACTCCACTGCACTTGGCCTCACTGTGGGGACAGGAAGACACAGTTGATGTCTTGTGTAAGCGGTTTCAATGCGATCCCAACTTGACAGGGTTTGAAAACAAGACATGTCTCCATTATGCCTGTTCTGGAGGACATCTCAGGCTTGTCAGAAAGTTTATTCAGGACTACAAGTGTGATGTATTTGCTTATGATGATGAGGGAGATACTCCCTTGCATTCAGCAGCCTACTATGGCCATTCTGATGTTCTCCTTGCACTTGTTAAGGAGTATAAATGTCCTATTACTCTAAAACAGAACAGTGACCAAACCACAGTATTCATTCAAACATGTGCTGGAGGTCATCATAAGCTTGCTAAAAAACTAGTTTCAGACTATGGTTTTGATCCAGTAGAGAAAGGTACGACAGGCTCAACTGCCCTCCATTATGCTGCAGAATTTGCATTTCCTGATCGCGACCCTCTAGCATTTCTTGGAAATTTTCACAACACATCTGATTATAGTCACCTTGACACAATTAGAATGCTTATCTCAGAGTATCACATCCCTGTGGAGTGTACTAATAGTAGTGGCCATACACCATTGCATGATGCTGCAATTGGGGGCTCAACAGAAGTAGTTTCCTTGCTAATATCTGAATTTAACTGTCCCCTTGACTGTAGAGACATCCAAGATGACACACCTCTTAATAAAGCTTCTTTAAATGGTCACATAGATGTTGCAGTTCTGTTAATGAAGGAGTTTCAATGCGATCCAACCATTAAAGGATTTAATGGCCGAACACTTCTCCACCAGGCCTGCTATGGTGGTCACATAAATTTGGTAGAGAAGATTATAATCAACTTTCCCTGCGATGTGATGTCTAAAGACAATGAAGGGCTCAGTCCACTGCACCTGGCTGTAACCTCAGGAAATAAAGAACTTGTAAGAAAGCTCATAACTGATTATAATTGTTCTGCTGACTGTACAGACAACACTGGTTCAACACCACTCCACTATGCCTGCGAGAAAGGTAAAACTGCAATAGCAAGAATGCTGATAACAGAGTTTAAGAGTAACGTTATAGCTGAAAATATTTCTGGATTCACTGCTCTCCACAGTGCTGCAGCTGGTGGATCAACAGAAGTGGTTTCCATGCTACTTTCTGAGTTTGACTGTTCCATTGACTGTAGAAACCAACATAGTAACACACCACTGTGTGTAGCTTGTCTGCATGGACATGTAGATACTGTAGCTGTATTGATAAAACAGTTTGGATGCAGTCCAGCCACTAAGGGATATGAGGGGCGGACTATCCTCCACTCTGCATGTAATGGTGGCCACTTACTGTTATCGGAATATCTTATTTTAGAGTATCACTGTGATGTGATGGCCAAAGACGATGATGGTCTCACTCCTCTCCACACTGCTGCAATGTCAGGCAATAAACATCTAGTGAGAAAGCTTATAACAGAGTTTGATTGTCCAAGTAACTGTGTGGACAACACTGATTGGACACCACTCCATGCAGCTTGCCAGAAGGGCCACACAGCTGTAGCTGGAATGTTAATAGCTGATTTCAAATGCGACCCAATGGCCTATGATATAAAAGGCAATACAGCTCTTCATCATGCAGCACTGGGTGGTCATGGAAATGTTTTACAAATATTGGTTTCTGAATATGGCTGTCCAGTTGATGCTGTCAACTTTGAATTGTGTACTCCTCTCCATCTTGCTTCGTACCATGGCTACATGAATGCAGTGAAGATATTACTACAAGAACTTGGAGCAAATGCTTCTGCTGTGACCATCAGTGGCAAAACCCCTCAGAACCTAGCATCCGAAAATGGACATGCTGATATTGTTAGCATCTTTAAGAGCCGATTGAGTGACACTGAGGTAAGGAATGTTTCAAGAAGTGCCTCAAACGTTGGACAGAATGTTGCTACACAACAGCATGAAGTAGCGAGTGCAAACAGTACTTCCCTATATGATGCATGCCAAGCCGGAAATCTTACACAGGTTCAGTCACTCCTTGAAGATCCAAACTGCAACATTAGAGCACAAGACGAAGCAGGCAACACACCTCTCCACATTGCTGCACAATATGGACATAATAATATAGTGGAAGAGTTTATTAATCGTCATGATGGACCTTCAGGTGAGAAGAACAGTGAAGGCCAAACACCTCTTCACCTTGCCAGTGCAAATGGCCACAGCAGCGTGGTCAATCTGCTGGCCACCAAATTTCCTGCTGACATTCATGAAGAAGATGGCCATGGTGATGCTTCCATTCACCTAGCTGCCCTCAGAGGTCACATACAAGTAATTGATCTACTGTGTGAGAAGTTTACTGCTAGTCCCCAAACAGTCAATTCTGAGGGAGGAAGTGTACTTGAGTATGCATGTATTGGGGGTCACACAAAACTGGTAGAGAGATTGATAACTCACTACAAATGCAATCCTATGGCTGATGGTACAGGGGATAGTCCATTCCATTCTGCAGTGCTCTTTGGTCACACTGAACTTGTTGTAAAGTTGATTACTGATTTTGGCTGCTATGTCAACTGTGTTGGACAAAATCCATTACTTCATTTTGCATGTGCTGGTGGTCATTTGAGTACTGTTCAGAAATTAATAGTGGATTATGGCTGTGATCCGATGGAAAGAGATGAACTTGGCAATACATCTCTACATGCTGCTGCAATGGGATCTATTATACTGAAACAAAAGCACTTGCTTGGAAGTGGTAGCGCTATGTTCTCTAGTTCATGCCAAAACTATTCTGATGTTATTAGAGCATTAGTAAACAACTATAACTGTCCTATTGACAGTGAGAATTTTGCAGGGCAGACCCTACTCCACATGTCCTGTCAAGCAGGGAATATTGAGATGATCAAAGTCATACTTACAGAATTCAAATGCAATCTTCTTTCCTGCGATCATGAAGGGAACACTGCTCTTCATTTTGCAGCAGCTGGTGACCACTTGGAAGTGTTTAAACTGCTGTTTAATGAATATAACTGCTCTGTAGATTGCATCAATTTTAAACTGATAACACCCCTTCACATTGCATGTGGTTTAGGTCATGCTAACTTTGCGACCACCTTGATCTCTGAATTTAAAGCCAACCCTTCCCTCGAGGATGAGAATGGAAACACCCCAAGGGATATAGCGGTTCAGAATGACCATCCTCATATTGCCCTAATGCTAAGCAGTGAGCCAAATAGCACAACTACTGTTTCGTCTCTTCATGATGCCTGCAAGATTGGTAACCTTGAGCTGGTTCAAGCAGTAATAAACAAACCCAATTCTAACGTAATGGCTTGTGATGAAAATGGTGACACACCACTTCATATTGCTGCACGTCGAGGTCACTTACATATAGTAGAGGTCTTAATCCCTCAATATGGTTCTCTGTCTTACAAGAATCAGCGAGGCCAGACACCACTGCATGTAGCTGCTGCCAGTGGCCATGCAGAGGTGGTGAGGCTTCTGGTTTCAAAATTTCCATCTGAGCTGAATACAAGAAATGAACAAAATGACACCCCACTTCATTTAGCATCTCTAAATGGCCGAACAGAAGTCGTGAATCTCCTGATTAATGAATCTGGCTGTCCTCCCAATGTGAAAGGCTTTAGTGGCCGAACTCCCCTTCATATGGCTTGCAGTAACGGTGACTTGGAGCTCACAAGAAAACTCATATCTGAGTTTGGCTGTGATACGAGTGCCAGAGATGATAATGGTCGCATGCCTCTTCATCTTGCCGCTATAGCAGGAAAAGTTGAGGTTGTGAAAGAACTAGTTACTCTTTGGAAATGTTCTGTTGAAAGCCAAGATTTTGACAAGGAAACACCACTCCTCGTGGCTGCAAGAAGCGGACAAACTCATGAAGTAAAAGTACTTGTGACTGAACTTGGGGCTACTCTAGATGCACATAATAAAGATGGTGATTTTGCACTAAACCTAGCTGCTCTGAATGGTCATGTTGACACAGTGAACCTCCTTATCACTGACTTTGGATGTGATCCCAATGCTAAAGGTTTTCTTGGGCGAATACCTCTCCACCAAGCTTGTAATAGTGGATATATGACTGTTGTTCAAAAGCTTGTATCAGAATGTAAGTGTGATATAATGGCTCGTGATGACTCTGGGTGTACACCACTGCATGTTGCAGCTTTAGGAGGCAAAGAGCAGGCAGTTAAGGAGTTGGTATCTGAGTATAACTGTCCAGTAAACTCTGTAGATGCAGATGGTCAAACACCTCTTCATTTGGCCTGCAAGAAAAGGCATAACAAAGTTGTAAAAGTTCTCTTGTCTGAGCTTGGAGCAGATCCATCTCTTCGTGACAAGAAGGGTGACACGGCACTCAGTTTGGCAGCTCTGAATGGATGTAGTGAGACAGTTGTATTGATGATTTCCCAGTTCGAATGTTCACCTGATATGAAGGGATTCCGTGGTCGAACACCCTTGCATCAAGCCTGTGACAAAGGTCACTTGGAACTAGTCACCAAACTTATTACAGAACTTGGCAGCAGTACTACAGCTGTAGATGATGATGAGCACACTGTACTACACACAGCTGCATTGAGTGGCAATATAGAACTCGTAAGAAAACTTAGAAATGACTTTAACTGTGCCCTAGACACCACAAATAAAACAGGCCACACTCCTCTCCACAGCGTCTGTCAGAAAGGTGATGCTTCAATGGCTAGGTTGCTCATATCAGAATTTAAGCATAATCCTATGAATCTTGATAAAGGAGGCAACACAGCCCTGCACCATGCTGCATTTGGAGGCAATAAGGATCTTGTAAACATTCTTGTTAGAGAATATGAATGTCCAGTAGACTCTGTCAACTTCCAGTTGAGTACCCCTCTTCACCTTGCATGTCGAAAGGGACATATTGATGTAGCTACTGTCTTGCTGAATGAGCTTGGGGCAACTCCTACACTACAAGATATTGAGGGTGAAACACCTCTTGAAGATGCAATGAATAATGGGCAAGAAGAAATTGTAATTCTGCTGACTAGTTGGCTCAGTGCAAAAGAGGTGAAACAAATGGAACCAACCCAAAGGACAGACAGCCCATTCCCCACTCTACAAAATTTGATAGCCCCAAGACAGGAAGAGGAACTACCACAGAACCCACAACAGAAGCATATAGAAACTCCTGAGTTTATAATACTGCATGATGCCTGCAGAACTGGAAATCTTAGCCAATTCCAGGCTTTGTTCACTGATTGCCATGATGATTTTACAATAACAACAGACAGTGATGGTAACACCCCTCTTCACATTGCTGTCCAAAATGGTCATTTTGTTATTGTTGAACAACTAATTGGGAAGTATAACACAACGTCAGCTGGCAAGAACAACCAAGGACAAACACCTCTTCATCTTGCCAGTGCACATGGCCACTTAGAAATGGTTAAAATGTTAGCTTCCAAGTTTTCATCAGATTTAGTCACAAAAGACCGTCACGGGAGCTGTCCCCTCCATCTGGCTTCACTGTGGGGACATACCTTGATTGTGGATATTTTATGCCAGGACTATGAATGTAAT
This sequence comes from Phakellia ventilabrum, assembly GCA_963921505.1. NCBI lineage: Eukaryota > Metazoa > Porifera > Demospongiae > Axinellida > Axinellidae > Phakellia > Phakellia ventilabrum. The sequence goes on along the minus strand of OY997379.1, from coordinate 9,061,242 downwards.
CCTAATCTACCCGGCATCAATGAGAGAACATGCCTCCATTATGCGTGCTCAGGGGGACATGTTAGTCTAGTGCACAAGCTGGTGACTGACATGAAGTGTGATCCCCTGGCTAGGGATTGTGAGCACAATACCCCTCTCCATTGTGCAGCACATTATGGACATACAGCGGTAGTGGAAAAAATGATCAATGAATTCAATTGTAAAGCAAACTTGAGAGGATGGAACTCAACTACAATCCTGCATCAAGCCTGTGGAGGTGGCCACAAGAGTCTTGCCAGAAAATTGATATCTGAGTACAAACTTGATCCCACAGATCAAGATGCTCGAGGATGCAATGCTCTTCATTGTACTATCTGTCACGCTTTCCCTCCTGGGCTGAATCCAAATGATCCTTTGTCTCCATATGGGATTTTTTACAACCTAGATGGCCTCAACTATGTGGATACAATTAAGATGTTGATGAAAGAATATCAATGTTCTCCTGATTCAAAGAACCTTGCAGGTGAAAACTCCCTTTGACTGTGCTTTGAATAGTTCACATCCTGAGGTCAGAGACTTTTTTTTAAAAGAGAAAACAAGCAGCATTTCAGTAAATGGAAGTGGCACTCGAGAAAAGACAAGCCTTCACTTCGCCGCTGCTCTTGGGCATGTTCATATGATTGAGAGGTGCCTTACCTTATTTGGCATTGATCTAATGGCAAGAGATGGACAGGGTGCTACTGCACTCCACACTGCTGCTCTACATGGCCAGGAAAAGACCGTCAGGAAGCTGATCGCTCTTGGCTGTCCTCCCGAAGTGAAAAGCGACAGTGGCCACACCCCTCTTCATTGTGCCTGCCAGAACGGCCACATCAACCTAATCAATGTATTAATATCTGAGTTTAAGTGTGACCCAGTGTGCGTGGCTAGCAGTGGTGGTACACCTCTTCATCAAGCTACAGTCAGCAGCCAAACAGAGGTTGTGAAACTGCTAGTCAAAAAACACCATTGCCCAGTTGATTGTGTGAACTTCTCCCTTCACACTCCACTTCACCTAGCATGCCATGAAGGTTTTACTAACGTTGTTAAAGTTTTGTATGAGCTGGGGGCAAACCCCAATGCCCAAGACATTGCCGGCATTACTCCTCTGGCAATAGCTGCAAGGAATAGCTTCAGTGCTATTGTTAGCATCTTAACCAGTGAACGCACCACAAATGATAATCCAACAAGTGCTCAAGAAAAAAGTACATGTACTTTGCTCCACCAAGCCTGTGAGAAAAGCAACTTGGAGAAGATTGAAAAACTGATAAGAGATGAACACTGTAGTCCTATAGCCAAAGACGGTAAAGGATACACTCCACTCCACATTGCTGCAAGAGCTGGACGCTGCAGTGTTGTAGAAAGACTAATTACTGGGTTCAATTGTGACCCAACTGCCAAAAATAATGAAGGAGACACTCCACTTCATCTAGCTGTTACCAGCAAGCAGGCAGCGGTTGTGGATCTTCTTGTTACAAAGTTCAGTTGTAGCCCTACTTTGCCAGGCAGCCGAGGAAAGACGCCTCTCCACATTGCCTGTATATGTGGGGATGATATCATGACCAGAAAACTTATTTCAGATTATAAAGTTGATCCCATGATAGCTGACGAAGAGGGCAATACCCCATTACACTGTGCTGCCTTATATGGCAGAGCAGAAGTAGTGAGAGTGCTCATTAGGGAGTACAATTGCTCTTCTTCTGCTGCAAACAAGAATGGTAAGACTGCACTTGACCTAGCTACCCAGAAAGGTCACCAGCAGTGCATTAGCGAACTCTCGCAGCAGGTCGCTAAAAAAAGTTGTACAGCTTCTACTGCATGTACAGACTACTCACAGTTGCGTACACAAGAGCCACAATGTCTTCCCAAAGTACTTGTGGTAGGTAATCAACAAACTGGCAAGAACACTCTTATTGAAACACTGAAAAGCTTTTCTCAACATGATGACAACTCTAATTCTGGTATGACTACATCGGATGTTTTTCATCTCGCCAAACTGTGTAGCCCGGCACAAGAAGTAGCCATCTATAAAGTTACTACCAGTGGTGATCCTACCATTTTCTCCCCCATTGTTGAGCACCTCCTCACACCCTCTTCAGGTATACTGCTTTTAGTCGTTGATCTTGGTAAGCCACAAGAACAGCTTTTCCAGGAGCTTGGATCCCTGCTTTCTTTTCTCTCCTCTGCCAGCCAAGGTCTGGAAACTCCGCCCAAGATGATCATTGTTGGAAGCCATGCTGATGTTTTGGAGGGAAAAGGAATTAATGCTGGGGATCGTCTTAGAAAGACATTTGCAAAAGTTGTTCGGAGACAAGTTATGAGTGTGGAAGTGATTGGCTGTTTTGCTGTAAACTGCTGCTGGTCAAATTCAGCTGAAATGGGAAGTGTCGAGAAGAGGCTCACCGAAGCCATTTCATCTTTTAGCGCTAGCAATATCCAGCCAATAACGGCAGATGCTCTTCTGATACTCAAAATTCTCCAATGTGACTTCAAGAGTAAAGTTCAAATCAAGGTATCAGAGCTTGTGCAGTGCCTAGTGGAGAAAACGCTTTATGAGCCTGACCAGACTGAACGTATACAAAGCTGTATCAAGGAGCTTGACGATAGTGGGTTTACAACACTTACAGCTGAAAATAGTAGTCCATCTGATCAGTGGATTGCACACAGTGCAAGTTTTGTTTTAGCAACAGTTCACAGGAAACTTCTCTCCATCAGCAATTCAGCTGCACCTTCTGAAAATGGTCTCTCACAACTACACAGCCTAGGAATAGTGCCACTGCATGTATTAGCCAGCGTCTTACCAGATTGCAATATGACAGTAGTCCAGAAACTCCTGAGTCAGCTCAACTACTGCCAGGAGATTATAAAGCCGATGAATCTTTTCCATGCTTTAAATATCCAAACACCAACCGCAACTTCAGAGGAAAGTAGGTACATCTTCTGTCCTGCTATGATTCAAGCACCCAGGGTCAACCTGTCATGGAAATCGCAAGAGCACAAGTCGTTATCTAAAGGATATTTCATCGCAGCTGTAGGAAGTTTTCCCTGCACTTTCATCAATGCTGTTCTCCTTGATTTATCATCCACTATAGTCTTTCCTTTCCTTGATGCTCCAAGGAAGGGGCCAAGGAAGAGCTGCTACTGTGAGTTGTGGGAGGATGGGATCCAGTGGATGCTGCGTACTGGTGTGGAGGTGCTGGTTGAGGGTGTTGGGGAGGGAAGAGGTGTGGCTGTGATGGTGAGAGGGAGTGAATTGGGGTGTGACCGCACCCTAAGTGGTATAATGAGCAGAGTATTGAAAGTGAAAGCAAATGTCTGCCACAGTTTGGAGACTGAGATCCACTACATCCATCCTGATGACTTCAAGGGGGAGGCCATCCCCAGTGTAAGAGAACTGCACCTGTTCAACATGGCAGAGATTCAGCAGGGCCTACAGCAAACTGGAGTACCCGTGGAAGCTGAGAATCTCCTACTGCCTTACAGCAAAATGTCTGGGCTTAAATTTTGGAGTAAGCAAACTTAATATTCTGACTTATTAAGCTATGATACACTATACATGTATAGCATATTGGGGGATTAGTATGTAGCTACATACAGCTGACTAGAACAGTATATGGCGGCAGGTACAGTATATGCAGATAGCCTTTGTTTTTACATGTAGATGTAATCTTATAGGGCACGTGTTATTAAAACATGTAGCATTGGATACAGTATACCCCCACTTATAGTTAATCATGCTCTCATTTCACAGATGTTGTGTTTCCTCTGGATGTGAGTGAGGTTGAGAAACACCTCCACCCCCTGGCTGCAGACTGGCAGCAACTGGGGAGGGAACTAGAGCTGCCATCATCCCTGCTAGAGCAGATAGCAAGGGAGGGTGGTGACGAGGAGTGCCTAGGAAGGGTGGTGAGAGAGTGGGCTAGCAGCACGGCGCGGTGTCCCTGCTGGGCCACACTGGTCGGAAGTCTGCACACAATGCAGATGAAGGAGATAGCTACCCAGATATTATCAAGTCATGGTGAGAAAGTGATGAATGCATGATACATGTGATGAAAAGATCATGTACATAATGTACTGCACACATACACGCATTCATGCATATGTGCGCACACACACACAAACACACACACACACACATACACACACACAAACACACAAACACACACACACAGAAATTGATGTGGCTCTCCAACAACAACTACTGGATAAAGATAAAACTAATATGAAAATGGATGGCATCTTCCTGCAAATGTTCTCTGAAGTTGTGGGTAGGAAGTGGCCTTCCCTTGCGTCCCTCCTCTCCTTCACAGCAGCAGAAGTCCAGGAGCTATCAGAAGAGCAGAGCCCAGCTCTGACCGTGCTACAGAAGTGGAGGGAAGCTTCACAACCCACTTACAGCAGCCTCCTTGGTCTACTCCAGGCTCCCTTCCTGCTGCCCTCATTCTTCCAGCACACTCTGCCAAAGGCCAGGCCTTCGGCAGTCCGGCTACCTGGCAACATCAGTAAGTATTTAGATGTTCGACTAAGCAATTATATAGCTAATTTATGCATTTCGTGAATTATAATTATTAGCCTACCTAGTTCACATAACTCCGCTAACTCAAAAAAAATCATATGCTTCTGTTATCTGTTTTATGTCCCTATAGAATCTGCACTGCACTTCTCCCCACTGTCTGGAAAAGTTCATTCTGAGTTAGTAGACTGCAGGGGAAAGCAGATTTCATGGAAGGAGATTGGGTTTTCTGTCAGCATCCCTCGAGGGACAATCCCTGAAGGACAGTCCGTGAAAGTAGCAGTATGCCCCCACCAGTCCTCTCCAGTTGGCCTCCCCCCTAACCTGGAACTTGTCTGTCCTGCCTACCTGATTGCCGTTTCACCCGAGATACCATTCATCAAACCAGTGAAACTAAGCATCAATGCCTTGCAAAATCTCAATGGGAAGGCAGCTGTGATGTTTGTGTCAACCCACAAGACGGTGCATCATGAGGCGAACCCTCAACCTTCCATTACTGCTCTTGGGGTACTACAAGGAGGGGACTTCAACCTCAGTACAGGTGTAGGAACAATAACCTTAGACCACTTGCCTACTATCATTGCTATTGCGTGTGTGGTGACTGCTGTTTAGTAATTCTTATAGCAATAATGCTATTGCCGCTTTGTTATAATATTAATTATGCATTATTATAACATTATGAACATTACCTTGCTTATAATATTTTTACTCATGAATATGCTTTTGTTTAAGTATATCTTGTTGTCCATAAAATTTTATGCTTGAAATGACTTATGCAGCATACAACCCTTCATCGGGTGACTTCCTTTTAGAAAGTCAAGCAAGTAGCTACATGGATAAAACATTGCTATAGCAGAGGACACGAGTGAGAACATTTGTGTTAGCTAGATATATAGCTACAGAAACTATTCTGCTTGCTTATTGCATGGGTTGCTAGCGCTCACTGCAGCTGGAGGAGATAATTCGATAACATGGACATGCACCGTTTTGTCTGGCGCGCATGCGCAGTTCTTGCCTCGCTAATCCCCATTCCCAACTTTCCAATGCTGGAGCGGACTGGAAACGAGGAATGACTTTACATACGTGTACGTACAGACATTGCCCGGCTCGGCAAGATCTTGGGGGCAAAGTGCAACTAGTAGTTCAGGACAGCTAGATGTATGCGTAATTTCATCCCTAATTTGCAGAGAAGAATGATTTTCGGCATTGTGTCAGGGCTGCCAGCACCTGCAACCAGCACATCTTTGGAGGTTGCTGCATATATGATACTGGTTGAAGAAGTAAGTTCGTATTACAAGGCTATGATGGTTTCATTACTGCATACTGATGCTTTGTCATCACTGGTATCATTCCTAAGTTGCCCCAGAGCCAACTATTGTCTGCAGCAGCTGCAGCAGCTGCAGCAGCATTGTTGCTTAGTACAGAATCACATGGTTTCTGCAGAGCAGTGCACTATAAAACTTCAGAACTTGCTTCAGACCACCAGCTTGCTAAATCAGGATTGTGTTTCCAAGGATTGCCATAGGAACTCAAATTTCCGCAACTGTCCCTGTCGAATTCTGCGAGCTCCTGCCCCTATCTCAACGCTCAGAAATCCCATTTCTAAAACATTATTAGTTTTGGTGAAACATCGAGATACTTTGCAAGTGTATCAGTTGCAGCCTTGCAGTCTCATAAACCTTCTCCACCTGCAGTATGATGCAATTGAAGATGAAAATATATCAGACACTGTGGTACACCCCCCAATGAAGACCTGTGATACTGCAAGCAGATGGATGCCAACCACTTTTCCCCAGCCTTCTCATGAACAAATTGCTTTGAAGCCAGTCTTCACAGTGACACCTCTTCTCAGCCAATGCGTCCAGTATGACGTAATTGATGGCAGTAAAGGAGGCAGTGGACCTAGCTGGCCATGGAGTTGGAATGATTTATACCTCCTGAGAAGGCTACCTCGTGATCTTTGTTTTAAGGTAGCTTTCCTTTCTTTTCTCCTCATCAGTTCTCTCCTGCTATCTACAGTCGCAAGGCCCAGAAATTATCGTAAAGAAACTTCTGTGTTCCTAGCATTCATTTGTTTGTTGCAGCCAGCTGAATCCTTGCTAGCTGGCGGCTACAATCCACCCGTGAGGTTGAACTTGGGGAGCAGGGAGGCTACTAATAGAACATCTGTGCTTCCTTTAAAGGGTTCGCTGAACACGGGATATTGTGTGATGATTGGGATCGGCTCCGAAAATAAACAAGAGGTGGTTGATATTATTTAAGTCTATATATAGTTACTCAGCACAATATGTACTATGCTGGCTCATGCTATAAATATCATGTCTTGTGAATGTGATTGCTCTATACAAATGAATTTTTATAATTGCATGGCTTAATTGTTTCCTCCGAAAATGAGAGGAAGCAGTGTTATTTAGGCATCTATAAGGCTTCTATTTGTGAATGTAGCTATAAACATACTTACCAGCCTCTATTTATTCATGCTTCTATATATTACATATACAAACACCACTAGTTTTGTGTATTATTAGATACTGGGTCAGCAAACTTTGCAGTTGCCGGCAAGATGCACCCTGACATCGACTCATGCAGATGAGTAAGTTAATAATCATTCTGTAACTATCATTGAAGTTGAGCGGAAGAAGAGAAAAGAACACTTACGTACCAATTATTGAGTCTTATTCACCAGTGTGTATTATACTGACATATATATCATCAGTGTAGATACATATCTCGTCGAATCAGCAATTAATAAAGTTGCTAAGGTTTATAGTGCACAGTAGACTTGCTATGGGATGACTGAAGCATGGAAGGTGAGACCAGCTAGTGTAATACCATCAACTGTAACCACCCACTGCAGTTTGTTTACATATATAGTTACCATTCCCACTATTTTGCAACCATCTCTTAGTAACTGAAGGGACCTCCTGGGCAGTTTTCCCAAGTAGATGTATACTGTTCTTAGTTGTGTAAACCAAGTTGCATCATTTTCAGTTTACAGCTACTGCTACTGGCTACTGTATAGTTATAATGCCTACAGACAGATAAGCTTATGAGTTGGTGTAATCAGTATGTGATTAGTCATTGTGTAAGAACCCACTCCCCTACATATATGGACCGAAGACAGATGTTGCATCATTGTTTGTACTGTACATTAGCTACTAGACACCACACTGGTATTCTTACAAAACAATTCTGTGGAAACCCAGCAAGCAACGCTGCATCCTAGAAATTGTAGGGAGTTAGTAGTGTTCGGTAAAAGCCCATATGTAATCAAGTATTAGGTCTCAATTACAATATGACGCAAAGTGAACACTTCTCTTTCCCAGTTCGTCTTCCTACAGAGACCTCGGTAAGACTGTCCAGGTGTCATATACAGCAGGCTCATGGACTGGAAGGCTAGCAAAGGACTCCATTTCTATTGGGGATTCCAATCCTGTGGAGTCTTTCCTGGTGGTCATAGAGAGTGCTGAGGACTTCTACATTAAAGATGCTGATTGGGTTGGCATAATGGGGTTGGCTTACAGCAACTTAACCTTGCCAAGGTACAGCTACCTGCATGAGATAAAGACTGCATTATTGGCTACTAATGGAGAGAGATGTATGAATGGAGTGCTTTTGAATAACACTCATTAGGAAAAGGCTTTGTTCTGAATAGTACTTTGATAACCACTATTCATCTTAAAATATGGGTTTCTAATGACAATGGTTTCTTCAGAACTTAGGAATGAATATGGAATGGGATACTCAGAAACCTATCATGAATATTTTACTCTCATAATGTTTTCCCTTTACCTACGTCCCAGCCGGACTCCTCTGTCACTCCATTCTGGGAGGCCTTCAAAGCAGCCACTGGGAAGGCGGATGTATTCTCCTTTCGCTTCTGCCCACCTCTTGACATTCCCCTCTTGGATATTACTGAACCGAAGGGCGGAGATATGGTAACTGTCATTATACACTATCATATGGTATGGTATGCAAGGACAGTTTGTATAGAAATAACAACCTATCCTGTGCATTACTTGAGATTCTACTTATATCATATGCACTGCTTCTATATTAGGTATTGTGCATGGTTCTGGTTGCATGTATGTGGTTACATGTATGGCTATGTAATACACAGATATGCATATGTGTTTGCATATGTGCTTGGGCCTTGTATGAAAGTGCTGCTTTAGCTGTGTGAATATTTTTTACCATAGGACAAAGACGTAATGTTTAGAATATCACACTTCATACATCATTAACCATTGAAATTTTGTACCTTAAGAGGTGCAGGTACTTAGTTCTGTTGGTATAATTGTTAGCTCCGTTGTGTAACTATACAGTAGTAGCTATGTATGTTCATTCTGTGCATAGGTTCTGGGTGGAATTGACCAGACTCTCTACCATGGGCCTGTCTTCTATACCTCACTAGTGCAGCAGAAGTTCTATAATGTCTTGGTGACCAATATAACAGTTGGAGAGACAGTGATTAGCCTGGACTGTGGTGAAGTGAGAAGTGTGCACGATACTTTAAAATTTTGCACAATCTAAGGGAAATTATAATATTAACCATCTGTATTTTAAAGATTAAAATTACTGAGTCATTAACTATATACTTGTTGTTCGTATAGTTCAATAATGACCAAAGTATTGTGGACTCTGGAACCACCGACGTCTTCCTGCCCCAGAAAGTGTTTACAGAAGTTAAGAAGGCTTTTATTGATAATTATAAGGTCAGTCTGTACACCAGCTGCATTGTGTGTGTGTGGTTGTGTGTGTGTGTGTGTGTGTGTGTGTGTGTGTGTGTGTATGCAGCTCTAAGGAGTGCTGTATTGATAGTCCTATTTACCAGTAGTTGCTACTGTGAGCATTAGTCCGAAAACCTTAATCTTTTTCACTTATGTCATTAGGATAACCTTCCACTTCATGTACCAGAGGAGTTTTGGAATGGAGGCTACAAACTGGCTTGGCCAGTGGATGACAAACACAGGCAAGTGAAGATAAATTTACACATTTTTTAATTTCAAGATGTTACTTTCACTTTTATCTACAGCATATACAATGCATTCCCCACCTTTTACATCTCATTTGCCACTCACAATGACACCCGCCTGGAATTCTGTCTGGCAGTGACACCACAGGTATAAACATGTGATATGTTGCTTCCTATAGCTACGTGAGTTGGAGCTGCTGTGTTGTGTTGATATGCTATGCTGAGTACGTGACTTGATTGTCTTTGTGATTAATTATTCATGACTGCTGAATACAAAGGCATCTCTACCAGTGATCGATTCCAAGTAAATGTTTATTGCATGCCATTACTGGCATGCATGAAACCCATAAGCATGTCAAGCATTTAGTCCCTATACAAGCCTGAACACCTGCCTGTTGTAGGTCAAGCTAAAACTGGTGCTGGTCAGCTAAGAGTTGCTTGTAAACTCCAATTGCTATTCCGCAGTGATGAAATCCAAATAGGCCGCGACAGCTATGTACGGCTTGCATTGGCAGGCTGTCTATTTTGCGATCTCTACTCACAGATCTACTTGAGGCAGATTGACGGTACATCAGAAGAACAAGCAAACACAAACTGTTTTCCAGAATGTGACTTCTTCACTTTTGGAATCAAACAGAGACAGCAAGGCTAGTACAATAAAGCCCAGCTATGGCTTTGTAGATTATACGAATGTCTGTTGTTGACATGCATGTCAAAGTGGAGCTCATCCAGGTTACAAATTTTTTTTTTCCTGCAGGCACTGTTATTGGTGGCAATATCATGCTTGGATTTTATACCATTTTTGACAGAGAAAATAAAAGAATCGGATTTGCTGAATCAACATGCAAATGTAAGACCTAGCTAACTCTACAGTATTGTAGCCAGTGTTTAAGGATGTTTTTATTGTAGATCAAGACAACTTAGGTGGACTGCCACACATTGTTGGACCATATGTGAGAGGTAAGCGCTAGTTATCAATGCTAAATTTGTGAGTTACTCTGTCTCTTGGTCTTCCCACTCTAGAACCAAGTAATTGTGAATGTGTTGCCTGCAAACCTGGAAAGTCTTACTGGGAAATTGTCACTTATGTTTGCGGTGCAGTTGTGATCCCACTAGCTATAATATCAGTGATATTTGCAGCCTACCGTAAGATGAGTCGTTCAAAATGTGCAGAAAAAGGTTTGTTACCAAAATGCTATAGAAAGTGTTGCAGTAATTGCTGTCAAAGCTATAATAAGCTTCCGACTCCAGAAACTGGGGAAGGAGAACAGTCTGCTCCTCCTGAGCCTGAGGGAGCTTGTGGTATAGGCCCGGTCCTAGACACAAATGATGGTCTACAAGAACAGATAGAACTCACAGCAGTAAAGGAGATGGAAAAATACTCTACTGAGGCTGAGGAAGGCAAGGAGCGAGTTAAACGGAAAGGCAGTAAAGACACTTTAGATTCAAGATTAAAGGCTACATCACAGTCAATGGAAAAGAGTGGAGTGCAACACCTTATCTTAAACCATCCTGAAAACCGTCAGCGGCGAGTTGAAGAGTGGGTAGGCCTAGAACCAGATTGCACTGTTCGTACTGTAGTGTACATGGAAGTAGCAAAAAGTGAAGATGAAAGTTACGATTTTAATAGGAATGAGCTGAGTACAACCGATCCTACAGAATCCGTTATGACAGAATCATTGAAAGATGGGAGTGGCCAGAGGAGTGAAACCAATCCTAATGACAATGGTATAAGTTCAGAAAGTGGCGCAAGGCGACATTTATTTCGGTCTGCAAAGCAAAAGATAGTGGGATTTTCGCACATAGAAACTGAGGACATGCCATTGCTGTCAACCGATGACTCCGAGAAAGAATTCAAGGATACTAGCTATAGTAAGCATGCGCCAGTTGTGCACCACACTGTATGTACAGAAGCACCTGTACGCACTTTTAAGCCCTCTGTCTGTACCTCCTCTGAGATGCTTGCTGGTGTTAGCAAATGTGACTATTTTATTACTGGAACATATTGGCCTGATTCATAAGAAGACTCAGTCTGACAAGCATCATACATGCAGAGACTGGAAATTTAAAGTGTCGTGAATAAACTCATTTTACCAAACCACATCTAAACTTTGACATTGCTTTGATAACCTGACATAAAAGTGACTATGTACCTTGTGTATTCTCAGTAATTTGAACTTGCACAATGCTTAATTTGTGTGGTCTACAAAAGGGTAGTTGCAATTTGGGGGCTTTCCCAGGGTATTTCCTTCGGAAATCCCCTCTCGTAGGTGGGGGGGGGGGGGGGGCTGGCTCTGCCTCTGGGTATAAACGGAAGTCGTGCAGTAGCAATCCCCCCAGGGACAGTTGCTGAATGTCAGTCGGTGAAAGTAGTAGCGTGTCCCCGCTAGTCAGTCCCATGCTGTTTTACCCGGATACACCTCTTACCAAGCCAGTGAAAATAAACATCAATGCCCCTCAAAAGGCTAATCTAAAGTCTCTGGCAACTCATGAGCCACTACCACTTCTTCCTCGCAGAAACGGGAGTCGAAAGCCATCCCTAAGGGTATATTGTAAGGAGGGGACCTCAACTCTACAGCTGGCGCAATAACAGTAACCCTAGATCGCTTTCTTGTACGAGGCTAGGGTAGTGGGCGGGGCTGAGGGACTTTCCCTGGGTATTCCCCTCGGTATTTCCCTTCCCTGTATAGTGCATTCGCCACGTGATGTGGACTCTGCTAGACCTGGGAAGCCCGGCTACTGGAGTTTGCCTTGCCTGGACGTGCAGTGACAGCGGTAAATAAATTAATATGTCATTTTTAGGACTAGTACAGACTGGACTATGTATCATTCGTTCAGAGGGAATCAGCTACTGCATATGATCAAGTGTATAGCTGAACTTGGATCATTGGATATTTGCGATGAAGTGTTTGCCAGAGATGGCTTATTTGATAATTAACTTACTCATTTGTTTGATCTTGACCTATAGAGGACTGAAAACTGAATAAATCAATCCCTTTGAGCCTGTATAACTGGATCATTCGTCACAATTGATGGTTGATGTTTGTCGTGCTGAATGAAGGTGAATTGACCAGTGAAATAGTATACAAAAAGTGTTTAGGCATTGAATTGGGTAGTCATACCCACTATTAATTTACAGCATGGTTTGATAGAGGAGTTATTTTTTGCTAATTTTTGCTCTGAGTACAGTATAATTTTATGTATGGTAAATATCCCGTAAAGCAACATATAGTAGTGAATGTATGGCAATGGCTAGTCTCGCGGGCCAGCCCACTTACTTCCGCAGCACCGATCGCTTTCAGTATCGGCACGCGGAAGAGTGGTCTGGAGACTTAGGATTACTTCACGTAAATCTCTACTGAAATCACAATAGAACCAATGAAATTGCAGGACGGGTAATTAGAATTTCAAAATCACACGCCTTAGCTATTAATGAGACATTCCTTTAGCGTCTGCGTATGGCAGCTGTAGCGAAACGACTGTAGAGAGCCTATTGAACCGACTGAAGGTAGCAGGAGTGTGAGATTTAGTAACGCTCTGCAGCTAGAATTAAGTTGCCATGTCTTACCACAAAGATCCAGGTCTTTCAGCTTTGCACACGAAGGTAGGAAGAGTAGAAGGTCCATTAAACTTTCGTCACTCTTGAGTCTAGCCATAGCTATGGTCCAGACAAAGAGCGTGTTCGACCATTACGGCACATTTAACTACAGCAGTTACAGTGGGCGTGTCTTTTCTCGTGACTCAAACCAATTATTGCGTTCCAGAGGCTTCACATGAAGTGGTCCTAAGTCTCCAGACCACTCTTCCGCGTGCCGCTACTGAAAGCGATCGGTGCTGCGGAAGTAAGTGGGCTGGCCCGCGAGACTAGGCAACGGCAGAATAAACAGCTATGAGGATCATGCAGAGGCAAATGTAGGGCTGCCTATTCAATACTTGGTGGTAAACAGAGGGGGTTGTGTTAGCATCTTTTGGAGAGACACCTGTATCTGTTCTCTTTCAGGAGTCCATACCCTAATCAATAAAGCTTGGAGGGTTAGCTGAAGGACAAGGAGGTATAGCATCCTGTCCTAGCTCCAGTGTATGCATGCTAGACTTTCATAGCTCAGTGGAGGTCTATTAAACAGTACAGTAAGCGGAGGGAATAGGCTCCTCCATGGAAAAAAACAAGATGACTTGCCGATTCACACAGTCGCTGGAACCTGGCTGACAGATAAAAGCTTAAGGCGTGCAAGTAGTATGAGCTAGCGCTAGCTCTTTGATATCTCATGATAGCCAATGCTATGTAGATTTGTTAGTACATATTCCTCTGCTTACCTTAACAATTGTTAAGCCTCCGTGAGAGCTACACTGCGTGGCTACAGCCATCTCCCTGTAATTTAATATATTATTAACCAGACTGAAATTGAAAGTGGGTGTGGCTATCTACTTTAGCATTTAAATATATTTTGTGAATCTAGGCATATCAATTTGCAGTGCCCTTAGCAGTTTCAGTGTATTCATTTTCATAATTATTACACGTCGGTGTGAAGTAATTGTGTGGTAGCTATATAGCCCGGGCGGAGATTGGATCTGGAATTATAGGGAAGCTGGTTGCATACATGATGGCCAGTCGTGCCTGATGTAAAGCATATCCACTTCCATTTTAACAGATTGTATCTTAGGAACAGTAAATTGACCATATGCGGCTATTAAGGCAGCTGTTGCTATAGCCTCGTATTCAGTGGGTATGAGGCTACTATTACTACTGAAGAATAGCCACTGCTTATCTGCTTTAGCATGGCCAGCAATTATGTCACCTATACTGCTTGTTACTTCCTATCACTGGGCAGTACATTGTACGCCTCTGGTGGTTGCTTGGAACAAGGGATTCACAGCACGGAATAACATTAGACATTGAGGCTCAAGTATGTTCATCTATAGGTGAAAGTTCACTCTGTATACTTTTATGTATAGACCAGTCACCCTATATGGAATGTAGTATACACAGCTGGAAGCATGTGTTGGCAAATGGCAGAAAAAGAATGCATACACTTTGTATGCATTCTATAACTTCTACTCTAATTTCTTTTGCTGATATATAGTATCCTTAGCATGTAAAAGTAATACCATACACTGGAGACATTGTTGGGAGAGTTTGATGGCTTCGTAGTCACAGTGTATTGTGGTATTCATCATAGGAAAGTGGGTACTGAATATCAGTAGGTATGAAGTATAATATGGTGGCAACACACACGTACCACCAGGTGTAATTTATATAGTATGTGAATGCAATTTAAAACAGGCAGACTGACTCTGTTGCTCTGCCTTACAATGGATCAAATTGCATTAACATAATAATTATGTGTGGATAACACACCAGTAGAGCTGACTGCTGATTCTCTTCTGGTAGTATCCTGCCAGATGAGATATGTTCTGAAATTGACCCAAACTTGGTCCTCTTATAATATATGCAGGTAGAATTGTGCTAAACTAAGCCACTGTCTGTTACTGCACTGGACTGAACATTGTGCAAAAGCAGTGTGTGTACATATAGCGTGGTAAGGAGGTGGATTTTGTGGTGACTGGACAGCAGATGGTTGATTATTTGGCTCTGGAACCCGTGATTCCTTGCTGCTTACTATTACAAAAGACCCTTCGTTAAGTATACATCAGACAGTAGCTAGATATCAAAATAGGGAAGTGTGTGTGTCATCAACACCATACATCTATTAATGATGCATCACTGAACCTTTCGCAACTGATTCGCATAATGCAGTGGCTAGATCCACTGTCATAGAATACTTTGGATCACAGCTGTAGTTATATTCACAGCCATGGCCACTGTCGCTGATAGCAACAAGGCTAGCTATAGTGGCCTGGAAGGGTCTGTGTTGCACGAGGCATGTGCCTCTAATGATGTTGAACAAGTGCAGAAGTGTCTGGATGATCCTAAGAGTGATATCCTCGCTACTGACGCCAGTGGTAACACCCCCCTTCATATAGCTGCTCAAAATGGGAGCCTATCTATTGTGAAGCAACTAGTGAGTAAGTACACAACATCGTCTGCTGGTAAGAACAAAGCAGGACAGACTCCTTTTCATCTTGCTTGTGCACGAGGGCATATTGAGACAGTTCGAGCTTTGGCCTCAAAGTTTCAATCTGACGTAGAAGCAAAGGATGGGCTAGGAGATACTCCACTGCACTTAGCGTCACTTTGGGGCCATGAAGGTGTTGTTGACTTACTGTGTCAGGAGTTCACATGCAATCCTAGTTCACTTGGCATTAAGGGAAGAACATGTCTTCACCATGCTTGTTCAGGAGGACACATTAATCTTGTACACAAGCTAGTGACTAAATTTAAATGTGACCCATTAGCACAAGATCACAATAACTGTTATCCTGTACATTGTGCTGCATACTACGGGCACATGGGTGTACTGAAGAAGATGATTGAAGAATTTGGGTGCCCTAAAGATGTAAGAGACTTAGCAGCTCGTACAGTGCTTCATGAGGCATGTGCAGGTGGCCACATAAAATTGGTCCAAAACCTGATATCAGAGTATGGCTTTGATCCTACAGAACCAGATGCACAAGGATATAATGCTCTTCACCGTACCGCTATGTATTCATTTCCTGCAGTACAGAATGAGGGTCATTTTCTTGATCCTCTATCTCCTCATGGATTTTTCCACAACCCAGATGATGATACTGATCATATAGCTATGATCAGGATGCTGATTTCAGACTATAACTGTGACATCACATGTAGCACTAGTGATGGTAGCACTGTTCTTCACTGCGCAGCTTGTGGGGGTTCAGTAGAGGTTATTACCATGCTAATTAATGAATACAATCTCTCGCCTGAGTGTAAAGATAATAATGGTAGCACACCTTTATGTCTAGCATGCTGCAATCGTCGAACAGACACTGTAGACTTATTCATTAGTCAGTTTGGATGTGGTCCACATACGATAGGATGCAGAAATCGAACACTCCTCCATTATGCCTGCAGTGGTGAGAATCACCAAAGTGGTAGTTTGCAGTTAGTTAAGAAATTAACTTCCGAATACCGATGTGATATAATGGCTGAAGATAGTGATGGTCTCACACCCCTTCACATGGCTGCCATGTCAGGCAATGAAGAACTGGTAAAAAAATTGATAATTCAATTCAATTGTTCTAGTTCCAGTCCAGACCATAATGGTCAGACTCCATTTCATGTTGCATGCCAAATGGGACGCACAAAGGTTGTTGAAATGCTATTGACAGAATTCAAATGTGATCCAATGGCCTGTGATTCTGGGGGCAATACAGCTCTCCATCACGCAGCAATAGGTGGACATAGTAATATTTTACGAATGCTAGTCGCGGAATACAGTTGTCCAGTTGACTCTGTCAACTTTGATCTTTGTACTCCTCTTCACCTTGCTGCCAAACATGGCAATGCTAGTGTTGTTGAATTACTCCTGCATGAACTGGAAGCAGATGCCTGTGCACAAAGTGCTAATAATAAAACCCCAAAAGATTTAGCTGTGCAAAATGGTCACACCAATGTCGTCAATATTTTGATGTGTAAAATGAGTGACTCTGATTCTCAAAATGAAGGTGCTACTAGACAACAAGCAGGTAATGAACTTGGTGTTGCCGAACAGTATCAAGAATTAGTAGCCCCACTGCATTCACAACTTCAAGCACATTTTGAGCAACTGGCGTCTCTGTTTGGTAACTCATCACAGCAATCAGCTGGTTTTGACATGGGCCGGCTTCTTGGGGATTCAGGCATCAGCTTGATGGATGATCAGGGAAGTGGCCACAGTCCTCTTCATATTGCTGCTCGTGTTGGAGACCTGGCCAGAGTACAGCAACTAACCAGTACGTGCACTACACCCTCTGCAGGTAAGGACAGTGAAGGCCGCACCCCACTTCATCGAGCTTGTGCTCATGGCCACACTGAAATAGTTAGAGTTCTAGCCTCCAAGTTTCCTTCAGATCTAGGAATAAAAGATGATGATGGCTATGTGCCACTACATTACGCCTGTAACAAGGGTCACACTGAAGTAGTAAGGATACTAATACGTGAGTTTAGCTGTGATCCCATGGTTCGTGATGCTTGTGGTAAAATTTGTCTTCATCTCGCTGCACTTAGTAATGCTACAGAAGTTATAGTTGAGTTGGTGACGGAATTCAACTGTCCTTTAGAGTCCAGGGATAATAAGAGTAACACACCCCTGAATATTGCTTGTCTTAAGGGTCATATGAATGCTGCTATCCTACTAATTGATGTCTTTGGATGTGGCACTGTCTTAAATGGCTTCAATAATCGATCGATTCTCCATCAAGCCTGTAATGGTGGTCATTTGCAGTTGGTAGAAAAGCTTATTTCGGAATATCATATGGATATAACAGCTAGAGACCAGGATGGAGCCACACCCCTTCACATGGCTGTATTCTCTGGGAATGCAACACTTGTTAAGAGGCTCATAACAGAATTCAACTGTCCAACAAATTGCTTATTGAAAAATGGAAAGACAGCACTTCATTGTGCTTGTGAGAAGGGCAAAACTGCTGTAGCAAGAATGCTCATATCTGAGTTCAAATGTAATCCTATGGCTCCTGATAATCTCGGTAATACAACTCTCCATCATGCTGCATCTGTCAATTCCACAGAAATTATGAGAATGCTGGTTAGTGAGTTTAATTGCCCTGTTGACTGTATGAATAATTGCCATAATACACCTCTGAGTATGGCGTGCTTGAAAGGCAGTATAGATACTGCAGTCTTGTTGATCAGCCAGTTTGAATGCACTCCAACCACTATAGGATACAAGAGTCAAACAATTCTCCATCAAGCTTGTAGTGGTGGTCATTTGCAGTTGGTAGAAAAATTTATTATAAACTATCACATGGATACAGCAGCCAGAGACCAGGATGGTGCCACGCCTCTTCACATGGCTGCATTCTCTGGAAATGATGCACTAGTTAGAAAGCTTGTAACTGACTTCGACTGTCCAGTAAATTGTGTGGAACACAATGGCAGGACACCACTTCATTATGCTTGTGAGAAAGGCAAAATGATGATAGCAAGAATGCTTATGTCTGAGTTTAACTGTGATCCTATGGTCTGTGATAACCATGGTGATACTGCTCTACACCGTGCTGCAACTGGCAATTCCACAGAGGTAGTTAAAATGCTTGTCAATGAGTTTAATTGTCCCCTAAACACTTTGAATTATCAGCAAAACACACCCCTAAGTATAGCGTGCTTGAATGGCAGTGTAGAAACTGTAGTCCTTTTGATTAACCAATTTGAATGCAGCCAAGCCACTAAAGGATTCAAAGGTCGGACACTTCTCCATCAAGCTTGTAACGGTGGTCATTTAGAGTTGGCAGAAAAGCTTATTGTAGACTATCACCTGGATACAACATCCAGAGACCAAGAGGGCACCACACCCCTTCACATGGCTGCAGTCTCTGGAAATGAGGCACTTGTTAGAAAGCTTGTGGCTGATTTCAGCTGTCCAGTAAATTGTGTGGACAATGATGGAGAGACTGCCTTACATTATGCAGTTGGAAAGGGGAACATTGATGTGGCAAAATTACTCATTTCTGAGTTTAATTCTGATCCTATGGCCCTTGACACCCATGGTAGTACTGCTCTCCACAAGGCTTGTCGGGGCGGTCACTTAAAAATGGCAGATAAGCTTATCTCAGATTTTTCCTGCAGTGTGGTGGAGAGAGATGAGGAAGGTTTTGTACCTCTGCATATGGCTGCTATATCTGGGAATGAGAACCTGGTGAAAATGCTTATTAGAAAATATCAATGTGCAGTGGACACTGTATCAAATAATGGGATGACACCACTTCTTTATGCCTGTAGCAGAGGGAAGTTTGCTGCAGCAAGAATGCTAATTGCTGAATTCAATAGTGACCCAATTACCTGTGATGCAAATGGGATGAATGCCCTTCTTTGGGTTGCAGCTTGGGGTTGTGTAGAAATCATTACAATGTTAGTCAGAAAATACAATTGTCCACTTGATTGTAAAAATGTCAAATCACATTCGCCATTGCATTTGGCATGTCTAAATGGTCGTATGGATGCTGCAATTCTGCTAATCGATCAATTTGGATGCAGTCTAGCCCCTGAAGGTTTTAAAGGACGAACACTTATTCATCAAACATGTCAAAGTGGAAATGTAGACTTATTAGAGAAGTTAATTACAGAATATAACTGCAAGGTGAACGTAATCGATCGCGATGGATGTACACCTCTTCACATAGCTGCAATGCATGGCTTTGAAAATCTGGTAACGAAGCTGATAACTGAGTACAACTGTCCAGCTGGCTGTATAGACAGCAATGGAAGAACACCACTTCACTATGCCTGTGAGAATGGCAAAGATACAGTAGTGAGGCTTCTCTTGGATTTGAAATGCAATCTGATGACTGCTGATAAATCAGGAAACACTCCCCTTCATGGTGCTGCAAGTCATGGCCATGATGTAATAGTAGTAATGTTAGTAAGGGAGTATGACTCTGCAGTTGAGTGTGTGAACAATGATCTACACACTCCTCTCCACCTTGCTTGTGTGGAGGGTCACACTAAGACTGTAAAAGTGTTGCTACATCAATTAGGAGCAGATTATTCTGTCAAAGATTCTAATGGAAACACCCCCAGAGATCTGGCAGTTCAGAAAGGGCATAGTGATATTATTAAGATCCTCACAAGTGATGATAATCAAAGAGAAAATGGAGTTTTACTACCTTTGGATAGGCAACAAGAAATGGTATGTGAGACACCAGGAGTAGAACTACATTCAGACTCATTTGTGCAGGAAGATCTTAAAAGACAGCCACACCAGCCTCCTCAGGATCAGCAATTCACTGTTAATCTCACCAGGCCAGATTCACATTCAATTGGAGCTACTGAAAATGCCCAGCAAAGAGCTAAAACACAGTCACAGCCACTTATTGACAGTGAAATAGTCCCAGTATGTATGAATGTGTCCAACAGCAATGAACCACCCCAGCATAACGAAATACAACTTGACCTTACCAATGAAGATAGTAGTCTTATACTACATAATGCTTGTAAAGTTGGTAATTATGAACAAGTACAAACACTTACTGCAGATCCAAAATGCAATTTTCTGGTTCTTGATAAAGATAGCAACACACCTCTTCATATAGCTTCCTGCAATGGGCATGCAGCCATAGTAGAGCTACTGGCAAGTAAGTACGATAAACCCTCAGCTGATAGAAATGAAAAAGGACAAACACCTCTTCATCTTGCCAGTGTATGCGGCCATACTGCTATTGTACAATTGCTTGCATCCAAATTTCCATTGGATGTAGCTATAAAGGACAAACGAAGCAATACTCCACTGCACTTGGCCTCGCTGTGGGGACATGAAGACATTGTTGAGCTGTTGTGTAAGCAGTTTCATTGTGATCCCAACTCGAGCGGGTTTGAAAACAAGACATGTCTCCATTATGCCTGTACTGGAGGACATGTCAGGCTTGCCAGAAAGTTTATCCAGGACTACAAGTGTGATATATTTGCTTATGATGATGAAGGAGATGCTCCCTTGCATTCAGCAGCCTACTATGGCCATTCTGATGTTCTCCTTGCACTTGTTAAGGAGTATAACTGTCCTATTACTCTAAAACAGAACAAAGATCAAAGTACAATATTCATTCAAGCATGTGCTGGAGGTCATTGTAAGCTTGCTGAAAAACTAGTTTCAGACTATGGTTTTGATCCACTAGAGAAAAGTACGAGAGGCTCAACTGCCCTCCATTATGCTGCAGAATTTGCCTTACCTGGTCATGACCCTTTAGCATTTCTTGGAAACTTTCACAACACATCTGATTATAGTCACCTTGACACAATTAGATTGCTTATCTCAGAATATCACATCCCTGTAGAGTGTAAATGGTCGCATAGATGTTGCAGTTCTGTTAATAAATGAGTTTCAATGTAATCCAGCCACTAAAGGATATAAAGGGCGGACTATCCTCCACTCTGCATGTAATGGTGGCCACGTACTGTTATCGGAATATCTTATTTTACAGTATCACTGTGACGTGATGGCCAAAGACGATGATGGCCTCACTCCTCTCCACACTGCTGCAATGTCTGGCAATGAACATCTAGTGAGAAAGCTTATAACAGAGTTTAATTGTCCTAGTAACTGTCCAGACAACACTAGTTGGACACCACTTCATGCAGCGTGTCAGAAGGGCCACATAGCAGTAGCTGGAATGTTAATAGCTGATTTCAAATGCGACCCAATGGCCTATGATTTAAATGGCAATACAGCTCTTCATCATGCAGCACTTGGTGGTCATGGAAATGTTTTACAAATATTAGTCTCTGAATATGGCTGTCCAGTTGATGCTGTCAACTTTGAATTGTGTACTCCCCTCCATCTTGCTTCGTACCATGGCTACATGAATGCAGTGAAGATATTACTACAAGAACTTGGAGCAAATGCTTCTGCTTTGACCATCAGTGGCAAAACTCCTCAGAACCTAGCATCCGAAACTGGGCATACTGATATTGTTAGCATCTTTAAGAGCCGATTGAGTGACACTGAGGTAAGGAGTGTTGCAAGAAGTGCCTCAAACATTGGACAGAATGTTACTACACAACAGCATGGAGCAGCGAGTGCAAACAGTATAGTAATGTCTTCCCTGTATGATGCATGCCAGGCCGGAAATCTCATACAAGTTCAAGCACTCCTTGAAGATTCAAACTGCAACATTAGAGCTCAAGATGAAGCCGGCAACACACCTCTCCACATTGCTGCCCAAAGTGGACATACTAATGTAGTGGAGGAGTTTATTAATCGATATAATGGTTCTTCAGGTGGAAAGAACAATGAAGGCCAAACACCACTTCACCTTGCGAGTGCAAATGGCCACAGCGGTGTGGTTAAACTGCTAGCTTCTAAGTTTCCTGCAGACATTCATGAAGAAGATGGTAGTGGTGATGCTTCTATTCATCTGGCTGCCCTCAGAGGTCACACAGAAGTGATTGATCTTCTATGTGAGAAGTTTGCTGCCAGTCCCCAAAAGGTAAGCTCTGAAGGAGGCAGTGTACTTCACTATGCGTGTGTTGGAGGCCACATAAGACTTGTTGAAAGGCTGATAGCCCACTACAAATGTAATGCAATGGCTGGCAATACAGGGGATACCCCCTTTCACTGTGCGGCACTCTTTGGTCACACTGAACTTGTTGTAAAGTTAATTAGTGATTATGGCTGCTATGCAAACCCAGTTGGACACAATCCATTACTCCATTTTGCATGTGCTGGTGGTCATTTGAATATTGTTCAGAAACTGACAGCAGATTTTGGCTGTGATCCGATGGAAAGAGATGATCTTGGCAATACTTCTCTACATGCTACAGCAATGGGGTCTGTAATAGTGAAACAGAAACACTTGCTTGGAAGTGCCAGTGCTATGTTCTCTAGCTCAAGCCAGAACTATGCTGATGTTATTAGAGCTCTAGTCAATGACTATAACTGTCCTATTGACTGTGAGAATTTTAGAGGGCAGACTCCACTTCATTTGTCCTGTCAAACTGGGGATATTGAGATCATTAAAGTCTTACTGTCAGAATTCAAATCCAGTCTTCTTTCCTGTGATCATGAAGGGAACACTGCTCTTCATTTTGCAGCAGCTGGTGATCACTTGGAAGTGTTTAAACTACTGCTAACTAAACATAACTGCTCACTGACAGTAGATTGTGTCAATTTCAAACTGATGACACCCCTTCACATTGCCTGTGGTTTGGGTCACTCTAAATTTGCAAGTACCTTGGTCTCTGAATTTAAAGCTAGCACTTCCCTCGAAGATGAGAATGGAAACACTCCAAGAGATATAGCAGTTCAGAATGACCATCCTCATATTGCTCTAATGCTGAGCAGTAAGCCACATAGCAAAACTTCTGTTGCCTCTCTTCACAATGCCTGCAAGCACGGTAATCTTGAGCTGGTTCAAGTATTAATTAACAAACCCAATTTTGACCCAACCACTCATGATGGAAATGGTAACACACCACTTCACATCGCTGCACATCAAGGTCATTTGCATATAGTAGAGGTCTTAATCCCTCACTACAGTTCTCTGTCTGCTTATAAGAATCAGCGAGGCCAGACACCACTGCATACAGCTAGTGCCAGGGGCCACAAAGAAGTGGTGAGGCTTATGGTTACAAAATTTTCATCTGAGCTGAATGTAAGAAATGAACAAAGTGACACGCCCCTTCATTTAGCATCTCTAAATGGCCAAACAGAAGTTGTGAATGTCCTGATTAATGAATTTGGCTGCTCTCCCAATGAGAAAGGCTTCAGTAGCCGGACACCCCTTCATATGGCTTGCATTAAGGGTGACGTGGAGCTCACAACAAAACTTATATCTGAGTTTGGCTGTGATGTGAGTGCTAGAGATGATAATGGTCGCATGCCTCTTCATCTTGCCGCCATAGCAGGAAAGGTTGAGACTGTGAAAGAACTAGTTACTGTTTGGAAATGTCCTGTTGAAAGCCAAGATTTTGACAATGAAACACCACTCCTCGTGGCTGCAAGAAATGGACAAACTCATGTGGTAAAAGTGCTCTTGACTGAACTTGGGGCTATTCTAGAAGCACGTAATAAAGATGGTAATCCTGCTCTAAACCTAGCTGCTCTGTGTGGTCACCTTAACACAGTGAGCCTCCTTATCACTGACTTTGGATGTGATCCCAATACTAAAGGTTTTCTTGGGCGAATACCTCTCCACCAAGCTTGTAATAGTGGACACATGAATGTGATTCGAAAGCTAATTTCAGAGTGTAAGTGTGATGTAATGGCCTGTGATGACTCAGGTTGTACGCCATTGCATGTCGCAGCTTTAGGAGGCAAAGAGCAGGCAGTTAGGGAGTTGATATCTGAGTATAACTGTCACGTTAATGCCATAGATTCAGATGGTCAAACACCACTTCATTTGGCATGCAAGAAAAAGCATAGCAGAGTTGTAAAGGTTCTCATGTCTGAGCTCGGAGCAGATTCATCTCTTTGTGACAGGAAAGGTGACACGGCACTCAGTTTGGCAGCTCTGTGTGGATGTAGTGAGACAGTTGTATTGATGATTTCCCAGTTTGGATGTTCACCTCATGTGAAGGGATTCCGTGGTCGAACACCCTTGCATCAAGCCTGTGGCAAAGGTCACTTGGAACTGGCCACCAAGCTTATTACAGAACTTGGCAGCAGTACTACAGCTGTAGATGATGATGAGCACACTGTACTACACACAGCTGCATTGAGTGGCAACGTAGGGCTTGTGAGGAAGCTGAGAAATGATTTTAATTGTGCTCTAGACACCACAAACAAAAGCGGCCACACTCCTCTCCACAGCGTCTGTCAGAAAGGTGATGTTCCAATGGCTAGATTGTTCATATCAGAATTCAAGTGTAATCCTATGAATCTTGATAAAAGCGGCAACACAGCCCTGCATCATGCTGCATTTGGAGGCAGTAAGGATCTTGTAAACATTCTTGTTAGAGAATATGAATGTCCAGTAGACTCTGTGAACTTCCAATTGAGTACCCCTCTTCACCTTGCATGTCGAAAGGGTCATATTGATGTGGCGGCTATCTTGTTGAATGAACTCGGGGCAGCACCTGCATTACAAGATATTGCAGGTGAAACACCTCTTGAAGATGCTTTAAAGAATGGAAAAGAAGACATTGTAATTATGCTAACTGGTTGGCTCAATGCGAAAGAGACAAAACATGCAGAACAAACTCAAGAGACAGATGGCTCATTACCTTCTATACCAAACTTGGTGGCCTCAGTACATCAAGATAAACTACCAGAGCATCCACAGCAGAAGCATACAGAAACTCCCAAGCTTATGTCACTGCATGATGCCTGCAGAACTGGAAATCTTGATCAATTTCAGCTTCTGTTCAAAGATTGCCACATTGATCTTACAACAACAGACAGTGATGGCAACACGCCTCTTCACATTGCTGCCAAAAATGGTCATTTTGCTATAGCAGAACAACTAATTGGGAAATATAACACAACGTCAGCTGGCCAGAACAACCAAGGACAAACACCTCTTCATCTTGCCAGTGCACATGGCCACTCAGAAATAGTTAAAATTTTAGCCTCCAAGTTTTCGTCAGATTTGGTCACTAAGGACAGTCACGGGAGCTGTCCCCTCCATCTGGCTTCACTATGGGGACATACCTTGATTGTGGATATTTTATACCAGGACTATGAATGTAATCCTAATCTACATGGCATCAATGAGAGAACATGCCTCCATTATGCCTGCTCAGGGGGACATGTTAGTCTTGTGCACAAGCTGGTGACTGACATGAAGTGTGATCCCCTGGCTAGGGATTGTGAGCACAATACCCCTCTCCATTGTGCAGCACATTATGGACACACAGCGGTAGTTGAAAAAATGATCAATGAATTCAATTGTCAAGCAAATTTGCGAGGATGGAACTCAACTACAATCCTTCATCAGGCCTGTGGAGGTGGCCACAAGAGTCTTGCCAGAAAATTGATATCTGAGTACAAACTTGATCCCACAGAGCAAGATGCTCGAGGATGCAATGCTCTTCATTGTACTATCTGTCACGCTTTCCCTCCTGGGCTGAATCCAAATGATCCTTTGTCTCCATATGGGATTTTTTACAACCTAGATGGCCTCAACTATGTGGATACAATTAAGATGTTGATGAAAGAATATCAATGTTCTCCTGATTCAAAGAACCTTGCAGGTGAAACTCCCTTTGACTGTGCTTTGAATAGTTCACATCCTGAGGTCAGAGACTTTTTTTTAAAAGAGAAAACAAGCAGCATTTCAGTAAATGGAAGTGGCACTCGAGAAAAGACAAGCCTTCACTTCGCTGCTGCTCTTGGGCATGTTCATATGATTGAGAGGTACCTTACCTTATTTGGCATTGATCTAATGGCCAGAGATGGACAGGGCGCTACTGCACTTCACACTGCTGCTCTACATGGCCAGGAAAAGACCGCCAGGAAGCTGATCGCTCTTGGCTGTCCTCCCGAAGTGAAAAGCGACAGTGGCCACACACCTCTTCATTGTGCCTGCCAGAACGGCCACATCAACCTAATCAATGTATTAATATCTGAGTTTAAGTGTGACCCAGTGTGTGTGGCAAGTAGTGGTGGTACACCTCTTCATCAAGCTACGGTGAGCAGCCAAACAGAGGTTGTGAAACTGCTAGTCAAAAAGCACAATTGCCCAGTTGATTGTGTAAACTTCTCCCTTCACACTCCGCTTCACCTAGCATGCCATGAAGGCTTTACTAATGTTGTTAAAGTTTTGTATGAGCTGGGAGCAAACCCCAATGCCCAGGATATTGCTGGCATTACTCCTCTGGCAATAGCTGCAAGGAACAGCTTCAGTGCTATTGTTAGCATCTTAACCAGTGAACGTACTAGAAATGATAACCCAACAAGTGCTCAAGAAAAAAGTGCTTTGCTCCACCAAGCCTGTGAGAAAGGCAACTTGGAGAAGATCGAAAAACTGATAAGAGATGAACACTGTAGTCCTATAGCCAAAGACGGTAAAGGATACACTCCACTCCACGTTGCTGCAAGAGCTGGATGCTGCAGTGTTGTAGAAAGACTAATTACTGGGTTCAATTGTGACCCAACTGCCAAAAATAATGAAGGAGACACTCCACTTCATCTAGCTGTTACCAGCAAGCAGCCAGCGGTTGTGGATCTTCTTGTTACAAAGTTCAGTTGTAGCCCTACTTTGCCAGGCAATCGAGGAAAGACGCCTCTCCACATTGCCTGTATATGTGGGGATGATATCATGATCAGAAAACTTATTTCAGATTATAAAGTTGATCCCATGATAGCTGACGAAGAGGGAAATACCCCATTACACTGTGCTGCCTTATATGGTAGAGCAGAAGTAGTGAGAGTGCTCATTAGGGAGTACAATTGCTCTTCTTCTGCTGCAAACAAGAACAGTAAGACTGCACTTGACCTAGCTACCCAGAAAGGTCACCAGCAGTGCATTAGAGAACTCTCACAGCAGGTCACTATGCAGAGTAGTACAGCTTCTACTACATGTACAGACTACTCACAGTTGCGTACACAAGAGCCACAATGTCTTCCCAAAGTACTTGTGGTAGGTGATAAACAAACTGGCAAGAACACTCTTATTGAAACACTGAAAAGCTTTTCTCAACATGATGACAACTCTAATTCTGGTATGACTACATCGGATGTTTTTCATCTCGCCAAACTGTGTAGCCCGGCACAAGAAGTAGCCATCTATAAAGTTACTACCAGTGGTGATCCTACCATTTTCTCCCCCATTGTTGAGCACCTCCTCACACCCTCTTCAGGTATACTGCTTTTAGTCGTTGATCTTGGTAAGCCACAAGAACAGCTTTTCCAGGAGCTTGGGTCCCTGCTTTCTTTTCTATCCTGTGCCAGCCAAGGTCTGGAAAGTCCGCCCAAGATGATCATTGTTGGAAGCCATGCTGATGTTTTGGAGGGAAAAGGGATTAATGCTGGGGATCGTCTTAGAAAGACATTTGCAAAAGTTGTTCGGAGGCAAGTTATGAGTGTGGAAGTGATTGGCTGTTTTGCTGTAAACTGCTGCTGGTCAAATTCAGCTGAAATGGGAAGTGTCGAGAAGAGGCTCACAGAAGCCATTTCAACTTTTAGCACTAGCAACATCCAGCCAATAACGGCAGATGCTCTTCTAATACTTAAAATACTCCAATGTGACTTCAAGAATAAAGTTCAAATCAAGGTATCAGAGCTTGTGCAGTGCGTAGTGGAGAAAAAGCTTTATGCGCCTGACCAGACTGAACATGTACAAAGCTGTATCAAGGAGCTTGACGATAGTGGGTTTACAACACTTGTAGTTGAAAACAGCGGTTCTTCTGATCAGTGGATTGCACACAGTGCAAGTTTTGTTTTAGCAACAGTTCACAGGAAACTCCTCTCCATCAGCAGTTCAGCTGCACCTTCTGAAAACGGTCTCTCACAACTACACAGCCTGGGAATAGTGCCACAGCATGTATTAGCCAGCGTCTTGCCAGATTGCAGTATGACAGTAGTCCAGAAACTCCTGAGTCAGCTGAACTACTGCCAGGAGATTGTAAAGCCTGTGAATCTTTTCCATGCTCTAAATATTCAAACACCAACTGAGGAAAATAGATTTATTTTCTGTCCTGCTATGATTCAAGCACCCAGGGTCAACCTGTCATGGAAATCTCAAGAGCACAAGTCGTTTTCTAAAGGATATTTCATCACAGCTGTAGGAAGTTTTCCCTGCACTTTCATCAATGCTGTTCTCCTTGATTTATCATCCACTATAGTCTTTCCTTTCCTTGATGCTCCAAGGAAGGGGCCAAGGAAGAGCTGCTACTGTGAGTTGTGGAAGGATGGGATCCAGTGGATGCTGCGTACTGGTGTGGAGGTGCTGGTTGAGGGTGTTGGGGAGGGAAGAGGTGTGGCTGTGATGGTGAGAGGGAGTGAGTTGGGGTGTGACCGCACCCTAAGTGGTATAATGAGCAGAGTATTGAAAGTGAAAGCAAACGTCTGCCACAGTTTGGAGACTGAGATCCACTACATCCATCCTGATGACTTCAAGGGGGAGGCCATCCCCAGTGTAAGAGAACTGCACCTGTTCAACATGGCAGAGATTCAGCAGGCCCTACAGCAAACTGGAGTACCCATGGAAGCTGAGAATCTCATACTACCTTACAGCAAAATGTCTGGGCTTAAATTCTGGAGTAAGCAAACTGACTTATTAAGCTATGATACACTATACATGTATAGCATATTGGGGGATTAGTATGTAGCTACATACAGCTGACTAGAACAGTATATGGCGGCAGGTACTGTTTATGCAGATAGCCTTTGTTTTTACATGTAGATGTAATCTTATAGGGCACGTTATTAAAACATGTAGCATTGGATACCGTATACCCCCACTTATAGTTAATCATGTTCTCATTTCACAGATGTTGTGTTTCCTCTGGATGTGAGTGAGGTTGAGAAACACCTCCACCCCCTGGCTGCAGACTGGCAGCAACTGGGGAGGGAACTAGAGCTGCCATCATCCCTGCTAGAGCAGATAGCAAGGGAGGGTGGTAACGAGGAGTGCCTAGGAAGGGTGGTGAGAGAGTGGGCTAGCAGCACGGCGCGGAGTCCCTGCTGGGCCACACTGGTCGGAAGTCTGCACACAATGCAGATGAAGGAGATAGCTACCCAGATATTATCAAGTCATGGTGAGAAAGTGATGAATGCATGATACATGTGATGAAAAGGTCATGTACATAATGTACTGCACACACACACGCATTCATGCATATGTGCGCACACACACACACACACACATACACACACACAAACACACAAACACACACACACAGAAATTGATGTGGCTCTCCAACAACAACTACTGGATAAAGATAAAACTAATATGAAAATGGATGGCATCTTCCTGCAAATGTTCTCTGAAGTTGTGGGTCAGAAGTGGCCTTCCCTTGCGTCCCTCCTCTCCTTCACAGCAGCAGAAGTCCAGGAGCTATCAGAAGAGCAGAGCCCAGCTCTGACCATGCTACAGAAGTGGAGGGAAGCTTCACAACCCACTTACAGCAGCCTCCTTGGTCTACTCCAGGCTCCCTTCCTGCTGCCCTCATTCTTCCAGCACACTCTGCCAAAGGCCAGGCCTTCAGCAGTCCGGCTACCTGGCAACATCAGTAAGTGTTTAGACGTTCGACTAAGCAATTATATAGCTAATTTATGCATTTCGTGAATTATAATTATTAGCCTACCTAGCTTCACATAACTCTGCTAACTTTCCAAAAAAAACATATGCTTCTGTTTATGTCCCTATAGAATCTGCACTGCACTTCTCCCCACTGTCTGGAAAAGTTCATTCTGAGTTAGTAGACTGCAGGGGAAAGCAGATTTCGTGGAAGGAGATTGGGTTCTCTGTCAGCATCCCTCGAGGGGCAATTCCTGAAGGACAGTCCGTGAAAGTAGCAGTATGTCCCCACCAGTCGTCTCCACTTGGCCTCCCCCCTAACCTGAAACTTGTCTGTCCTGCCTACCTGATTGCTGTTTCACCCGAGATACCATTCATCAAACCAGTGAAAGTAAGTATCAATGCCTTGCAAAGTCTCGAGGGCAAGGCAGCTGTGACTTTTGTGTCAACCCACAAGATGGTGCATCACGAGGTGAACCCTCAACCTTCTATCACTGCTCTCGGGGTACTAAAAGGAGGGGACTTCAACCTCAGTGCAGGTGTAGGAACAATAACTTTAGACTACTTGCCTCCTGTAATTGCTATTGCATGTGCTGCTCACAATCAGTAAGTAATATAACTGCAAACTCGGATTGTTGTACTGCAAGCTGTATAGAACTATATACTTAAAAGCTGCAAGTTCACTTATTGCTTTGCTCGCTGAAATTCAGTATTTTATAAGACTAATATAGTCATGAATTACTTTCTTGCTGCATAATGTTATAATTGAATGCAGGTTTGCTTTATATATCAGTTTTGTAGATCGATAATTATGCCATTACAATGCAATTACTTTTTTGTACAGCAAATATAATTAAAAAGGCAATGGTTATACAGTAGCAACCTTCATCAGGCAACTTCCTGCTAAAAGCTTTCAGAAGTAGCCTTCATGAAATCAAGCAAGTATATATAGTAGCTATACTACTGAATCTATACAGCAAAAGACAGAAATGAGAGAGAGAGTTTGTGTAGTACAGAAACCATTCTGCTTGCTTGTTTGGTTACTTGGACGAGGAAATGACACACACAGAGCTCCAGTCAGTGTCTTGCATGAGCTCCGAGTGTGTGAGTTAACCTCATCCACCTCCACCACCAACTGCATGCCAAGGGAGAGAAGGTGAATGTAATAGCAGCTAAGTGTACTACAGCTATGGGGTGCACATTACATACCCAGAAGGTAAGGCAAGGCAACGCTTCCACAAGCAACTAGCCAGAACAAGCCACTGACGGTTGGTTTAGCATTACCCACAAGCCCTAGACTACATTGCCATGTAAGGTGCACATGATCAGCAGTGACTGCCCTCACACAGCAACTACACAGTTGAGTAACTAGGACAGAGTCATTTACTGCTACGAAAATTACATACTTGAATGGTAACCATCACATAAGGTACTTATACATAGCAGTCAGGGTGTACCGCATGACAAGATGAGTAAAATACCTTCTATTCTGCAGGCTAAAGCTACCACCAAAACCTTCGACAGCGCTTAGATCCAAGCAAAAATTTATCTTTAGTGAAAGTTAGCTGGTACTTTCAGATTGGATATACAGTTGCCCTTAGAGTCACGTTGTAGTTACTACTACTACAATATTCATAGGGTAACTTACTACTATTTAGGAAATGATTGTGAAGGCAATTTCTTACTTTCTACTTCATGTTTACTATGCTGGCAGTTCCATCCATTACAAGTACCAACTCCATTATGGTATAAGCATACGCAGGAGGCAATGATCCTACTGCAGACTCACAGGTCCTCCTGGCAGCCCTGTACCCTCCTCGTCCGCTACTGCCACTCAGGGGGAAGTACTCTCGTCGGGAGGGAGGCAGCCCACCGTCATCCTAGGGGCAAAAAGGGGAGAGGGAGGACGAGAAGGGGAGGGTCTTCCATGAGCAACTTTGTAAGGATCTTCTCAGATCAGTAAAGGGTGTCTCATGGGCGGCAGAATGGGGGAGGCAGAGGGGCAATCACTATGAATATTTGCCCTCTCACAAAAATGAAAATTTGGCAATAATTAATCAGGGGGAGGTGGCCATTAAAAGATCGTGCCTTTGTGAAATGAGATCAAGGAACATAGCTGAGTTTGATAAAAGTGTGGTCATCAAAGTTAGTGACGCTTTGCAGTGGTAGTGAAGAATGATGCAGCCAAAAGCTGAAGATGGTGGCAATGACGAATCATTAACGATTGTGTACGACAAAGGGGCAGAGTTTCAGCATGTCCGAATCTCTTCTGGCAACTATATAGTAACAATATTTATGCAACCGATACAAACCTTTGTTTGTACATCCACAAATGTTGTGCATAAATTCCCTGACATGCCACTTTGTCTAAAACCTGCCTCCCCAATCTTGAAGTAGTTCCACCACCCCTACATGTATCAGGCTTTACACAAATCAGAGTTTCAGGAAATTCGTTCACCCCAAACTGCACACTGAGAAACAAACATCACTTTGCAACCATTTCTTACAATGCGTTTCACCTTTGGTTTGGATTTTTTGGACTTGGTCACCACTTTGAATTTTTCCCACTGTTCAATCTTCTCATTACGTTCTGCTGCTTCAAGCTGGAGGAAGGAGAAGGGAAAGCCCCTTAGAAAGCGATATCTGCCTACATTAAATTATCACCACTATACATTAAGTGGTGATGACATCATTTACCATGATGTCATCATTATGTCACTCACTTCCTCCTGCTTCTGAAGGTTCTCCATGGCTTTTCTGTCCAGTTCTCTCTGCATTCTTTCCCTGGCTTGTAACATTGCGTCCTGGTGCTTCTCTTCCCTTACTGGGTCTACGATTTGACACAAAGTAAACGGATGATTACTGAGTTCTCTCCTGTCTATTTATCCCATGACAAGGTGTAAAAACTATACGTAGGCATATGGTATCAAACCACACTCTACCACCTAGCTACTATACAAGGTATGGAGCTGCAGAGGATGTCCGAGAAGTTGACCTAGCAACCTGCAAGTCGGTATGCCTTGGAAGCAATGCTGGCATACCTGGGTTACACTACACTTTATCATCAGGTGTAGCAACGTGGACAGTGGAGGCACCCAACTGTAGCCACAAGGCAGAGCTACAACTGGCTCACCGAAGTTCTGTTCCTCAATCCATTCCTCTCTCTTCTTGAGCCACACAAGGAGGTGTGGCTTCAGCTTCACCCAGGCAACCCCCACCAGCACCAGCGCAAGCAGCATCCACCACCCATAGTCTGTTAGGAAGTTGACGGCTATGTGGGAGAAGGGGGGGGGGGGGAGGGGGGAGGAGACAGAGAGAGGAGGAGAGGGGAGGGGGTAGGAGATAGGAGAGGGAGAGAGGTGGGTGGATACAGTAAGTGCAGTTACATGCACATGCATGTATTTGAACATAAAGGCTTACCCCATTCTCAAAGGCCTTCCCTGTCACTCGTGGCGACCACTAAGTGCAATACATAGGGGAAGTACAATGGGATGTATAGCTACTACACTATTCCACATCTGGAGGGAGTATATACATGTGCACAGCATCTACAAAAACATCAAAATC
Source organism: Phakellia ventilabrum (assembly GCA_963921505.1). Taxonomy (NCBI): domain Eukaryota; kingdom Metazoa; phylum Porifera; class Demospongiae; order Axinellida; family Axinellidae; genus Phakellia; species Phakellia ventilabrum. The sequence goes on along the minus strand of OY997379.1, from coordinate 9,027,421 downwards.
TAAAACGTTCAGATTCTGCCAACCGATGAAGATCTATAGATAAGGTTTGTGTGGATAAGCTCAATGGGCTCCTGGCTCAATACGTGTACATGTACATGCATGTAACCCCTTCTGGTCACTGATGAGGTCTCTTACAAATAAGCATGTATAATGATATATACATACACAGTCATTTTGGCTCTGTTAGTTTAATCATCCTAACGCCGGCTCCCACCCTCCCTCACAGTCTCCACATTCCACAAACAGGGAAGTGTACTTCCCTGTTTGTGGAATGTGGTCTGGCTCACGAGACTAGCCAACTCACTGCTAGAGAAAGCGTGTGTGATGAGCTGATCTCCCAGAAGAGAACCGCTGTCTGCCGGTATCCCAGTGTCGGGAGAGCCTAGTCCCGGGTCAGACTCAGGAACCGGGTCTGGGTCCGGGGTCTCTTCCAATGGCACTGAATCGCCCTGGAAGGTATGCAGAGTGTTTATCACCCACAAGATTTCCGACACTACATGCAAAGTTCAATACAGAAAGAAGATAGTCCTGTATAGGCCTACGTAATCTAGCCACATATATATTATATATGCTCTAACGACTAGAAGAACTCAGGAATCGTGCGAATACAATAGGACTCACCATTTCCTCTTTCTTCGTGGCAGTGGTTCAAAATTTCTTTCTAATTTAAGGATGAGTGGAAGTGGTCACATGGTACCACACCCCCAAACACGCCTCTAGCTCTGCAGCTAACTGGAGTCGATTGGTGACCTCGACAAGCTCGAAGACTGCAAACAGCGTGGTAGGTCTCATCGGTGTTATCATACAGTAAGCATGTTTGTTACAAATATTAGATCATGGTCAATGTATGTTTAATACCAAGTGCAAGCTTAGTCTCGTGATCAGCCCACGTTAGTATGCCATTGTCGACATGTCCATGGCAGCCTCACTCGCGTGATTTAATATTAAATGGCGAAAGAATGGTGGTGTTGCTGTGCAGCAGGTGGATCCTTTAAAATACTTAGGACCATTCATAGGGCTCAGCTAATCCTTGCATGCCTTGCCCCCACTCCTATTTACTTTGCTGCTTTAGTCTAGTGTGCACGACATCCCATGGGCAACTCCTCTGGATTACTATGCGTCGTGCCACGGACAGAAGCATCGATATTGGACAGGTCACTTGTAAATGCCTAACTTCCACAAGGCCAGCTAGGTATGCGTAGTGGCTGAATCCAATGCTGAACTCTTGTGAGAGAAGACATCTAGAGTGAGTGTGCTAGACATACTTTAGTGAGATTATTTGCCGACTGTGTCCCAATCCAGTGTCTGTTATTCTTCCACCAGAAGGTTCGTAATTTATTACTGCAATTCTCTGCTCAGGCTTAAGCTGTGAAAAGCAAGCTTTTGTATGACAGCTGAAGCGATATCACTCCCCTTGTAAATGGCCATGACTTCAGTTTTACGCAATCAACTCTTATTATGTGACTGGTGTGCAGAAGTCATTTTAATAGCACCAATCAGATTTGAACGCCATATGTTCCTGCCTACCTGCCTGACCCTTTCCAGTACAGTCTATTATTGAGTTGTGCTCAACGCTTTCAGGAAGTGTGTACTTCCCCAAACACTTTTACGTCCTTTGCAGATGCAGAGTTTTGCTGCTTTAGAGGGGCATTGTACCCTCTATTGCGATAACTTACCCTCCTATAAGGCTAGGCCTTACTGTTCACCTTTATTTTTAGAGCTTGACTGTTATAAAGACTTAAAATTGAGACACAATGATGAGACACTGACATGGTAGTATTTAAAATTAAAACGACCTGATGGTGATATCATTGTGACATAATTAGTCCACATAGTAGTCACGTACCCCCCTGTTGCATAAATCTGGTGCAGACTGTCACCCAACTTGCCTTCTTTATCAGATCCCTGTAGTCGCCACTGACCTACAGCCATGTCCGAGAATGAGAGCAAGAAGCCACGGCTGGATGCTGGGAACAATGTGGATGACGGAATGCCCCCAGGCTACATCCCTCCCAACGTGACCCCTCACTGCACCTGGGCCCTCGGCAAGCCTCCCAGCGAGTCCCCCCACCCACACAAGCCACAGCAGTAAGAAGACTGTTCTTTCCAGCTGTGCTCCTGTATCACTGTGTCTATATTGTAGCCATGTGTGTATAGCTCTAGGCTGTGAACAAACCCTCTTCTTAGTTTCAGGTGTAACCACATGTTGTAATAACAGGCAATTAAGCTCTATGGCTTTCATAGTAACCAATGAATGTGGTTGCACCCATGGACAATAGAGGTCTGCATAACAACACTGCTGTTAGTGCCTGTTAGTGAGGTGATTTGTTCCTTTATTACTAATCCTATTACAAACCTTACCACTTTTTTTGCCATCTAGGCAACACAGCTTGGCTACTTTGGCCTGCTGAGCCTGTAAACTTCCACTGTGGTCGTGGTTGTATTGGCATAGTAACGCAATGACGTGCCTTAGCGTATGTGATAATTGTGGACAAACACACACACAGGCAGATGCAGGAACGTAGAGCAATCTTAGTACCAGCCAAGTGTGTGCTTTGCGTACACACGGCTGGTAAAATGCTGGGAGGGGAGGCCTGGGTACGAGGCTAGTTTCTAGTACTGCACGTAGTGTCACATCTGAACAGCTCTTTGGAATGTCCTGATCTGGATGATTCATGGTTGCCTTCCTTTGTCCCAGCAATCCCAACGTCCACTGCTCCATTCTGACCAACATCTTGGAGATGGTGGGTAACACACCTTTGGTCAGGCTGGACAAGATAGCCAAGAGCGAAGGACTAGAGTGTGACTTATGTGAGTCTGTGAATGGGTATGTGTGTGTGAGCCTATAGGATGTGTGTGTGTGTGTGTGTGTGTGTGTGTGTGTGTGCATATGTATTCATGTGTGACCACTCCCTGCCAGGTTGGCACACCCTTTTAGAGGGTACCAACCAAAAAAGATGAAGTCTTGTTTACAGCTATAAGTGGCCCTTTAGCCCACGACAGTTCCTGGGAGTTGAACTCTCCTTTTCCGAATATCAGGGAGTCCAGTCACACTCAATTGCTGGAGATATAATATATAGTAATAGCAATACAGAGAGAGTCTAGTACCAACTACATTAAGTGTATGTGCAGTAAGGAGGGTTAGAATATGCTAATTGGAAGTGTGTATTACATCATCTCACTAGTGGGAAAGTGTGAGTTCTTCAATGCGGGAGGCTCGGTGAAGGACCGCATCGGGCTGCGGATGGTGCAGGAGGCAGAGAGGGACGGAATACTGCGTCCTGGGGACACCATCATTGAGCCAACCTCTGGAAACACAGGTCAGCTAACGGACAGTGTTTTGTTGCATTCTGTTAGTCTTTTCTACTTTTAGGGTGAGGTAGAACCTGGGGCTGGGGCGCAAACCCAGGCCAGGTCACCAATCCAGGTCAGGTCGCTGCCACTTAGCCTGTTACCCACGAGGGGTACATTGGCAGTTGCCTGTCGGGGGCCACGAGGAGATGGGCATGGCCTCCCCTGTGCGCATAACCTCTGGCCTCGTTCCTGGGCTCTCCACCCAAAATACTTTGTACTGTGAGCAACAAAGGGCCTGGGAACATGGGTACACGATCTCTCTAGTAATTGGTTTTGTGAGTAAGAGTATGGTCTTTGGGAAACAGTGATGTTGACTGCATTATTCAAACTTTCAATTCATATTGCTTGATATGGCCGTCTTTTTTTTCATGGTCAGGTTATTTGTAGCAAATGGAATAAACACGCTCTTTGGAGCTCTGTGTATACATAGTGTCCCTGCCAGCTGGGCAGATTTCAGCTGAATGTGCTTTGACTTAAACTTTCCTATGTGCCCAGCTATATTGTTACAATATAGGTCTGCACTTCCACGGAAGAATGGCCTACTGTCACAAATGTAGATACTGAGATTAGAAATTCCTACTGAAAGTTTGGAGACGAACCTTCCCTCCCACCCTCTCTGTACTATAGAACTGAGCCTAGCCACGGACTTCCTAACCTCCCCACCTCCCTCTCTCAGGCATTGGTTTGGCTCTGGCCTGCGCGGTGAAGGGGTATAAATGTGTCATCTGTATGCCAGAGAAGATGAGCAATGAAAAGGCAAGTGGCGACAATTGTGATGTAATAGTGATGTAATCAATCACCATGCTGCTCGAACAACACAGTGTACTGGGTGTATAGCAGCTCATTCTTGCTGTACCTAGATTAGGGTTAGGGTTAGGGTTAGGGAGTGGCGATTAACTCCAAGTGAAGTCTTCCTAAAGAGATAATGTAATTGCTGCCCCTCAGGTTGCAGTTTTGAAGGCCCTCGGTGCTGATATTGTGAGGACCCCGACTTCTGCTGCCTATAATGACCCTGGTTAGTACACACACACACACACACACACACACATGCACACACACACATACTGCTCGTGCATATATACACATTCTGGATAAGACACATTTCATACCGGGTCTAAGATCAAGTGGTATTCATTTCTATTCTGCAGAATCTCATGTTGGAGTGGCATGGAAACTAAAGAATGAGATCCCAAACTCCCATATTCTGGACCAGGTCGGTTTCAGTTTCAATTGCTCAATCCAAATTTTATAAACATCTGTGCACACACGCCCATGCACACCAACACACATGCACCACACACACACACACACATACACACGTGCATACGTGTACTTCATTCATGCATGACTTTTCCCCCAGTACCGTAACCCTGGCAACCCCCTAGCCCACTACGATGGCACAGCCGAGGAGATCCTGTCCCAGTGTGGGGAGGGAGGGGTGGACATGGTGGTAGTTGGAGCGGGGACCGGGGGAACTGTAGCCGGCATCGGCAGGAAGCTAAAGGAGCAACTACCGAATGTCAAGGTCAGGCTCTCGGTTATGGAACACCTCTAGTACAACATTTGTTATTTATTTTTGTGGTTAATTTGTTTGCTTTCTGTGGACATCAATAGTTGTAGGTTTTTGTTATTGTGCGTATCTCACTACTCACCACTACTACTTACGTAATTACGAAAAGCTAGAGAGAGTAGACGAAAGCTTTCTCCAACAATACATGTACATGTACTTGAGCTAGTGAGATGCCAACACACCAGAGATTTTATATTTTGGTCGCTACATGTACTTAACGATGGGAGCTAGTCCCTGGGCTGGAGAGCCGTAATGAAGAGAGCCTCTAGCTAGGTTTCAGTTGTGTTCGTCTAGCCTATACATGCCCCCCCTCCCCCTACAGGTCATCAGTCTGGACCCCCATGGCTCCATCCTGGCCGAGCCCGATGAGCTAAATGAGGAGGGGGCGGGCTGTTCCTACCAGGTGTGTTCATGTCTCTCACTACTGGTGGCACTTCCAAATCAGTGTTGTTTGTGATGTTGCCGCTGCTACCTGGAGTGTGGAACGCTTCTCTCTTTCATTATGGGCTGCCACTTTTGTGAACTTTGTGCACATTGAAGCGGGGTAGATCCAGGTTCTTCAGATTGTAAGTGAACAGTTACAAACATACAATTTTTGATGCATGCACACACACACATCATACAGGTGGAAGGAATTGGTTACGACTTCCTTCCCACGGTCCTAGATCGCTCGGTGGTAGACCAGTGGTACAAGGCAGGGGATAAGGAGAGCTTCTACTACGCCAGGCGGCTCATCCGCGAGGAGGGGCTGCTGTGTGGTGAGCCTAGAACAGAGAGCAGTTAATGGTTTCCTAGGCAGCTGGAGTATGTTAGGACAGTGTTAATTATTTCAGGAGATTAGCATACCATCCATGCATACACATGCACATACACACACACAAACACATACACATACATGTACACGCGCACACACACACACACACACACACACACAGGTGGCTCAAGTGGGTCTGCATTATCAGTAGCTGTAAAGGCAGCCAAATCATTGAAGGCAGGCCAAAAATGTGTGGTCGTTCTACCTGACTCTATTAGGAATTATATGTAAGATAGTCGTTCTACCAGGAAAAGAAATGTGTGGTTGTTCTATTGGGAAGTATATGTAAGCCTTGGCTCCATAGCATTTATAATCTAGAGCTTTATTAGGACATAATACTACTACCAGGTCATTATAGTTCCTATTGTGTATAATTATCCTCCCTCCATCACTCCCTCCCTCCCTCTGTCCTTTTTACCCTCTTCTCCTTTCTCCCATAGCACCAAGTTTGTTGATGACAAGTGGCTGCAACAGTATGGGTTCATCGAGACTATGGTTCCTCCTGGGGCAGAGTGGTGGTGGGGCCAGCCTATCACCTCCCTCTCCCTGCGCAGTCCCATCACTGTCAATGAAGGTACTACCTGCAAGCAGGCAGCTGAGATCTTCCAAACAGAGAAGATTGACCAGATGCCCATTGTTACTGATGAGGGGTGAGTGAATGCTGTGTGTATTCTCCTCTCCCACTCTTTCCTTTTCCTCCCTCCCTCCCTCCCTCTCTCTCTCTCTCTCCCTCCCTTCATCCTTCCCTCCCTCCATCCCTCTCTGCATGAGGGTATCACAATAAGTGAGGTATGGATTTGGTTTGGTCTCCCCCTCCACTTGTCTGGTGCAATAGTGAGTAATTAAAGTGGGCTGAATCATGCTAGGCCGTCCTTTGGATTCTGGTGGTGATACAACTTAAGTAAACTTGGGTATTGTGAATGATTCACGGTAGAGACGCTTATTATGTGGAGCATGCTGAATTACCAATACGTAGCTGAGGCATAGCCTTGTTCCCAGGCTCACAGGTACGTTTCATTTTATAGCTGTAGGCCTGGTACATGTATTTTTTCCTCACATGCGTGATATGTAGGGTAGAAGGGTGAGAGAAGGATGAATTTTTGCGTCGGCAAGGACAGCTGCAGTTCGCAGGCAATGAAGGAAGACAGCTAATCTTGTAGCTACTCTTTCAAGCCCGTTTGTACTACAGACTGAGCACTGAAGCAATATCACCAGATATTGATAGAGAAGTGCAACCATTTTTTTGAGTAGCCCCTGCCCACGTGCAATTAAGCAAATTAAATCATGTACCAGGCTCTTCAGTAGCAAGTGAAACATGCATGAGAGCATAGGGACGAAGCTACACGTAGCTTAGGCAATTAAACAGTAAACTGAACTTATTACGTGATTGTATTTTCTAGGATTAGTCATTTAGCTAGCTAACAATCAGTGTACTATGAAGGAGGATACAGGAGTAAAGTCACATGGTATACCCTCTGTAGTTATTTTATTTGGTAGCCAAGGGGTGACTACATGTGCTTACTCCATCCCAGAGCGGTAGTGGGTGCGGTCACTCTGGCCACCACTACGGCCAAGATTGTGAGTGGGGAAGCGAAGCCCTCTGATCCCGTTACCAAGGTGATCTACCGCAAGTTTGAGAAGGTAAGACAGACACACCTGCATTAATTCCTTGTCTACATACTATACTATTAGCCCCCATGCCCCGATTAGGCCTGAGGAAATATGCATTTTGGAACAGTTCAGAGGAATTACTGGGGCAAACTTGCAAATTAATGGCTTATACTTTGCAACAGTGAGTGAAAAGCAAAAAGTTAGGATGTGTTTGATCTCAGATTGCCTGCATAAACAGTTTCTGAGCTAATTGAAGGAGATAAATAACGACTGTAGTCATAGTGGGGTCCAGATAAAGTGAGCCACACTTTTGCTGTGTGTTGTAAAGATTACTAAATCAACGGTAGCTACACGTTACTATATTGCAGTTAGTCAGAGGATGTTGTCAATGTAGGACTAGATGAGGTCTTTTGTGATGCAGTTCACTTGTTTTAACTGTACACATGCGTATTGTGGGGTATTGTATAAATACTGAACAAATCTGCATCGGGAGCAAATGCAGTGGAGCATAATTTTCTAAAGCAAGGAACATTAATTTTCTCAGGCCTAGCCCCGATATGATTAATCTCATGCTTGATTATTTTACTAACAGGTGGATGCTAGCATAACGCTGGGCCGCCTCTCACAGATCTTGGAGAGAGACAGCTTTGCCATTGTCATGCAATCTGATGAGGGGCTGACCTCAAAGGAGACTCTCCATGGCGTCGTGACCAACACTGACCTGCTGCAGTACATCTGTGCCAATGCTCCTAGCAAATGATGTGATGGAATGGCCTAGCAGTCAATGCTTAGTATAGAATTGTTTTAGTTAGGGCTGACTCTTTCATTTTGTTCTTTAGTTATAGCTCTGTTACAGGACTGTATAACCAGCGCGGGCGAATATTTTTTTTGGACGAGGTTTCGACTTAGAAATTTTAGTGAGCACAAATTTTTAACCCCAGCGATACGATATTACTGGTACACGTGCACGGTAGCGCATAGCGTTTTCTGCCTCTACCTGAAAACGGGACAAGATTTGTTTGCAGAATCAGAGAGAAGACTTCCCGTTCATTGTTTTCAAAGCAAGATGGAGGGCGAGGTTTCGACTTTGAAATTTAAATTTTGTGAGCACAAATTTTAAACCCCAGCGCTGCGATATTACTGATTTAATCGCTACACGTGTACGGTGGCGCAAAGCGACTGGCGCTTCCCCGTGCATGCTAATAACAAAATCTACACGGAATAATGTCTGCTAATGAACATGCAAACAACAATCAACATTCTAGGCTTAAGAGTAGTTTTAGCAGCACTTCAGACAGCCAGTTCTATTCTAAACTGTTTCTGGAGATCTGCAAATAGCCAATCATCCTGCCAGACGATCTCTGCCAGCCAGATCAGTGCATGTGTGAGTGTCGGTGATAAGACTGTTGTTCATATTGACATCTTGTTGTTGTTTTTTCTGACAGGTATGGTCTTAGAGGGTGAGAATAGCTGGAGAGGGAGAGAAGAGTATTTGAAAGAATGGCAGATCTCGAACAACAAAGAGTGCATGTACTACATATATTGATAGAGCCAAGGAAGTGGCCAGGACCATGTATTTCCTGTGATGTCTCAGCTAGTGATCAATCCATGTACTCGATGGGAAAATTCTGCAAAGAAGAGCCCCTATAGGTATTTTCATGGTGAAGGTGCAAAAGAAATTCAAAGCGATTACAGGAAGTGATTACCAGAAGTCGGTTACGCCCCTAGTCTCGTGACCAGACCACGCAAAAAACGAGTGGTCGTATTTCAAATTAGCTCTTGCTGCAGCTATACAGCTGTGGCAGAAATGAATGTTACATTATCACATAATAAAAAGATTAATAATCATTAATAATTTTACCCACGTGTAGTCTATACTATAAAGGTACTCAATCTCGCGACTATTAAAGAGACCGGAGTCAGTACCAGAGATCGATGATGATGGAGACTCAATGCATTTACTGCTTAGGCTGTGGAGGTGACCTTACGTTCATGCCAAGAGAAAGAAGAAATCTAGGTGCTGAGTCGAAAGCAGCTGCTAGACCTAGAGAGCGTGTGCTGTCCTCGTGCACAGCGATTTTGAGTGGTGAGCTGATGAGTCAAAGCCTATCCATAGGCAAAATGTGCCATAAGTGTTTCAGTGAATATGACAAGTATTAGAAGCATACACAGCTTAAAGATAGGCAATGACAAAGATGAATGAACCCACAGTAATTACCTCCACATCAGTTTCAGTTGCAACTTCAATGAGGAAGAGAATGGCAGAAGGTGGTGAGAGTAGTCTTGGTTACAACTGCTTTGTAAATTAATGAGACTCATTACGTGATGACATAACATTCATTTCCGAACAAATTTGAAATACGCATGTTCCCAGACCACTGGTTTTCGCATGGTCTGGTCACGAGACTAATACGCCCCTCCCAGTAGGCTAAAATGTATTGTATGAATATAGCCCTGAAGGCATCCATCCATGCAGGCGCTGCTTATGACAGCATGTTAAGGTACCATAGGTTGGCTGTCTGAGAGGATTTCCTGAGATAGCCCCCAAATCCTAAGTATATGCCAAAAAGACATGCCTTTTTCCTTTTAATGACTTCCCGTAATCGCCTTGAATATCCAGCAAATTTCCTCCACACATTTTGCTGTGAAAGTACCTATAGTGATACCTTCGATTTAGTAATCTTTGCAACACCAAAAGCATACAGCAAATGCATGGCTCACTTACCCTACTATGTTATAATTTTTATCAACTGGGTATAAAATAGCTCAGGAGCTGTTTACGTAGGCAAACAGAGAAATAAATCCCAGTGTGGTTCATGCCTGCCCACTTCTTGCTTTTCACTCGCAGTTGCAAAGATTACTAAAACGACAGTAGCAGGACATACTATTCCACCCCAGGCATTCCTATTCAAGTTCAACTGTTTCATGAACTAGTAAGGGGGCATTCACAAACAGGTTTTAGTCACGCTTAACGTTTATCTGACGTTAAGGGGGGAGGGGGTAAGGGTGGGCGACGTTGAGATCGATACTTGTGTGACAAACATTTCGTTTTGTACAGTAAATTGCATTAATATTAGGGTGCTGTTAATACAATGAACATAAATACGACTGTTTTGGCACCTTCTTGACAGACCCTGCAGCAGAATGTCGCCTTTGGTTGTGATGTTAAGAGGGAGGGGGGTTTGACCTTATCGTTGCAATGACGTTAAGTGTGACATTAACCTGTTTGTGAACGCCCCCTAAGCCTCAAACATACTTTTATGAATCCTACTACCGTATATCTTCTAAAAATTCGGCACGATAAAAATAATTATTGTCGCGTCTTGCCGAAACAATTAGAGATTAAATTGCAAAATTCCTACCGAACTGCAAAAGTGCCGAATAATTAGAAGTGTTATTACCGGTACCTCAGTACAGCTGGCTGTGAATCTCGAAGTGGCGTCTATATCAATACTGGTATGTCTTTTCTTCTTGTCGAGACTGTGGTGCGCGGTTACCATGTTTACCAAGTACTGTGGGAGCCGCACGTTGGAGAAACTTTCATCGCTCTGCACGAGGGCGGCAATGGACATGACAGACACGCGATGGCGATTTATCGAGACAGTGAAGCCGGAGTCGTTGTGGGCCATTTACCTTGATCCATCGCCTGTCTTTAACTTCGAACGAGACTAGCACGAGGTGCCTATTCTAAATAGAGACTAACTTGTGAAATATTTGGGATTCCCCTTGCCGAAATTAGAGACTATCTACCCCATTTGGGCGAAGGGGTGCCGAAAAATTAGAGATGCCGAATTTTTAGAAGATATACGGTAGCATGATTATCTGCCTGTATATAATTTTACCTTTATTTAAGCTTGCTTATTTACCTTTAGTCTTGTGTTCTTGCAGTCAATCGCCCTCCATTTTGCTGTCAAAGAATGGGAAGTCTTCTCTCTGTCAGACTCTGATTCGGCAAACAGCTACCGTGCTTCTTCTTCTTCTTTGTAACCTCCAGTAAAGGAGAGTACCCTGTGTATAGGGGTTGCAAAATCTGATCACAGTCAAGTGTCAGGACTAACTGCTAAAGCGTTCCTGCGGGATCTTAAGCAGTCCAGGAAGTCAATACAGAACAACTGGAAGTCGATGTCACTGATCCACTCCACACCAGACATAACATGGAAAAAACGGTGAGGGTCACGTGCTGGATCCGGGAGAAGAGCGGAGGGGGCTTCCCCAATAAGTTCGTTACGGTACTCACGCAGGGCGGGGCAGGAGGCAACAAAATGCAGGGAGTCTTCCCGAAGAGCACCACACAGTTTACAGGAGGGGTCATTTGGAGATCGCCCGTTTCGACGCAGCCTGAAGCGACTCGCATCTGCTTCCAGACCATCACAACCGGTGAGCAGTCTTATCCGAAAGTTATTACGCCGGGTTCTGTGTATGTCTGCCAGAGTCGCGGCCCAATGCGGAGCAGGTTTCCCGAGGGGGAGATCACACAACCCAATGGGCAAATTGGAACACTCATTGGTGAGAGATAGATTCGATTGAATATAGAGGAGGCGTCTAGTAGATATCTTCCAACTACTGTGCGTGCGCTGACTGTGAAGAAGCTCTATGATGGAGGGTAGGTTCAAAGAACTCAACAATTTGGACCACTCAGGGATGCACCCAGAAGTGGGATTACAGCTGATACGGTATTCCAATAGCCTACGGGGAAGGGCAGAAGGGTTCATGGTGGCGATGGAGTTAACAAAAGCTAACTGTCTCTGGGCTATATAAGATGAGATGCATTGAGATCCAAGCAGGTTACGAAGAGCAGGTAAAGGGCACCGGGTTGGCAAACCTTGGATGGTACGAAGAATTTTGGAGTGTGCCCTCTCAAGCATAAGTAGCTCAGTTTTGGTAAGAGACCAAAGCTCTGATCCGTAGAGGGTAATTGGCAAACAGAGCGCTTGATAGAGACGGTACGAGGTAATAGGATGGAGACAACCAAAACGTGAACCAACTCCATTTAGGGCAAAAAAGGCACTGCGACCAGCGGTACACCTCTCAGAGGTTCTCGGGAAAGAGGAGGGGTTAACTGTACGTAAGACACCCAGATGATGGTACTCATTGGACTCCTGGATTACTGCGCCATCCAGCGTCCACCTTCTAGAATTTCTAGCTGCCGCACGGCATCTTGGAGCCTCACCAAAGACCAAAACGGCCGACTTCTGTGCGTTAAAGGTGTATCGCCAAGCACGAGCGTAGCTCGACACTATGTCCAGCATGGCTTGAAGGTCTTCTGGAGAATCCGCGATTAAAGCGAGATCATCAGCATACATTGGGGCGCCACAGTAGTTGTCACCAATCATAACCCCATGACCAGATTCAGACAAGATATCAAGCAGCTCGTCCACAAAGACGGAGTATAATAGAGGCGATAGAATTGCCCCTTGACGGACACCTTGAAGAAGCGGGAAGGAATGAGAATGCGAGCCGGAGTAAAGGACAGAGGATGAGGCATCGGAATAAGAATTATTAATCAGATGCCACAAACGATGGGGGATACCTTTTCGATGGAGTTTGACCAGCAGACCCTCATGCCAAACGGTGTCAAAGGCCTTTGAGACATCCAGAAAAGCCACATAGGCTTTCTTCTTCTGATCCCTCAGGTGCTGGATTGATTCTTGAAAAATGAATGCAGTGTGCAGACAACTGCGCCCAGGACGAAAACCACCTTGTAGGGGATTGATTGATATGGTTGGAGAAATTTGGTCAAGAATAATTTTCTCGAAGACCTTACTAACATTGGAAAGAGTGGAAATGCCCCTATGATTAGAAGGAATAGACAAGTCCTTATCATGACCCTTAGGGATGGGGATGACGTAGCCAACAAGGAAGGACGAAGGGACGTGGCATGTGGCTAAAATGGCATTGAATAAAATGCAAAGATGATCCATTAGAAGGGGGCAAGCATACAGAAGGTGCTCTGGTGCAATTCCATCTGGGCCAGCGGCTTTGTGAGGTGACAGAGATTTAACGGCCTGTACGATCTGGTTGATTGTCAGCGAAATATGGCTACTTGGTGGTTGACTGGCTAGCTGCTGGAAGTCGTGGAGGATATTAGACTGGAACGTAGAATCAAAGTTGTCATTAGGAGAGGGGGTGGCAAGTTTGCTAAAGTAGGACCCCCAACCTGTTAGGATATCGTTACCAGTGTAAGTGGTACCGTTGAATGAAAGGTGAGGAATTGACTCAGCAACATGACCATTTGCCCTTCGGATGTCACGGAAGAGTTTTTTTGAGTTGGTGCTGTGGAGGTTAAGAGAAGTATAGAACTCCTCGCGCTGCTCTTTGCGATGCAATCGAAAGCAGGCTCGGAATTGACCTTTGGCTTTCTTATAACTGGCACGTACAGGATGGTCGTCATTCCTAGGTCTGCCTGCTGCCTTCCACTGCTTATAGGCGAAGTTAGCACCTCGCTGAGCCACTTTTAGACGATCGCTCCAGGCTGGAGTTTCATGGGAGGCAAAGCGCTTGTGAGGGAGATTGTCGGAGGCCACCTTTGTCATAGCATCAGTGAGTGCTTTAAGATGTACATCAATCAGGGAGGGGGAGGCAACAAAGTCACCTAGGTCTCGAAGAGGGATGACTCTGATGGCATCTTCTAAAGGGATCGTGTATAAGTCGGAGATCTCTGAGGAGGTAAGCTTATCCCAATTCGGACGGGGACGCTCTTTATTATGACCTGCATGAGAGCAGAGGCCACCCCTGGAAGGCATGAAACAGATGTTGAAGCTGGATAGGATGGGGAGATGGTCAGACATATTCAGAGGGGCCTCATCTGCGACTGCGCAATCGCTGAAACAGGCTAACAGATGAGATGGACAAAGGATGTGGTCAATGGTAGATGACGAACCATGAGCTTCGCTGGTGTAGGTGGAAGTGGCCAGGGAGGGACTGATGTGGAGATGAGCAGACAGGAAATTCCACCTGTTAAGATAACGAGAGAGAATACGTCCTTGTTCATTACAGGGTGTACACGCCATTGGGCCACCATCCGGCCCCAAATCAGCATTCAGATCGCCAATAATGATAATATCATTATCTAAACCATACACCTCAAGAATGGAATCAATCTGGTCCAGGCACTCTCTGAAATCATCTGTACAACCTGAGCGGGTAGGAAGGTATGCAGATAGAATGCAAAGAGGGCGTGTAGCAGTCCGAATTTGGATGCCCACAACCCTATGGGAAGATATTTGAGTTAGCCGCTTAACGTGTTGATCCAAACATTTGCGCCAAGCAATGGCAGCTCCACCGTGCCCTCTGATGTTTTTGGGCACGCAGTAAAGGTTATCCTCAGCTTGGGGAGCGGCAATGGCATAGAAGTTGAAGTCAGGGTGGAAGTTTCTGATAACATTCAATTCATAGTTATGCAGCCAGTGCTCAGAAATACCAAGAACATCAAGACTGCCAAGAATGGAATACACATATGTAGAGTTACCCTTGATACCGCGGACATTTAAACAACCAATGCGCACAACAGAAGGATCTGTAGAAGAAGGGCCAAATCTATTGGAGTCGCAGCAGGGATCAGAAGGTGAGTCAAAAGTTGGTGTGACAATGGATGGAACTGAGGAGGTTACATCTGAGGGTGGGAAGTTGGAGTTGGAGTTACATGATGAGGGGACAGAAAGTGGGGGGCTGCAGAGCAGGGTTGGTTGAGAGGGACGACATTCCTGGGGAGGAACGGAGGAGGAGCCATGACCAGTAGCTGAGGGTGGCTGGGGAACCAAGGGGGAGGGGGACCGGTGGTCGCCCCCTGCCCAACCCCTAAAAAAGGAAGAGATGCAGGGTGGGCAGAAATAGGAACTTGAGTTTGACTGAAAGTCGACTGGTGTAAAGGCTGGGATGAAGGGGCATAGTGGGTGCTAATGGCCTGCCTCATAGAATCCAGTTGGGGAGGTAATTGGATGCTGATAGGGGGCTGGGACAGGAGCTGAGACGCAGAAGCAGAGTGCTGAGGCGGCACCTGGGTACTGCAGGAAGGAAGGGATATATTCTGAGCCACAACAGGAGGTGCCGTGAACTGAGACTGGCTGGAGGGGTGCTTCGGAGAGAGGGAATGGGGGGTAGGGCTAGTAGGCTGTTGAGAAGGGAGAGGAGGATTGGAGGGGTGAGCTTGAGAGGGGATCTGCTTGGCCAAGGATGACTGCCTCGGTCGATCCTTCAGTTGGGATAGGAGTATCCATCTGGGGTCTGGACGAAACTGTTCCCATTTACCGCCAATGCTGGTCAAGACATGATGATGGGCAATGAGAGTGAACCACCAGATGGTGCCACGGGGCGTAGACCTGGATGAGTGCTTGATTAGGACAGAGTTGGCACAATCAGGTACAATACGACTGATTGTCCGGCGAATCTCATCAACAGTTGTTCTCCGAGAAGTCCCCCAAATAATCGGAAATTTCTCACTTAGAGGGGGTATGTTGGAACAGCATTGAGCAGATGTTTCCTGGCCAGACAGAGGGGTGACTGGGAGATGAGGATTGCTGGAGGGCCCAAGATGACTGCCATGGTAGGCCTCGGTGGAAGGAGGCGCAGAAAATACCTGACCAGCCGAAGGAGTGGCAGAGCCATGCGGGACCTTGGGGGTCTCATGGGGGCGATCACGAAGGGCCTTGATGAGAGACCAGTTGCACTTCTCAAGTTGGCACCAGTTCTGATCAAGTGAGAGAAGGGCAGGCTCATTGGCACTGATGGTAAACCACCATGACAACCTTTTACCCAGACGACGGAGGGAGCGAGATATTGAGATGTTGGTGTTGGAGTTGGCGATGATAGGGGTAAGGGCCACCCGAACATCCTCCACTGAGCATTCCTTATGAGTCCCCCAAATAATCCGAAACGACGAATGAGAGGATTTGATGGGCTTAGAGACAGAGATGCGAGAGTGAAAGCTGGTACTGGTAGAAGCACGCTTGGATTTTGGCCTCTGGGGACGGCTACCATGAGCATCCTGCTGGAGACTAAGGACTTCGGCCTCAAGATCCAGAATCTGCCTCTGCAGCGGTTTTAGGTCATTCTTACTCTGAACCCTGGTGTCCTGCACCAGTTGTTCAAGAGAGAGTGTGCGTTGCTCAAGGGCTCTAAGAGATGCAAGTAGCTCATTGCAGCACAGGCAGGAAGTATTGGGAGATGAGGCAGGGCTAGAGCCTAGGTTAACACCTGGGCGGGGCTCGGCCGCGGACTCGTCCGAACATGGGCGGGGCTCAGCAGGTCCGATAACCGGGGGTTCCCCAGATGCCCTACAATCATCACAAATAAAGTCGAAGAGAGCAGCATCCTCTAGCGAGAGCCCATAGCAGCCTGAGTGGGCCCACGAGAGACATTTATCGCACTGCACCATGTGCTTCTTGTCATCAAACGTTACCCCGCATTTGCAGCTAACCGATTCAGGAAGCGGAATAAGAGTAGCATCTATAGAAGTAGGCGGAGTGACATCCGTAGAATTCACGGCAGCCAGTACCTGTGACAACTTATTGCCAGCGTTTTTCCTGTTCGAGCGACGAGCCATAATCGCGGCCAGGCAAGACTGGTAGCAAGACAAGAAGGCAGGAGGGAGTATGAACTAAACCTAGAGCTATAGAACCTTACAGAGGCCGGCCAGGCAAGAGCTACAAAAAGAAAACCAAGGTCACAAAGCTTAAAAAATGTATAAAAGGGATGACAAGTGTGTGTGTTTAAGTAAAGCTCAAAAGAACAAGCTACATGTACCCAGAAGAATTCTTTAAACTATTAAAAGCACACCTGCCAAAAAAGTAAAAAGACTATAGAGATAAACGGGCCAGCCTTAAAGCTCCAGCGCAGTAGTCAGGATGTTCGAAGGTAGTTCCTCCCAATACTTCCGTTGTAGCGACTGCTGAACCGACGAATTCTCTTGAAACGATGAATAATCTTCACGTGCACGTGTACCAGTAATATCGTAGCATTGGGGTTAAACATTTGTGCTCGCAAAATTTCTAAGTCGAAACCTCGTCCAAAAAAAATATTCGCCCAGCGCGGGTGCACCTAGTGTTAGCAACAGTTACTTTGAGCTCCACCCTTTCCTAGACAGAGTCCTATTCCCATGTTTAGACCCTGGAGCGGCGTCGGGATGTGTATTAATGCACTATGGTAGACGAGGGACCCTTGCAGCCATTCCGCTGCTACGAACGAACGCAGCTGCATGGCCGACCAGGCTGAAGGAGGAGTACCTCATCAAGGTCAGTGTACGAATGAATACCAGATGAGCTAGGCCGGAAATTGCCCAAGCCACGCCCTATAATGGCAACTAGTCTGCATCCTTGTCTTTCTATGACTTTCCCCACACACCCATGAGTGAAGGAAAGGCTAGATGTGCAGCGAATGGCAGTGTTCGGATTCCAATAGTCATCGTCCCCCCCCCCCCCTAGTCTCGCGGGCCAGCCCACTTACTTCCGCAGCACCGATCGCTTTCAGTATCGGCACGCGGAAGAGTAAGTGGGCTGGCTCGCGAGACTACCCCCCTACAGGAGCCATTTGTCTACTGCATAGTGTAGTAACTGGCTGTAGTATAACTTCGTACATAAACTACTGTCTGCTTTGGGGGGGTGGGGAGGTCTGACTATTAAATAGAATAGCCCAATGTTCACATATTAAAATTATACGCACTACACTCTACAGCTGACATATGATCAGTGGAAGACTCGAAGAGGTATCTCAATTCAAGACTCATAAGAATTAAATGTCAGTTTGGGGTAGGTACCTATAAAAACTCTGAGGTAGGGAAAGATTACCGAGAGGTACCAGCATCACAATTTCTGTCACTGTAAACCTCAGCAGTCTCCTGACTGAAATTTGAGGCATTTACTATTAAACTTCCCAAATCCTACCAAATTTGGGCTGGGAAATGAATGTCACCACCTCTCACATTCCAAGTCTAATCTCACAGGCCTATAATTTTCATCAAATCAGAGATTGGGCTAGGAGACCAATGTCACCACTGCCATGCTAGGGGCCTCCCCTTTAATTGTAGGCATCAGTCCCACATTCTCCGACTGTAGTCTCCCAGCCCTATCGTCAAAAACGACTATAGAAGGTTTGGGCTGGGAAACCAATGTCACCACTGCGATGCTAGGGGCCTCCCCTTTAATTGTAGGCGTCAGCCTCACATTCTCTGACTGTAGTTTCCCAGCCCTATCGTCAAAATCGACTATAGAAGGTTTGGGCTGGGAAACTAATATCACCGCTGCGATGCTAGGGGCATCCCCTTTAATTATAGGCATCAGCCTCACATTCTCTGACTGTAGTTTCCCAGCCCTATCATCAAAATCGACTATAGAAGGTTTGGGCTGGGAAACTAATATCACCGCTGCGATGCTAGGGGCCTCCCCTTTAATTGTGGGCGTCAGCCTCACATTCTCTGATTGTAGTTTCCCAGCCCTATCGTCAAAATCGACTATAGAAGGTTTGGGCTGGGAAACTAATATCACCGCTGCAATGCTAGGGGCCTCCCCTTTAATTGTAGGCGTCAGCCTCACATTCTCCGACTGTAGTCTCCCAGCCCTATCGTCAAAAAGGACTATAGAAGGTTTGGGCTGGGAAACAAATGTCACCACTGCGATGCTAGGGGCCTCCCCTTTAATTGTAGGCATCAGCCTCACATTCTCCGACTGTAGTTTCCCAGCCCTATCGTCAAAAACGACTATAGAAGGTTTGGGCAGGGAAACCAATGTCACCGCTGCGATGCTAGGGGCCTCCCCTTTAATTGTAGGCGTCAGCCTCACATTCTCCGACTGTAGTTTCCCAGCCCTATCGTCATAAAGGACTATAGAAGGTTTGGGCTGGGAAACAAATGTCACAATGTGGGGGTGATACCTACAATTAAAGGGGAGGCCCCTAGCATCGCAGTGGTCACATTGGTTTCCCAGCCCAAACCTTCTATAGTCCTTTTTGACGACAGGGCTGGGAAACTACAGTCGGAGAATGTGCGGCTGACACCTACAATTAAAGGGGAGGCCCCTAGCATCACAGTGGTGACATTGGTTTCCCGGCCCAAATCTTCTATAGTCGTTTTTGACGATAGGGCTGGGAAACTACAGTCGGAGAATGTGAGGCTGACACCTACAATTAAAGGGGAGGCCCCTAGCATCGCAGTGGTGACATTTGTTTCCCAGCTCAAACCTTCTATAGTCCTTTTTGACGATAGGGCTGGGAGACTACAGTCGGAGAATGTGAGGCTGACGCCTACAATTAAAGGGGAGGCCCCTAGCATTGCAGCGGTGATATTAGTTTCCCAGCCCAAACCTTCTATAGTCGATTTTGACGATAGGGCTGGGAAACTACAATCAGAGAATGTGAGGCTGACGCCTACAATTAAAGGGGAGGCCCCTAGCATCGCAGTGGTGACATTGGTTTCCCAGCCCAAACCTTCTATAGTCGTTTTTGACGATAGGGCTGGGAGACTACAGTCGGAGAATGTGGGACTGATGCCTACAATTAAAGGAGAGGCCCCTAGCATGGCAGTGGTGACATTGGTCTCCTAGCCCAATCTCTGATTTGATGAAAATTATAGGCCTGTGAGATTAGACTTGGAATGTGAGAGGTGGTGACATTCATTTCCCAGCCCAAATTTGGTAGGATTTGGGAAGTTTAATAGTAAATGCCTCAAATTTCAGTCAGGAGACTGCTGAGGTTTACAGTGACAGAAATTGTGATGCTGGTACCTCTCGGTAATCTTTCCCTACCTCAGAGTTTTTATAGGTACCTACCCCAAACTGACATTTAATTCTTATGAGTCTTGAATTGAGATACCTCTTCGAGTCTTCCACTGATCATATGTCAGCTGTAGAGTGTAGTGCGTATAATTTATGCATCTATCAAAGTTATGCCCCACCCTCCCTAGTAGGAGGAGGGTGGGGCATACTAGGGGGGGTGGCCATGGGACATTATTCCATTTTCGGAAAAGTGACAACCTCATAGTGAACAACAAAATAGTGCTATCGTAGTGATCCCACACTTATCATTTCAAAGGAAGGGCACCAGGTCATGTGACCATGATCAGTCCATGTGTGAATGGCCTGGAATTAGCTACATGTTGCATGTATATGCCAGTACTCTGCCTACACAAAATTGTTTACCAAACATCCTTGCACATTAACTATATACACATCTTTAGCTACATGTACCTCACACAAAGGAAAAAAGGGAGGGCCAGACAGTTCAAGTTATTCAGGATCATATATTTAACTAGAATTTATAGCCTGAGTCTACACCTGCTCCCAGATTGCATACCAGACCACGTGAGATATACATTGCACATTAACTATATACACACCTGTAGCTACCTCACACAAAGGAAAAAAGGGGAGGGCCGGACAGTTCAAGTTATTCAGGGTCATAAATTTAACTAGAATTTATAGCCTGAGTCTACACCTGCTCCCAGATTGCATACCAGACACACCCCATGTGAGATATACATTGCACATTAACTATATACACACCTGTAGCTACCTCACACAAAGGAAAAAATGGAGGGCCAGACAGTTCAAGTTATTCAGGGTCATATGTTTAACTAGAATTTATAGCCTGAGTCTACACCTGCTCCCAGATTGCATACCAGACACACCCCATGTGAGATATACATTGCACATTAACTATATACACATCTCACACAAAGGAAAAAGGGGGAGGGCCGGACAGTTCAAGTTATTCAGGGTCATATGTTTAACTAGAATTTATAGCCTGAGTCTACACCTGCTCCCAGATTGCATACCAGACACACCCCATGTGAGATATACATTGCACATTAACTATATACACATCTCACACAAAGGAAAAAGGGGGAGGGCCGGACAGTTCAAGTTATTCAGGGTCATATATTTAACTAGAATTTATAGCCTGAGTCTACACCTGCTCCCAGATTGCATACCAGACACGCCCCATGTGAGATATACATTGTTGTGAATAATGTTTGACTCAGTTCGTATTGTCTATCCTCATGGATCACAAACTGATCAGCAAATGGTTACATTTCGTATGTGGGACACACCCTTCATGTAAGTGCGGGAATCCTTATCATTTCAAAGGAAGATCTCTAGCTACGTGATCTAAATACAATTTAGACCTGCATAAAGGTAAGAATTAAAACAAACATGGCTATCTGAGTCTCAGTTTAGCCATTCTGAGAAGTATTTGTAGATATGTAGCTCAGGAGCAAATTGAAACATGCATGAAAGGAGTTTAGTCATGATGCAACTTCCACAGGTAGTTGTCTGTACTCCTGTCTGAAAGCCAGACAACCACGTCAATCTCGATATTAACCGTTTCCTTTTCCAGTGATTTAAATTACATAGCTATCAATCGCATATTTATAAATGACCTTTGCCTGCACAAAGTCAACTCATTTAGAGTCATTCTTAGCCATAATGCACAGACAGGTGTTCTCCTGTTCTTGTTGCATACCAGACACACCCACTAACTAGGTGAGGGTATACATTGCTGTGAATAGTGTCCAACTCAATTCTAATTGCCTGTTGTCAGGGATCATACATTGATAAACAACTGTTAGCTACATTAAAGGTGCTTCTTGCTTGGCTTAATTTATACTGGTACTTAAGCGTACGTAATACATCATGAAGTTTTTCAGGAGTAGGTACATAGTATTTTGTTGTCACTTATGGCATAATGTCCCATGGTGTGGGGTGGGGAATACTAAATCTAAGTTTCCCCTGGGGGTTGGGCATTTGATGTTCAAATTCCCACCCTTGCCCCACCCTCCTCCTACTGGGGAGGGTGGGGCATAACTTTGATAGCTGCATAAGGATATAAATGCTGTGTTTCCTATCACACACACCTCCTGACAGTATGTGAACAACAACAAAGAGGCTGACAATGAATGGTTCAAGCTGGAATCTAATAAGGAAGGAACCAGGGTACCACAACTGTGTTGGAATTATGACAGATATAATACCTATTGTGGACTTATAAGTATACTGTCAATTTATCAAAGTCTCAGAGATTGTGGTGATAAGATATATTTAATTTATAATGAGCAAAATGTATACAACCATGCACTGAACAGCCCATGAGCACCACAAATTGATTGATCAAAGCTCTGCAGTTTGGTATTACAAAACTTTGCTTACAAGAGTGCTGCTGTTCATGACCGTTACAACTAATACATTACTATAGTATATGTATAATGTGTTCCAGTTTCCATGCATTGCCCCCTGTGCACATGGCGACAGCAGTGTAGAGACCTGACGGAATATTAATATGAAAGACTACTGTTGAGCTATGTTACGTGAATACTGCACTCTTAATAATCAAAGCCGCATCTTTTTTTTTTTGCGCAATCCTAGGATTGCGCAAAGTATTACGCTGCACAATCCTAGGATTGCGCAAAGTATTATGCTGCGCAATCCTAGGATATTGCACAAAGTATTCTGCTGCACAATCCTAGGATTGCACAAAGTATTATGCTGCGCAATCCTACAAAGTATTCTGCTGCGCAGTCCTAGAATTGTGTCAAGTATTTTACTGCGCAATCCTAGGATTGCGCAAAGTATTATGTTGCGCAATCCTAGGATTGCGCAAAGTATTCTGCTGCGCAATCCTAGGATTGCACAAAGTATTATGGCGCAATCCTAGGATTGCGCAAAGTATTCTGCTGCGCAATCCTAGGATTGCGCAAAGTATTATGCTGTGCAATCCTAGGATTGTGTCAAGTATTCTGCTGCGCAATCCTAAGTATTATGGCGCAATCCTAGGATTGTGTCAAGTATTTTACTGCGCAATCCTAGGATTGCGCAAAGTATTCTGCTGCGCAATCCTAGGATTGCACAAAGTATTATGTTGCGCAATCCTGCAAAGTATTCTGCTGCGCAATCCTAGGATTGCGCAAAGTATTATGCTGCGCAATCCTGCAAAGTATTCTGCTGCGCACTCCTGGGATTGTGTCAAGTATTCTGCTGCACTGACAATCCTAGGATTGTGCAAACTGTTCTGCTGCGCAATGCTGTGGACAGGCACATTATTTTTCTTCAGGAAATTTTGAAGTTTTTTTTGGTAATATGTATAATATGTCTTATTATAATATTATGTCAGTTAACAACAAACCACCCTCCATTTAAAACAAATACGGTCATGAATAAACACAAATACGTAATAGTTGTAGCATGGCCTCGAGTGCCATATGTGAGATATGGACACAGTTGACACAGGAAGCCCGAGGGCCGTAGGCCCGAGGGCTTCCTGTGGCAACTGTGTCCATATCTCCATATGGCGCGAGAGAAGCCATGCTACAACTAATTTGTAGCAATTTAGATTGTAACCATGGTGCATTACACGCTTCACTGGTGCTTTGGTTGGGAAAGTTTTTACAGATAATTGCCCTAATTGGATAGTGGCACAGTAGTGACGTCACTACTGAGCCAATATCTCATATTGGCTCAGCTATGAGTCACTGCAATGCCAATATCTCATATTGGCATTGTTTACACAAGAACAGCTACTTTATGCTAAATGTAGGCCCAGCCGGCCCTTTTGATGTAAGGCTTCACCATGCTACAAGTAGTTTTATCTCCTGGTCAAAATGAAGCACTATCTTTTGTATGGAAGGGTAGCTGCTTCACTTTATTCCTTACGTTCCTTTTCAGGTGGTTTGGCAAGTGCTGGCACGTGCACAACCTTCTGAAATACGAGTTTGATGTGGAGTTTGACGTGAGTAAGCTGCATGGTGTCACTGTGTATTGAGTCTCATAGTTATGATGGTACAGGTAGAAGACCTGCATGTGTGGTTACCATGCTGTGTCAGTCAGTAGTCGAGTGCTCTGGCCAGATGCAGTTGCAAAGAGCAGCACTATCGAAGCATATTGTATCAGATTGCCTTCACCCCAAGACAGCAGGATGCAATATCGTATACCTTGTGACAAAGACGTCCCTGCATATATTATTATATAGCTAACTGTCCGTTTTGTTTTGTTTTATAAACAGTGGCTATAGCAGACTATAATAATAATATACTCATGTTGCTGCCGTAGCGCTTACGCCATTGACCACGCACCCACAGACGCAGGCGGAGCTTGTAAGACCTCCAGTCAGAGGACAAGAGCAAGAACAACCAGAGACCACACAGACTATATGAATTATTATGGATTTTTTTATTATAATTATTGTTAAGTACTTCTATTTCTTTCAGTTGTGTACTTTGTCCGTATTTACATATAATTGTGCAGTACTTTCGTATATATGATATAGCTTTAAGTATTGTGTAAACGATACGAAGGTAGCTTGTGTAGTGTAACTATAAGAATGTCATATATAAATAGTGGTACAAACCTCAGCTTTAACATACACTATGGATGTCGTTGTACCAGAAGCAAAGCTGTTCATTCTTCAACAGTGTGGATTATGAATTCCGAGTTCGAAAAGTGCTTCCTAACTTCGCAAACTGTTATCCAACACCGGGAACAGTTTTCCGACATTGGAAACAGTTTCCCGATACCGTAAAATAGCTTGGAACTGTTCCCCGACATCGAAAATCGTTTTCCAATATCGGAACTGTTCCCCAACATCGGAAACCGTTTTCCGATATCGGAAACTGTTCCCTGACATCGGAAACCGTTTTCCGATATCGGGAAGTAGTTCGGAACTGTTTCCCGACATTGGGAATTGAATCCCGAGTGCGTGACAATTCCCGAAGTCAGAAACCTTTTCCGAACTCGGCTCTACTGCACGTGCATGTTTAGAAGCTCAAAGTGCTGTGCACTGTAACCACGAAGCCGCCAAGTGCGACCACAAATTAAATTTCGATCACATGATAAATTTAATATCCGGTAAGCATTTCTTAAATTCTACGGTACTACAACGGCGCGCGTAGTGAAAAGGGAGACACTCCTTATGTGCATTGAGCGATTAGTTGCCGCTCGGCAATTAACTCGCTGTGGCCTAATTTCCTCAGGGAATCTAGTTACTAGGCAAATGCAGGACATTGTGGGGCGAGCCTGAGCGAGTGTCTGTGCATTATATTAGCAAATGGGCATTTCAAAGTGGAAGTAATACAACAGTGATCGGATTGTATGACTAGATAGGGCTCATAGATACTGCAGTAACCAGCATGGACACTATAACCTGTTGTAGCTGCTACAAATCACTACAGTCTACTAAGATAGCAAACAAGACTACATCCAGCAGTGTTCAAGCATAGCTTCAAGCTATGTGAAGCTATATTATCTATGGTTAAAGTCTAAGCATACATAAAGACAAGGCTGAAGATTGTGCTCAGTTACTAGTAATTCTAGGTTAAATGTACCTGAAACTAAATGCTGGTTGGGCTGATCTCTTCTTGCTGCAGCTGTTACCGACAGTGCTGACTCAGCCATTTCGCAATGCGTTTGCAGTTAACCAAAACTGGATTACTACCACTGTCTAGCCCTTCTTCGCCATGTAAGCAACATAAAAACTAACTTTTATTGACGTACCTTGGCCTATTGGGCCTGCAAACTTCCAGTAGCTTCCATTCTGTCTGCTCGTGCACACACAATTTATTAAACGCAGTGGCGTACGCGTACTACGCGTAATGCGCTTCGCATACGTAATTACGTAATGCGTAATACGCAAAATTAGAATTTTGTATTTAGATTCGGTAGACGTACGTACCATAATAATATACATAGACACGATAGCAGAATTCGACTCGCTAGTGTGGGGCTCGCTCAGGCTCGCCCCAATTATGCTCGCATTACGCTCGATGCTTTCGCGTATATATACTAGGCAAATGCAGGACATTGTGGGGCGAGCCTGAGCGAGTGTACAGCATACATGCATGGGAGGTATTGCAATATGACAGTAGACTATGATCACTAATGGTCATAATCCAGATGGGCATACATGGACATCAATATAAAAACAACAACTGGGTAGCGAGTATCTTCTTGTCTTAAATTCTTGTCATGCATGATGTGGTTGAGGACGCAGGTTCACCTGTGATAAATATGTATTGTGTGCTACAGTGCATGCTCGGGAGAAAGAAATGTAGTGTTAGATAACAGCAAATGCATACATGACTGTAGCAATAATTACACCGTAAATTCTCGGAAAACAAGGGAATACTTGTAAATCAAATTCAGATAACATACAAGTTTGAGAGCTAACACATCCATGAACTTACGTAATGGAGAAAGAGTCTGTCAAGTCCTGGTGGATATTTGGCACCATCAGATTTAGTACATATGTTCATGTATATAGTTACACATCAGTGTAACGTTCATCACACGATCTCTGAACGTGTTATAGTGCAAGGAATCATCAGTTGGTGCACACTATACCTGTATGTGGTGCATGTATGCATTGTGTTTGTGTGTGCTCGAGAAAAAATAAGTAAATACACATAGATGAGGAGTGGAGCAAATATATGCTGTGGGACCTATGAGGTAAGTAATGCAGTGTACATGTACAAACGTGTGTGTGCTTCGAATATTGATAGGTATCACTTACGTGTGTCAAGCTGTACATCAGAATTTGCTGTTGATGTTTGAAGTAGTGAGACATCAGCTGTTGAGAGGAGATCAAGTAGAAGAACAGCTACCAATACAGGAGCATAAGGAGAGGAATCAAGACGGGAACGTGGTTCAGGGAATGGAGAGTAAACTGTTCCTTATGTAGTGTCCATCTGGGGAAGGGAGGGTGAATCGGGAGGCAATGGCATAGTCATCTGCAGTTCTTTCAGTCGGCTGTCTTCTATCTGTCGTTCCTGTAAGCGCTGACTTTTGGCTAGGTTTGCCACCCGCTGGAAAGGAAATGGTGGATCAAACAGCAGGTCAGTCAAGCGACGAACACGAGAGCAGGCAACAAATGTCAATCCAGACGAGAACTCCTTCTTTCCAACGTCAACTACCACCTTGTCTAGTGTGAGACCTTGCGCCTTGTGGATGGTAACAGCCCAGGCCAGCTTCAGGGGGAGTTGCAGGCGTGAGCACTGGGCACCTGATGTAGACCAAGTGCGACGGATAGGGGTAATGGGAACAGTGTCGTCGGTGAGGGTGGGTCCAGAGTAGCAATCGAAACGTACCATGACGGCAGTTGGTAGATCGGGTGGACCTCCACTGCGGTAGCAAATGGCAACAACTGTCCCCATGGCACCATTGACCAATCCGACGTCCACCCAGAGATTGGTGGTGAGCATCACACGGGCACCGTGAGCAAGGCAGATGACTGGTTGTAGTCCTGCTGCATCATCAGGGGAAGCCTTGGATGCATTTGGTCCCGTGTGGATAGCTTTGATGGTAGCAATCGGTTGGCCATTGGCACGAAGTCTGGCAACATTATGCTCCACAACGGCTTCAACGGTGGGATGGAGGTGTAGGGCTGTGACGAAGGGAGCCAGGTCTCGCACTTGTGCAGGTGTCTGCTTCATTAGATGTTGCCAGTCTGCTGTGGTCACTTCAGCATCCCTGAGGCGGAGAAGGATGTCACGAAAGAGCACTTGATCGGGATCCTGTCCTGACTGGCGCATCACTTGATCCAGGATGACAGCATGGTCGAAGAGTTGGTAGGCAGCTTTGCCGAGGTCGGACAGTGCTGTCCGGGACAGTGTGGTATACAAGGGCAGATCCATCACTGGAGGGAGTTGCCCGAAGTCCCCGAACAACAAACAAGAGCAGCCTCCAAACACTTCGTCGGCACGATGGGGAAACACTTGGCGAAGGCGCTTGTCGACTTGCCCAAGAATCTTTCTCCCCACCATTGACATTTCATCAATGATGAGGTACTTCATGCTGGCTAGAGACTGCTGCATCTGGTGAAGGCGCTCTCCCTCAAGGTCTTTGTAGTCAGCCTTGGTGGGAAGGCTTAGGAGGGAATGCAGGGTGTAGCCATTGACATTGAAGGCTGCCACGCCAGTGGGTGCTGCCACAAACACTCGGTCCTGTAGAAGAAGTCTGAGGCTGTGAATGAGATATGACTTGCCAGTCCCTGCAGTTCCGGAGACAATCATTCTGAGTGGTGGTGAAGCGTCAGATTCCAAATGCTGACGCACAATGGTGTAGGCAAGAAGCTGCTTCCCTTGTAGCTGCTGTGGGTCAGCAGTGGTTGTAAAGGTGTGCTGTGCAGCAGACTGCCGTTGTTGTGAAATGAAGGATGGCACTTCCTCCAGGTTGGGGTATGCACGAGCTGCATCCGTCCAATCAACTTCTTGCTGTGAGTCAGTGTCTGGCTGAAGCTCAAAACTGCGTTGGCAGACCAACATCCATTCTTCAATGGCTCTAGGAGGAGACTGGCTGTGTTGTTCATCATGTTCCTGAAGGATAAATGATAGCTATTAATGTGATGTGCGTATATGTATATATGCCACGATACACCCTTGTTAGAGGCTTTGCATAATGTCAAACAGTGAAATAATGGTTTAAGGTCATGTATACCTCGGTGTCGTCCTCGGTAGGTTGTTGAGACTGCTGCTGGAGTCTGTAGATGTCGTCTTCCAGGGAAGGGGGAATATTGCCGGATTGAAGGAAAATGGCATACGCAGCAGCATAGGTGTCACTTCCTGCTAGAAGTTCCTCCTGTCGACGGAAAGGCTGGTACATCATCAATTTCTGCTGGCAATACTGCTCATACTTTGGACCGCTGGGATCAGGAGAGCAGTACGGACGTACAATGACGACGACATTCTTTCTTCTACGAGATGGCTCTGAACCCAGCTCCTTGGGCACGGAGTACTGCTGAACGAAGTGCAGAAGAGTGATCTCATGGAATTGTGGAGTAGTAGGACGGGCAACGTAGTGGTCCAGTGCTGACGGTGCAGTTGCTGGCCGATCTTCATTCAATTGCTCCTCTACAGCACGAGATCCATCCAGACTGAGCATAACGAAGTCTCGAGATGCTCTGAACATCGGCAGCTGGAGAACCAGATGGCATGTTTCTTGGGCTGAGTAGTCTCTCTCTCCGACACTGTTGATCAGGAGCTTCTGCACAGCCTTCAGGGAAGTGTTGTCGTCCTTGAGACTCCTCACGATGGTAGAGAAGATCTCTTTCAGTGGCTGGGACCGGGGCTCACACTTGGTGGCATACTTTGCACAGTATTCGATCACTCTGTGCCGAGATACACAGTACTGGATATCAACGTTGGCACGCCATGCAGACAGCTGAACTGGGTTGTGACTGTTGACCAGACCATCATTTCGTGCTGTCAACAACTCTGGCTCTCCATTATCTACTGAAAGGGTCGTCTCCGGCTGTAGTGGCTTTGGATAGCCAAATCGGCACTTTTGCTGGCCGTCCCGAGTACGTAGGCAGTATGCAGCAGAGCAGCGGGTGTGACGCTGGCAAGTAGCAACAAGGTCAGTCAAGTCTTGCTGGAAATCCTCGACCTCAGAATACGGCTTGTTGCAGATGTGGGGATCTGTCTTGGGAGGAGGAGCGGTATCTGCATTACTTCCATCAGGTAGAACAGCTGGGTTGACAGTGGTCACAATCCGATCGACGTACTGAAGGAGTTCTTGCTTTGCTGCATCAGAGCTATCGGTTGAGGTAAGCACCTGCTCCACATCAGGGGCATCAGGAAACCAAGCCAGACCGTGGACATGAGCGCTCCCACGGTGCTGCCACTCAAAACGCATCCAGTAGTCAGTAGCACCAAGTACACCGACATAGAAAGCATCAATGAATTTCTGGATGCGATGATGGAAGAACCAGTCAGCGATGGCTGGGTTCTCCACCAGTGCTCGGTTCCGGCTGGAGCTGGAGTCGGGGTCATCGGGGCAGATCAGACGTGCAAGCTCTGGCCACTGGAGGTCAGCTGCACTGTGCGTGAAGAACACAGTAGGTAGACCAAGTGTGTCTACCATGGCAATGAGCCGACTCCGCTGTTTCATCCAGTAGTGTCTCGTCCCACGCAGACTTGCAGCATAGTGCAGCACACGATTGGAAAAGGCTTCTCCGTCACGGCCAACCATGTCGCGAAGGTCTTCGACTGATAGTTGGGCATCTTGTGGGTGTTGACGAACGTAGATCCGGCCGGTCTGGAGAGCACGCCAGCGCATCTCAGTGTTGAGAGCGAAGTAACGGAATCGAGGGTGTTTGGCAAATCGACCGTCTTCATACATCATGAGATGCTTGAAGTAGTTCCCAATAGTGACTGCATGCTGTCGTGGGGCTACAAAGTCAGTGGCACCGGATGGGAATAGTGTCGGGAAGGCACATGACATGTAGCCCTCAGTGTTGAATTCATTGATGGGTGTACTGCCACTGGGAGGCCACATGACTGCTGGGGGAGCTGCAGATGGCTGACTAGACTGGGACTCCTGCACTGACTTCCTGACTGTCTCCTGCTCAGTCATCCCCGGATTCAGATTGATGGGGACAAAAGTTGTCGCTAGATGAGCATTGTAGGGGTCGGCATCTTCACATTGTGTGGGTGGTGTTTCCTGATCACTGGCACCAGGAGAGTCCAGTGTGATGGAGTGTAGGCCAGTGATGTCACCGTCCTCTGGTAGCAGAGCAAGAGCATCAGGGTCAATGCAAATGTTGCGGTAGTAGATGTTGTTAGCCAGCAACCATTGTAGTGCATGAAGCACTACCGACCTTCTCACACGGAAGTCACGGTGCGACTGGTTCGCTCCTTGCTTTCTTACAATTATGACATCGAGCTGACTTGGCAGTTGTGGCAAGCTGGTGGCAAATGAGGTGATGTCCTGGGGCAGATTAACAACATGCCCGCTGTAGCCGTATTGCCCGTGTGGTAAACGGTAGAGCGACATGATGGGCAAAACTGCAGATATCAACATCTCCTCCACCTGGGTCAAATCCTACAATGCAGACAGATATACATAGTGGTTAAATTACATGACGTTACAATTAAAATAGGTATGGTGGTTGATCTTTCAACTGTCACATACAGCAAATACAATTACCTGCAGTTGTGTCGGGATGGGGCTGGGATGCATGTTATTGCCGGTGGAGTACACTTTGGGTGTATGCTTGTCCTGGCTACAGCGTACACACTCGGTAGATCCAGGGCGGAGGTGCAGACCTGGGAATGCTTCCGAACACGTGCTGCATCTTGACACCTCCAGTGCAGCCATATGTGCATGGAACTTCTGCATCTTGGCTTGTACAGAACGCTGTTGAAGAAGTGGGAGATTCAACTGGCCAAGTGTTCTCTGCTCCCTGTGGCTCTCTCTGTCATGTTGTAGCCTAATCTCCCTCTCTCCTGCATTCTCAGCAGCAAGTCTCTCCCTCTGAGAACTACTCATCTGCTGCAGCCTCACCTCTCTCTCCTCGACAGTTTCAGTAGCTAGTCTCTCCACTTGAGAACTTGTCATTTGCTGCAGCCTCGCCTCTCTCTCCTCGACAGTTTCAGTAGCTAGTCTCTCCACTTGAGAACTTGTCATTTGCTGCAGCCTCGCCTCTCTCTCCTCGACAGTTTCAGTAGCTAGTCTCTCCGCTTGAGAACTTGTCATTTGCTGCAGCCTCGCCTCTCTCTCCTCGACAGTTTCAGTAGCTAGTCTCTCCGCTTGAGAACTTGTCATTTGCTGCAGCCTCGCCTCTCTCTCCTCGACAGTTTCAGTAGCTAGTCTCTCCGCTTGAGAACTTGTCATTTGCTGCAGCCTCGCCTCTCTCTCCTCGACAGTTTCAGTAGCTAGTCTCTCCGCTCGAGAACTTCTCATTTGCTGCAGCCTCGCCTCTCTCTCCTCGACAGTTTCAGTAGCTAGTCTCTCCGCTCGAGAACTTCTCACTTGCTGCAGCCTCGCCTCTCTCTCCTCGGGACCCTCAGCAGCTAGACGCTCCCTCCTTCGCTGTAGAATAGCGTCTCTTTTCTCGTCAGCCTGAGCATGGCGCCTAGCCCTTTCCCTATCTCTTCGTCTTCTTAACCTTCATTAAATAGACAGATAACATATTTTTAGCAGGGGTTCAGATTAGCAGAATGCTTGTCTTCCACCAACCTTGCCTCTCTTTGTTCTGGTTTCTCGGAAGCACGACGTTCCCTTTCACGTTCTCGCCGTCTTCGAAGCCTCTCCTCTCTCGCTGCATCGGTAGCTGATTGTTGTGGTTGAGATCTCTCCTGAAGCACTTCTGGAACCGGCGGCGGTGAAGTATCCATAGTAGTAGGCGACGAAGTATCCATGACAGTATTCAAAAGGTTGGTAGCAATACTTTTTCTAATTCAAATTTGAATTAGTACGCACGTGGTTAACGTTACGTCATGCGTAATACGCAAAAATAGACTTTTGTACACATATTCGGTAAGACGTACGTACCAAACATATATATATATATATATATATATATACAGACGCGGGGGCAGAATTCGACTCGCTAGTGTGGGGCTCGCTCAGGCTCGCCCCAATTATGCTTGCCAACCAGCTCGCCCCTAACTGTAGCGCAAGCAGACCAGACCAGACCCTACTCCAGGTGGGTCTGGCGCGCGAGACTAGGAGCAGATTCGGTGACCTCGACAAGCTCGAAAACTGCAAGCAGTGTGGTGCGTCTCATTTGTGATGTCAGTATACAGTATTAAAGCACGTTTGTTACAATAATTAGCTAGCTCATGGCTCAATGTAATACCAAGTGCCGCAACTTAGTCGCTGGAAGCAGCTTAGTCTCGCGATCAGCCTCACTCTCGTGATTATTTGCTTAGGACCATTCATAGGGCTCAGCTAATCCCTGTATGTCTTGCCCTGCAGTGTTCACTTATTTTCCTCTTATCCAGTTCAGATATGCAGGCTGGGCGGGGAGCAGTGTGGATAGGTTCTGGACTTCGTTAGGGTTTAGTTTTTGTGTGCCTAGCTAGCTATGTTAGTGAGCTGGGTGTGTTTTTATTTGCGTTTTTTCCCAGAGGGTATTTTTTTCTCAAGAAGTAGAGTTTTTTTTCCCCTGGGGTCATGTGGCCGGTGGCTCCTCAATATTAATTTTGTTTTTGTTGTTGGCCCTCAGCTCTTGTATGTGTTCTGTATGCTCAGTCGATCTGTTCTGGAGTTCATGCGCTGTATGCTTTCAGTTGAGCAGATGTAAGTCTTATGCAGGGCCGTCGGAAGCTCTCTAGGGGTGGAGCGGCCATCGGTCGCGATGCCAGAGGCCGCACAGCGGCCGCTGCGGCCGACAGTATTTCATTATTCGATTATTCAGCTCAGCTGCCTAGAAATTGCTCTCGTAGCGTCTCGCTACATTGAAGGTCGTGCACTGACATCATGTAGCTCTATACTCTCTCTCTCAATACAGGCAGAGATCAAGCATACAGCCATCTTTCTCGAGCTACTCGGACAGAAATACGCGAGTTCAAAGTTCAATGGCCACACGGAAAAAAATTTGGCACGAAAAGCCCCTATAACAATGCATTCCAACAAATCAACCATGACTATCAACATGTTTCTCGTACATAGGTACTAGAAATAATCAGCAACTGATATTTAGAGTATTCGATTACAATATATGCACATAAAGCTGCAACTGAGATAACCCTAGCTGGGTTAAAGTAACCCTTCTGTTTTTGCTGTGTATATGACACCAGACGTTGCAACATTGCACCATTTGCTGCATTCTCATAATCCAGTCAGAAATACTATACATTTTACCTCCCAAATCCTTTTGTCTGTACAGCCTATTTTTGAATTGTGCTCAACACTTTCAATTTCCCCAAGCACTTTTGCGTGTTTTTTTTTTGTTGCGGATATCACCCAACTTACCTTCTTCTCTTATGCAGCCTTTGCAGACTGTCACCCAACTTGCCTTGTCCCCTTATCGGACCCCTGTAGACGCCACTGACCTTCAGTCATGTCTAAGAATGAGAGCAAGAAGCCATGGCTGGATGCTGGGAACAACGTGGATGACGGAATGCCCCCAGGCTACATCCCTCCCAACATAACCTCTCGCTGCACCTGGGCCCTCGGCAAGCCTCCCAGCGAGTCCCCCCACCCACACAAGCCACAACAGTAAGAACATAGATATTGTGGAGTGGAATCTCAATAATGTGAGCCATGGCCATCTATAACTACTTTGTAAGTCACATACAGAAGTTTATAGATTGGTTGTCCAGCAAATGGGAGTTGACTGTTAGCCTTGTGCCACACAGCCTAGCCTACTTGAGCACTTGAGACTGGTAGCTCTTTCCAACTCCTGCACACCTGTGCTCCTGTATCACTGTGTCTATATTGTAGCCATGTGTGTATAACCAGGGTTCTGCCTACACTGGTCGGCAGTGGTCGGGTCTGACCACCTCTCAGCATTTTTGACCACCTCAGGTATTTTTACCACTACTTAATTACAGTACTATTAATATGGGAAAGAGTCCGTTTAGCATGCAATAGGTATCAGGGTGGTCGATTCTTCACCTCCACTCAAAATGACCTCGGCAGATCTCTGTACAATAGAGAACAAACCCTCTTCTTGGCTTCAGCACATGTTTAGTCTATTGAGCTAGACCCTCTCTGTGCCCACTGCCAGAAAGGCTAGAGAGGGTCTAGCAGATGTCATTAGTAGTATTCATGACTAGCTGACCAATCAGATTTTACTATTTCCTTTGGGAATAGTAACACATGAGTAGTGTTGTGTGAAACACTGCCTGTTTGCTGTGGGTGGCCTGTATGTGATCAGTACGTGGTTGCTAGGATGTTGAGGCAATGGCCTGATTATGTGATGAGTGGTTGCTAGGTTGAGGTGGTATAGTTTAATTATGTGATAAGTGGTTGCTAGGTTGAGGCAATGGCCTGATTATGTGATGAGTGGTTGCTAGGTTGAGGTGGTATAGTTTAATTATGTGATAAGTGGTTGCTACAGGGACGGCGCCGCCTGGTCAGGTTTCAACCTGACCACTTTTCAGACAAATATTTTGTAGAGGGATCATCGCTGTATCGTTGCTGCGAATTGCATATCTCTCTCTCCTAGCACAGCGCAGTAACTCGACTCAGTACGCGAATAAAGCGGCCACGCCCGACGAGCGTAAGAACAGTGCTCTGCAGATTTCAATGTGATTGGTTTCAGGGCGAAAAGAAGCTACGAGAGGCCATGAGAGCGCTTCCTGCCTGCTGAAAAGAGAAGGCAAAAATTTTTTCCGCGCGAATACAAAATGTTTAACCTGACCAGTCAAAATTTCGTGGCTCCGGCCCTGTGCTAGGTTGAGGCAGTGGCCTGTGGTATAGTTTAATTATGTGATAATATTATTTGTCTATGTCTGTGATAATATTATTTGGTGCTAGGTTGAGGCAATAACTGTAAACTAATGACATTCCGCTAGATCTTTCCTGTGGGCGCAGAGTAGTCTCGTGCCCAGACGTCCACGCCCTCCAGGCGAAGAAGCGTCTGGTGCCTTGATTTAAATTTCTCGTTAGTAACACCTGAGTCATCTGGAATGTCAGCTGACAAATGAAATCGTAGAGTGCGTAATTAAAAATGATTACGTCACCGAACAGTCGAAGTGTTAAAAGCGCGATGGCTGCTGTAGAAGAAGACTATTGTATACCTATGGCTATCTTTGACTCTAGGACTCTTACGAGGCGTATGCTTTTCGTCATCTGGGCACTCATCTATTTGCTGGAACAGCTCAGTGACAGGCGGTAAAGAGAACTTGCTTCGTAGCTCGTTGATGATACACTTCGCAGCTTCTAAAGACCTTTCAGCCCACTCCAACTCCGAGAAGCATGGTTTATAGCAATACTGTATCCTCGTACCACCCGCCGTCCCAGCACCGCCAGCTAACTCAAGCTCCGGGTTGACGACTGAAACCAAGAAATCCACCACCCTTTTGTTAGCGGCTGATGCTTCGGGGTTTAGAGAGCGTCACTAACTGCATGAAGGTAGAGTCACACAACAAATAGCACATGAACAGATAGGAATATCCATCTTTGAGTTGCTCTGATAACTGCATTCTTGGTATGCGGAGGCAGGGTTAAGCAATTGGTTTGTCTGTCTGTCTGTCTGAAAAAAGTTTCGAATATCTCTCCACTAGGCGATTTTGCGCGTTTAGTGCCTTCAAAACACAGTGTTAATGATGATAGTTGCCGTATCTTATTTATGTGTAGCTGATCGGCTCAAAAGCAGTTCTGTTCTCGGGATTTCCAGCTCTTTTTTATTGTCGGTGTTGTCCACCATTTTTAATATGGCAATGGTTATGCCCACACAATCACGATGCAGCTTGCTATCAAGTTTTGAATCAGAGCTTATCGCCGAAAAAGGTTACAGGCTACAGACACTGCTGCTATAGTCTGTGAAAAGTCGGGATGGCTATAAACTAATTTGCAGCGTTTGGAGACCTGAGGCCTTCACTGCTAGGAGCCAGTGTAAGCCAAAATTGGCAGTAAACATTGCGGGCAGAAAAAAATATGTGCTTGAGCAGCTGTAGCTCCATAACGAAGTACACTAGAATCATGACACTATCGGCTAAAAGTCACCGGTTCTAACAATTACAGTTTGTGGGATGACATCCCCACAGGTTTTGGAGCTATGGGCCTCTGAAGTTTGGCAGTATTTGGAAATACTACTGAAATAGCCAAAGTTTAACTTAAATGTGTGTAGACAGAAGTCTGTGTATATCCACATTCAGTTACAACCTCCTATGCCATTGCTGCTATACTGTCTTGAGCGTGGGGTATGTGTTCTTGGAACATCTCTAGTTGCCTCTAAGTATAATCCTATTACAAGTTGTACACCACTTTTTGCCATCTAGAGCTAAGCTAGCTTCACTACTTTGGCCTACTGAGACTGTAAACTTCCATTGTCCTCGTAGCTATATTGGCATAGTAATGTAATGATGTAACTTAACGCGTGTGATAATTGCGGACGAACACACACACAGACAGACACGGGAACATAAAGCAATCTTTTAGTTCCAGCCGAGTATATGGTTCGCATGCACCTGGCTGGTAAAAAGCTGCGACTGGGTATGAGGATAGTTTCAACCTGTGCATATAGCTGGGTCTTCTAGTGCTGCAGATGGTGTCATATCTGAATAGCTCTTTGGAATGTACTGATCTGGTTGCCTTCCTTTGTCCCAGCAATCCCAACGTCCACTGCTCCATTCTGAGCAACATTTTGGAGATGGTGGGTAACACACCTTTGGTCAGGCTGGACAAGATAGCCAAGAGTGAAGGACTAGAGTGCGACTTATGTGAGTCTGTGAATGGATATGTGTGTGTGAGCCTATAGGATGTGTGTGTGTGTGTGCATGTGTGTGTGTGTGTGTATGTGTGAGTGTGTGTGTGTGTGTGTGTGTGTGAGTATGTGTGTGTGTGTGTGTGTGTGAGTGTGTGTGTGTGTGACATGTACGTGTGTGTGTGTGTGTGTGTGTGTGTGTGTGTGTGCATATGTATGCATGTGTGACCACTCCCTGCCAGGTTGGCACACCCTTTTAGAGGGTACCAACCAAGAAGATGAAGCATTGTTTACAGCTAAAAGTGGTCCTTCAGCCCACGATAGTTCCTGGGGGTTGAACTCTCCCGTTCAGAATACTAGGGAATCCGTCACACTCAATCACTGGAGATTTATATACAATAGCAGTACAGAGAGAGTCTAGTACCAACTTTACTAGGTGAATGCAGAGCATTGTGGGGCGAGCATGAGTGAGGTTAACTGGCTTTTCAGTGGCCTGGAGACATACATGTAGCAGCTCTTCTCTGTCGGTGTCGCTGAAGCCTGGCATTGGGAGACTCCGGCTGCAATCTAGTTCGTGCAGGCATACTCGCTACTTGCTATTAACTCACTGTCTGACAGTCTGTGGTATCATAATAGTGGTAAGGACTGCTGTATAGGCCACGTGGAGTGACGATATATCAATATGCGTGTGGTATGAAACATTTGTGAACGTTGTATTGGATACGCAAATGATATGTGGTATGCGACGGACCATACAACGAAAGGACGTACAGACTAAATTCAAAATTGAACACGCTAGTGTGGGGCTCGCTCACACTCTCTCAATTAAGTGTATGTGCAGTAAGGAGGGTTAGAATATGCTAATTTGAAGTGTGTATTACATCATCTCACCAGTTGGCAAGTGTGAGTTCTTCAATGCGGGAGGCTCGGTGAAGGACCGCATCGGGCTGCGGATGGTGCAGGAGGCAGAGAGGGACGGGATACTGCGTCCTGGGGACACCATCATTGAGCCAACCTCTGGAAACACAGGTCAGCTAATGGACGGTGTTCTTTTGCTTTGTTAGTCTTTTCTACTTTTAGGATGAAGTAGAACCTGGGACTGGGGTGCAAACCCAGGCCAGGTCACCGACCCAGGTCAGGTCACCAACCCAGGTCAGGTCGCTGCCACTTAGCCTGTCATCCATGAGGGGTATATTAGCAGTTGCCCGTCGGGGACCACAAGGAGGTGGGTGTGGTATCCCTGCGTATTTGACCTGTGACCTCGTTCCCGGGACCACGGGGAGGTGTGGGTGGCCTCCCCTGTGCACATGACCTCTGTCCAGGCTCTTGTCCCAAAATACTTTGTACTGCGAGCAACAATGGCTGGGCAGAGGCCTGGGACCATGGCTACACGATCTCTCTAGTTTTGTGAGTAAGAGGATGGTCTTTGGGAAACAATGATGATGACTGCACTATTGCTTGATACGGACATCTTTTCTTCAAATGCTTAGCTATCCCAACGATCAGGTTATTTGTAGCAGCTGGGCAGATTTTAGCTGAATTTGCTTCCTTTGTGTCCAGCTGTACTGTTACAATCTTCCCTCCCACCCTCTCTGTAGCTACTAGTTCTATAGAACAGAGCCTAGCCATGGGCTCACTTCTTAACCTCCCCACCTCCCTCTCACAGGCATTGGCGTGGCTCTGGCCTGCGCCGTGAAGGGGTACAAATGTGTCTTTTGTATCCCAGAGAGGATGAGCAATGAAAAGGCAAGTGATGACAGTTGTGATGTAATGATGATGTTACCACACAGTGTGTTAATACTGTTCCAACAACACAGTATACTGGGTGAATAGCAGCTTTTTTTTCTTACTATACCTGTCACTCACGTACTATTCTCATTCTTTGGAGTTAGAGATCTGGACAAGTTTACCACATACTTTTACTAAGGAAGACTTACTACAGCTCCCCAGTTAGTCGAGTTTGTGTAGCCTCTGTATATATAAGTAGAGATATGAGCGCTATTAATAGACGGCACGTTCGAGCGATATGCTTATGAGTTTCAAGCAGCCCGCCTCGTCTCTCGAATCACCCGTAGCAGCCATGGCTGATCCTTGAAAATATGTAGCAGACAGAGAGACAGCAATCTTCCAAAGACCGGTTACTATTTTGTAGCTTCTCCAGCATTGTCATGCATGGCTGCAGGTCAATTGTTATTTTAGCGACAGACTGGCTTATGACCTGATTTAAATTACATCCATTTCTACTCGACCTCTGTACTTTACATTCGGAAGTGTGATTACCCTCGATATTATATTGTATTATTTACGCCCCCTTCTTATCTTTACACTTGGCAGCTAGTGTATCAAATACTGCTTAGTGTCAAGTTACTACTCTATATAATATATGCATTTAGCTTTTGGGTAGCCCAGTAATATGCTAGCATAATTGGGCCACCCTATGATATATTACTACAGAGGAAGCCTTTTAACAAGCATTGGGTCGTCCTTGTCCCCAGGCTCTCCAATAGGGAGAGTCTGGTAGCTATCTTTCTTATTTGAGTGATGTTCAAGTAGAAATGCTTTAGGCCACAGACTGAGATACTGAAGCAATATCTCTGACAACAGGAGAAATGCTAGCTTAAGAGGAGAGCCTGTGGACAAGGCTAGATTAGGGTTAGGATTAGGGTTAGGGTTAGGAAATGGCGGTTAACTCTAAGTAAGGTCTTCCTAAGGAGATAATGTAATTGCTGCCCCTCAGATTGCAGTTTTGAAGGCCCTCGGTGCTGATATTGTGAGGACGCCGACTTCTGCTGCCTATAATGACCCTGGTTAGTACACATACACACACACACACACGCAGCACATGCATACCGGGTCAAAGATTGAGTGATATTCATTCCTATTCTGCAGAATCTCATGTTGGAATGGCATGGAAACTGAAGAATGAGATCCCAAACTCCCATATTCTGGACCAGGTCGGTTTCAGTTTCATAACTTCCTAAAATCGAAATCTTATAAACATCTATGCACACACACCCACGCACACCAACACACATGCACCACACACAACACACACACATACACATGTACACTCATGGATCAGTAAAAAAGGAATTGTCATATTGACGAGAGTCATTTTGTTATTTGGGATGGAAACGAGTGCGCACATTACATATGCACATGGACACATACGCCAAGATGGTAGCAGTATCTGGAGGGAGTTCATCAAGAAATGAATAACACACATTAACAGTACAGTAGTTTACTCATGCATTAAAATGGTAGCCTAGCAATGTTATAGTTCTGATGCAGATGAGTAAGCATAGCTGATGGCTGGCTGGGAGTGTGTTCACTAATGATGTCAATAATGTGTTTTCCGCATTATTGACAACTCCCTCTACATTACATACTCATACCATTAGCTGTGTCCATGAATGTAATGTGTTATCATCTGCAACTAAATAACAGACAAACTATAGTCAAGATAACAATTCTTTTCTTATTGTGGCATACATGCACTTCATTCCTGCATGACTTTTTCCCCAGTACCGTAACCCTGGCAACCCCTTAGCCCACTACGACGGCACAGCCGAGGAGATCCTGTCCCAGTGTGGGGAGGGAGGGGTGGATATGGTGGTAGTTGGAGTGGGGAGCGGGGGAACTGTAGCCGGCATCGGCAGGAAGCTAAAGGAGCGACTGCCACACGTCAAGGTTAGGCTCTCAGTTACGGAACACCTCTAGTACAGCGTTTGCTGTTTATTTTTGTCATACTTGGTTAATTGGTTTCCTTTCTGTGGACTTCAATAGGTGCAAGATTTTGTTATTGTGCGTATATCTGTATCTTACTACTCACCGCTACTACTCATGCAATTACGAAAAGCTAGAGAGAGTAGATGAAAGCTTTCTCTAGCATTGCATGTACATGCACATGAGCAGTGAGATACCAACACACCGGAGATTTCATATTTTGTTAGCTACACGTAACTTAACAATGGGAGCTAGTCCCTGGGCAGGAGAGTCTAGCTAACTCTTGGTTGTTTTCATCACTTCTATACATGCTCCCCCTCCCCCTACAGGTCATCAGTCCGGACCCCCATGGCTCCATCCTGGCTGAGCCCGATGAGCTAAATGAGGAGGGGGCGGGCTGTGCCTACCAGGTGTGTTCATGTCTCTCACTACTAGCGGCACTTCAGAGTCAGCATTGTTTGTGATGTTGCCGCTGCTATCAGGAGTGTGGAATGCTTCTCTCTTTTATTATGGGCTCCTGCCACTTTTGTGAGCTTTGTGCACCCAAAATTTAGCATTTCATCATATCTCATGAAACCTTATTCTGAGAGAAAACTAAAACCAAAGTTATGCACTTATTCATAACTTTGTGCAACTTTGAAGCGGGGGTAGATATAGGTTCTTCAAATTGTAAGTAAACAGTTACAGATGTACATGCACACACACATACATCAAACAGGTGGAAGGAATTGGTTATGAGTACGTTCCCACGGTCCTAGATCGCTCGGTGGTGGACCAGTGGTACAAGATATGGGATAAAGAGAGCTTCCACTACGCCAGGCGGCTGATCCGCGAGGAGGGGCTGTTGTGTGGTGAGCCTAGAACAGAGAGCAGTTAATGGTTTCTTAGGCAGCTTAGACGTTAGGACGGTGTTAGCTTAGAAGTTGGGACAGTGTTAGTTATTTCAGGAGATTAGCGTACCATCCATGCATACACATGCACATACATACATGCACACACACACACACATGCACAGGTGGTTCAAGTGGGGCTGCATTATCAGTAGCTGTAAAGGCAGCCAAATCATTGAAGGCAGGCCAGAAATGTGTGGTCATTCTACCTGACTCTATTAGGAATTATATGTAAGAAATGTGTAATTATTCCATTGACTCCTTAGCATTTAAAATCTAGAGCTTTATTAGGGCATAATACTACTACCAGGTCACTGTAGTTGTTCTTGCTCCTTTTCCTAATGTGCTTATCCTTCCCTCCCTCCTTCCATCCTTCCCTCCCTCTCTTCCTCCCTCCTTCCCTCCATCCCTCCTTCCCTCCTTCCCTCCCTCCTTCCTACTTTCTTCTCCTTTCTCCCATAGCACCAAGTTTGTTGATGACAAGTGGCTGCAACAGTATGGGTACCTTGAAACTGTGGTTCCTCCAGGGGCAGAGTGGTGGTGGGGCCAGCCTATCACCTCCCTCTCCCTGTGCAGTCCCATTACTGTCAATGAAGGCACTACCTGCAAGCAGGCAGCTGAGATCTTCCAAACAGAGAAGATTGACCAGATGCCTATTATTACTGATGAGGGGTGAGTGAATGTGTATTCCCCTCTCCCACTCTTTCCTCCCCCTCCCTCCCTCCCTCTTTCCATCCCTCCCTCCCTTCCTCCATCCCTCTCTGCATGAGGGTATCACAATAAGTGAGGTATGGATTTGGTTTGGTCTCCCCCTCCACTTGTCTGGTACAATAGTGAGTACTTAAAGTGGGCTGAATCATGCTAGGCTGTCCTTTGGATTCTGGTGGTGCACGTGAGACAACTTAAGTAAACTTGGGTATTGTGAATGACTCACGGTAGAGACACTTATTATGTGAGTTACCAACACGTAGCTGATATCTTA
The DNA here is from genome assembly GCA_963921505.1 of Phakellia ventilabrum. Lineage (NCBI taxonomy): Eukaryota > Metazoa > Porifera > Demospongiae > Axinellida > Axinellidae > Phakellia > Phakellia ventilabrum. The sequence goes on along the minus strand of OY997379.1, from coordinate 8,984,408 downwards.
GGCATAGCCTTGTTTCCAGGCCCACGTGCATGTTTTACTTGCTAGCTGTAGCCTGGTACATGTATTTTTTTCTCGCATGCGTGATATGTAGGGTAGAAGGGTGGTAGAAGGATGAATTTTTGTGTGGGTAAGACAGCTGCAGTTCGCAGGCAATGAAGGAAGGCAGCTAATCTTGTTACTGTTTAATTGCCTAAGCTACATGTTCGCGTGCATGTGTCACTTGCTACTGAAGAGCCTGGTACTTTTTCTCACATGATTTAACTTACTTAATTGCACGTAGGCAGGGGCTACTCAAATAATGGTTGTACTTCTCTATCAATATCTGGTGATATCGCTTCAGTGCTCAGTCTGTAGTACAAACGGGCTTGAAAGAGTTGTTGTGTTTTCCGGATTCTTAGGATTCGTCATTTAGCTAGCTAATAATCAGTGTACTATGAAGGAGGATACAGGAGTAAATACATATTGTATACCCTCTGTAGTTATGAGATATTTTATTTGGTAGCCAAGGGGTGACTACATGTGCTTACTCCATCCCAGAGCGGTAGTGGGTGCGGTCGCTCTGGCCACCACTACGGCCAAGATTGTGAGTGGGGAAGCGAAGCCCTCTGATCCCGTTACCAAGGTGATCTACCGCAAGTTTGAGAAGGTAAGACAGACACACCTGCATTAATTCCTTGTCTACATACTATACTATTAGCCCCCATGCCCCGATTAGGCCTGAGGAAACATGCATTTTGGAACAGTTCAGAGGAATTACTGGGGCAAGCTTGCAAATTAATGGCTTATACTTGTTTTAGTAATCTTTGCAACAGTGAGTGAAAAGCAAAAAGTTAGGATGTGTTTGATCTCAGATTGCCTGCATAAACAGTTTCTGAGCTAATTGAAGGAATAAATAACGACTGTAGTCATAGTGGGGCCCAGATAAAGTGAGCCACGCTTTTGCTGTGTGTTGCAAAGATTACTAAATCGACGGTAGCTACATATTACCGTATTGCAGTTAGTCAGAGGATGTTGTCAATGTAGGACTAGATGAGGTCTTTTGTGATGCAGTTCACTTGTTTTAACTGTACACATGCGTATTGTGGGGTATTGTATAAATACTGAACGGATCTGCATTAAATCTAAGCTTTATTTCGAATGCAGTGGAGCATAATTTTCTAAAGCAAGGGACATTAATTTTCTCAGGCCTAGCCCCAATATGATTAATCTCATGCTTGATTATTTTACTAACAGGTGGATGCTAGCATAACGCTGGGCCGCCTATCACAGATCTTGGAGAGAGACAGCTTTGCCATTGTCATGCAGTCTGGTGAGGGGGTGACCTCGAAGGAGACTCTCCACGGCGTTGTGACCAACACTGACCTGCTGCAGTACATCTGTGCCAATGCTCCTAGCAAATGATGCGATGGAATGGACTAGCAGTCAATATTTAGTATAGAATGTTTTTAGTTAGGGCTGACTCTTTTATTTTGTTCTTATGAGTTATAGCTCTGCTACAGTACTGTATAACCAGCGCAGGTGTACACCTAGTGTTAGCAACTGTTACTTTGAGCTCCACCCTTTCCTTGACAGAGTCCTATTCCCATGTTTAGACCCTGGAGCGGCGTCGGGATGCGTATTAATGCACTATGGTAGACGAGGCCACGAAGAGGACCCTTGCAGCCATTCCGCTGCTACGAACGAACGCAGGCCCTCGCGATGGCGCTGCATGGCCGACAAGGCTGAAGGAGGAGTACCTAAGTCTCATCAAGGTCAGTGTACGAATGAGAGCGATGAATACCAGATGAGCTAAGCCGGAAATTGCCTAAGCCACGCCCTATATTTCCAGTAATGGTAATCCTCACAACTCGTGGATAGTCTGATGTACTTGCATCCTTGTCTTTCTATGACTTTCCCCTCACACCCATGAGTGAAGGAAAGGCTAGATGCACAGCGAATGGCAGTGTTCAGATTCCAATAGTCCCCCCTCTCCCATAGACGAGGCGTTTGTCTGTCCTGGGGGCTCCTAAGCACTGCTACTGCATAGTGTAGTAACTGGCTGCAGTATATCTTCATACATAAACTACTGTCTGCCTTGGGGGGTGGGGAGGTCTGACTATTAAATGGAATAACCCAATGCTCACATGAGGATACAAATGATGTGTTTCCTATCACACGCACCTCCTGACAGTATGTGAGCAACAACAAAGAGGCTGACAATGAATGGTTCAAGCTGGAATCTAATAAGGAAGGAACCAGGTACCACAACTGTGTTGGAATGACGACAGATATAATACCTATTGTGGACTTATGAGTACTGCTGTCAATTTATCAAAGTCTCAGAGATTGTGGTGATAAGATATATTTATCAAAATTAGCAGCATGGATATGATCACTGAACAGCCCATGAGCACCACAAACTGATTGATCAAAGCTCTGCAGTTTGGTATTACAAAGCTTTGCTTACAAGAGTGCTGCTATTCATGACCATTACATTACTATAGTATATGTATAATATTATGTGTTCCAGTTTCCATGCATTGCCCCCTGTGCACATGGCGACAGCGTGTAGAGACCTGACGGAATATGAAAGACTACTGTTGAGCTATGTTACGTCAATACTGCACTCTTAATAATTAAAGCTGCATCTTTCTTTGTGCAATCATAGGATTATGCAAAGTATTCCGCTGCACAATCCTGGGATTGTGTCAAGTATTCTGCTGCGCAATCCTAGGATTGCGCAAATTATTCTGCTACGCAATCCTAGGATTGCGCAAATTATTCTGCTGCGCAATCCTATGATTGCACAAAGTATTTTGCTGTGCAATCCTAGGATTGCACAAAATATTCTGCTACGCAATCCTAGGATTGCACAAAGTATTCTGCTGCGCAATCCTAGGATTGTGTCAAGTATTATGCTGCACAATCCTAGGATTGCGCAAAATATTCTGCTGGGCAATGCTGTGGACAGGCACATTATTTTTCTTCAGGAAATTTGGGAAGTTTTTTTGGTAATATGTTATTATATGTCAGTTAACAACAAACCACCCTCCATTTAAAACAAATACGTAGTTTTATCTCCTGGTCAAATTGAAGCACCATCGTTTGTATGGAACTTGCCCGAGGGTAGCTGCTTCACTTTATTCCTTACGTTCCTTTTCAGGTGGTTTGGTAAGTGCTGGCACATGCACAACCTTCTGAAATACGAGTTTGATGTGGAGTTTGACGTGAGTAAGCCGCATAGTGTCACTGTGTATTGAGTCTCATAGTTATGATGGTGCAGGTAGAAGACCTGCATGTGTGGTTACCATGCTGTGTCAGTCAGTAGTCGAGTGCTCTAGCCAGAAGCAGTTGCAAAGAGCGGCACTTTCTTAAAGATCAAAGCGTAGTTATTATAGTTGTAATTACATTCTTACATCCACGTCAAAGAGTGGTTCGTTAAAGAGTGGAGCAGTACCACCTTCCCCTCTTTGGCTAGAACACTATATGATATCAAAAGACTGGGAGATGTAGTCAAGAACAAGAGATATTTTCATTAAATTTACGTAGTACATTTTCAGTTTGCATTATGCATGACCACTATGGTGTTTGACAAGTGACAATCTTGTATTTGATCAATGTGTACCTCATGTGCTTATCTAGTCTTGATATATTTGTTATGAAAGTATTGTGCAGTAATTGTTAACTGCACTGATATCAATTAACCCTATATGGCAAGTATACATCATCTTCTCTCCAGATCCCTGTCACCTACCCTACCACTGCCCCTGAGATAGCCATTCCAGAACTGGATGGGAAAACTGCAAAGATGTTTCGGTATGAATTAATGTAATGTAGCTCAGTGGTACATGGTAAAGAACATGGGTGAGGATATTTGTAGTTCTCAGGAAATGACTAGCTTTTGGTACCTGTCTATAACACAGACCGAGTCACGAAAGCTGCAAAAATACAGCCATCTTTTGTTTGATGCCCTACAAAAAAAAAATGTGTTTGTTGTAAAGTGGACATACTCCACTGCTTTTTAAAACACAAGGAGGTTGATTTTGTGGTTAGTATAACATTTCGCTTTGTGTATTAGTGGTTTTGAGCAGACAGCATGGGTGTCTCTAAACACTGGACTGGATTCTCCACTGGAATGTGGGACTGGAACGTGGGACTGGATTATCAAGCTGGACTGTGGGACTGGAATAGTGGTGTATTGGCTCCTAAACCAATGTTAGCAGGGACCAATAATAGGGTATGTTTAATTACAAACTTAGTGTTAAATTTATCTCTACTAGATGTGTGACTACACTCTCCAAACTTCAGCATTGACACAAAAGGTTATCAGTTTTGAGCACCAAGCTTAAGCAGGGGCAAGGGAGTTCTAAGGAACTGCGCTGGGACTAAGTTCCACTGCTCTTGAGGGGTACCGATACTGGCAATAAGATGAGGTAAGTTTTTGACAGATTAATTTTGTGCTTGATGCTTCAAACTGACATGTGCAAACTTTTAGCAATGCAACTTTAGTTACTCGTCTCTCAAGATAAATCAACATTAAACTCACAATTAAAAACACCCTGCCAATGCCCTACGTCTATTATCAGTTCTTACTACAATAGCCAAGTTCTATTAGAAGTGGTTTGACATGCTAACATTTGTTTACGAGCCAGTATACTAGTCCAGTCCCATATTCCAGTCCCACATTCCAGTTCGATAATCCAGTCCCACGTTCCAGTCCCATGTTCCAGTGGAGAATCCAGTCCAGTGTTTAGAGACACCCAGACAGCATACCATACAGTTTGCACCACAGGACCACTAGGGATATAAACCCTGTTTACTGATTCAAAGCCACAATCTGACAGAAGGAAGAGGCAGTCTTTGATGAATATAATGTGTTGAACAAAAAATGACTACTCACTGAGTGAATATTGTACTGCCTGTATGTTCAGCAGTATATGTAGAGCGTGTGGCTTCATTGATGCATGGTTTTATGTAATGTTTCAGATTACAAATCTCCCCACCTGTATTTGTTTTAATTGAGAGGACACTGGAGTTTGTATGTGTGTCTGTGTGTCTGTGTGTGTATGTGTGTGTGTGTGTGCACATAGCAGATGTCAACCTGCGCAATACTCCTAGACATACATCATTATATATTTCCTTATACAAGATCCCCCTCAAATAAACGCCCACCACATTTATAGGCCAGGTGAGATTTCGGTATTATCATTTATAAATGCCGGGCTGCGATTAAGCCCTGGATTGAGCTGACGGCATGGCACCTCATGCATATGGACTGTTTACTTTTGCCACCTGCCTCGTGTGAACAGCCATATTGCATTTTTACTGACATATCGTTGGAAATCAATGTGGGAAAGTATGGTAAGCTACTACTGTCTAGTCCGTTACAGCTTTGTGTATGTGTGGTGTGTGTGTGTGTGTGTATGTGTGTGTGTGCATGTGGCCATACTGCCGGCCAGCCTACTGTTTAGTGTCAAAATGGCGCTAGGCTCAGGGTAATGTAGATGGGTAGCGATCATAGCTACTGGCAGTCGTTCGTGCTTGCTATAGTTGCTGGGAGTGTTTATCACTTGTAAAACTGGGATTAATGTTTGTGTAAGCATTTTTTAAACGCTACCCTCATATTAACGCTGGGTCAAAAGTGACGCGAATATCACGTCTGGGCCTTTATTTAAGGACATACGGTATGTTAGTAATTGTAGCCCTGTGGTTGTCTCTTGCATCCAGTGATTAAATCCCCTCTTCCACAGGGGTGGTAAAATATGTCTGACAGACCACTTCAAGCCACTGTGGGCAAGAAACGTTCCCAAGTTTGGGATAGCACATGCCATGGCATTGGGGGTGAGTGAGTGGACATTGAGGCAAAGTGCTCAAAGAATAAACAACCATTTCTATCCCCACACTAATGGATTAGTGTTGAGATAAGATTCTTAGACAACCATATGTAATCATCTTATGAGTGGTGCAACATGTTTGTGAAGGTACAAAAGATGCAAAGTTTGTTGATGCACTCAACTTTGTTTATCCATTAACTAAAAATAAACTCTTTTGCTACTTGAAGAGCTTAAATAAATATAACTGCCTCGTTCTATATCACTGCAAAAGCATGAGGGTTATTTTAACCCAGCTTGGTTATTGCAGTTGCAATAATAAGAGTTAAAAACAACCCTTCTGCAGTGCATGTCACTGCAGGGTTTATTGCAATTCAAGAATTAATAACATGAGGGTTGTTTTTGACCCTTAAATATTGCGACTGTGGTATTGTATAAACCAAGCTGGATTAAAACAACCCTCGGGTTTTTGCAGTATACTATGTGCATATACATGCATTGTTAGGTGATTGCTGCTCTGCACAAGACATGATGTATGGACTCTGTATTGTAGTCATTGCCCTCTTCTCCGCCCATAGCTTGGTCCCTGGATGGCAGTGGAAATCCCTGATTTGATAGAGAAAGGATTAATACAGCATAAGGAGAAAGTTGAAAAGGAATCAACATAGTAAAAAAAGGAAAACAATGACTGTGTTGTGTACCATTTTCACTCAGTCTTGTTTGAGGTTCAGTCACACCACAAACTATTGGTTTGCTTTTGGTTATTAGTCTATATATGTAGTGAGTGTAAAGTGCGTGTCCTAGGAAAGGATGTGGGAAACTTGTTTATAATTATAATGTGCTCGTGGTGTTCACGTCTCAGCTTCCATACGAACCACACACAGATACTAGTTGTTTCCCAGTACACAGATATATCCACCCTGACAGCCACATGAAGTACACCACACACAGATACAAACATCAGACCTGTAATAATTTAGTTGTTTCCCAGTGCACAGATATAATCACACCCTGACGAAGTCCAATATTCTCAACAGGTGGAGCAGACTTTGCCCTGCCCAGATATATTTAGTTTTGCATGTCATGTAGTAGGGGTAGCACATGTTATGTTATAATATGCATGCATACGTAAGGTTTTTGACATCCTTCTTAAACTGTCCTAGGAGACGTAACCAGACCATAGCCCCATTTGGGTTGTGTGGCTATCAGTGGTGCGCATAGGGGATGCCGTTTTAATTATCCTTGTTTCCAGACCTTCACCCAGCTTTTGTCACATTTCACAATCATTATGGTAGCTTCAAAACTTATAGCAGCAAATAGCAATCTACACTGATTGTTGACAACTACAAAATTAATGTGAATTAAAAATCTGTTGTGTAACACTAACTCATGATATTGATTGTGAAAGTTTTGCTATGAAAATAAGATGATACAATTGTAAACTGTAAGGAATGTACTGCAGAGCTTGTGTTGCGTTGCTTAGTAGGTAACATTAGTTTTATAATTTGTCACTGCACCCATCTCACTCTGTGGTCGAGTTCGCTCAAAAGCATTGTTTTCATTGCTGATACTGTCATAACGATCGGGGTTCTCCAATCTATCTGGAAGCTCACTTGTAGTGTCTGTACAGACACTGGCCTCTTCGCCAGCAAGTAGATTTTCTTGGGAGTGTCGCTGAAACCTATTCTTCAGTCGATTGACGCAGTGTATTTCAAGCCGTGACCTTTTGAATAGCCAATATAGCACATAGATGGACATATACAGAAATGGTATGAACAATAAAGTGTATATCATGTAAAATAAAGTTTTGGCAAAGCCATTTCTGTTAGTAGTTTGGTGTATAGGTACATGCTAATGCCGCTGGTAACTCCCAGTATTGCAAAGAAGAAGGTGTCAAGAAAGTTGTAAAACTCCTTTTTGTAGGGTCGTAGACTGACAGTTGTTAGCATGAAGAGCATGTATGCAATTGGTAACAGTGTGAAGAGGGACATACGGGTTGGTGCTAGAGTGTAAATTAAAAATATTATGATTCTAAAAACGAACTATATGCCTGCAAAGTACCTGCGGTCTGGCCCGCCATTCCTTCCATCCTCGTAGCATCCCTGAAAGGTATCTACAAATGCTCGTAGTGCATGTGACTGTAGTTTGCAGTGTGACAGACACCTCTGAAACCACCTGAAGGGGTAGAGGAGCAGAAGGAGAGGTGGAAGGGCACCAAAGGTGGCCAAGACAACAACAGACAATGCAACATATGGAGCGTGCTCCCTGTGAAAAAATCGAATAGTGGGGTTGTTGAGCACTGTTCTTTCAACGGTATTTCCAGATGTGTTGTACACACTGACTGGTTTAAGGATGGTAATGGAAACTCGGATAAACTTGGTGTAGGATAGCAGAATGAAAGTGGCAAAGGCATCAATTATGGATGTCTTTGCTTCCCATTTCCTTCGCAACCTCACACACATGAGGCAGCATGGCTTCCAGAGCCACACTATGATTTTGCAATTCCTATCATGTAGTTCAATTAGTGTGTATACAATTATGAGCAGAAGTAGTGGCTGCACAGCTGGGACATAGCGAAGTGCAAGAGCATCAATAACTTTTAAGTGTTTTTTTAGACAGAAATCAACATGAAGAATGCTAGAGAAATCCAAACTCCACACTCTGTATGGATCCAGGAGCAGATTTGTTAAGTCTCCATCGCTTATCTTTATGCCTGTTTGCTGGACTTTGGTAAGTTTCCATGCTGAAGTTATAAATAGCACTTGCAGTGGAATGGTGATGACTTGGCTATAAAATATGAACCCGTTTGCAGGGGCGGATGTTACACCAACATGGGAGATGATGATCAGTTCATAGATGAGTGTTGGTAGGATAAAAGTAATTGCAATATACTGTAGCCAGGTTTTTCGTGTATTAAGGCATGTAACACATCTGAACGTGTCTGAGAGGATTGAAATGCCATAGTCTTTCTGACACTCTCCACAAAATCTCCCTTTCCTGCTAAAAGTTTTGCATAATTTGTTTTCTAGCTCAGAGACGTTTTGTGGAAGTGGTGTCACTGGCATGAGTTTGTCACTGGTCAACAGAAATGAACAGGGTGTAACTAGTACTATAGTTTCGTTCTTCCCAGTTTCTTCAACTGGACTATAACTCATGCAGTGCCCTATTAATAGTCCTGACTGATGTTTAGCCTCATTGCATGTAACTGTATGTTGAAATGGTGGCTTTGCTGGACATACACATGACATAGAATCAGATGATGCATTAAACACAAACCCAGGTGGACAAAGAGAAATGTGCACATCAATTGTAGTGTAGATGCTTCGATCATCCACTGTTTCTATTGCTAATTTTACATCCGTATTTGGGTGTCCAAACACAATAATGCTGCTACCTTTGTCTAAAAAATACTGCATTTCCACTTTTCCATTGCCATTGACAACTGAAGCCCTAAACATAGTGTATTCAGTGACAGTGTGATTGATATCATTCAAAGCTGTAACATTCAAAGGTGCCTCCCAACCGGGGAATACAGTCATAGAGTAATTACCACTGCTGTTAAAAAAGCCTGCTGAAGTCCATAGGTCATTGCTGCAGTTACCATCTTCAAAATTCCAATTTGTCCAGTTACAAAACGTCTGTGAGATGTCATCCTCTAGGGTGCTACCAGTGGCCCATACACAAGGGAGAATTGAACTGGCGAAAATTGAATTTGGATGACCTGCTGCAATATTATTTGAGAAAGTGAAGGAAGAGTTCCAATGTGCTGGGGGTGTATGTGAATCAAAGTAGCGAATAAAGCATGTGTGGGTATATGCTGCGTAGTGTTCCTTTCCTTGTCTGACATATATTGCTCCTCCCTTCTCTGTAGCTGTGTTATTGCTAAACACCAGCTGTGTACCGCTATTAACTTCTATCCACGAGGTACCCAGAAGAGTGATTCCAGCTCCAAATTTCCCGGTATTTTCTATAAAAGTGCTAGTTGCACTCTTTGACACATTTGAGGATTGTATAAGAAGTGCAGAGCCACTATTTCTTTCAAAAACAGTATCTCCCTTGAAAATCACTGGCATGTGTTCGACATTCACTGTACCAAATGTAGCTCCTTTGGATCCATCACTGTATTGATACAGTCCACCATTGTTGCTGAAGATGCAATTCTCTATTACTGGTATAAGTAATGGGTCCTCTTTCTTAGGAATTAGGCGAACCAGGAATTCAATTGCAGCTCCAATTCTAGCAATGTTTGATTTAAAATTGCAACCTATTATTTCTGCATTGCTGGTTTTAAAGTGATTACGATAAGCTCCTATTGCAATTATACAGAGCCCTCCACCCCAAGTAGCTGAATTATTGATAAAGTTTGAATTGTGAACAAGAAAGCGGTTATGTTTGGAGCTAGATCCAAAGTGAACCATTGCTCCTCCACCATCAACAAAGTGTTTAGGAAAGACATTTACTTTGTAGCATTTGTTGTTGGTAAACTTTGTGGTAGTGATTTTGATAGTGCTATTGTTAGATTTGTCATCAAATCCAAAAAATGCTCCAGCCTCAACTTTTGCTTGATTCCCTTCAAAAGTACATGAAGTGAGTGAAATTTTGTTATGGCTGGCTTTGCCCTTAAAGTTCACTAGCAGTCCACCGCCAATGCTGTGATATGCAGAACTAACTGTTGATCGTTCACTATCAATTTCGTAACATTTGTTGTTTGTAAAATCTGTGGTGTTAATTTTGACAGTATTGTTTTGAGTGTTGTCACCGAAGTTTAAATATACTCCAGCCCCAAAATCTGCCTGGTTTTCTGTAAATATACATGAAATGAGTGAAATGTTGTTGTAGCTAGCATTGCCTTTAAAGCTCACTAGCAGTCCACTTCCATTTCCAAAAGCATGATGATCACTATTGGTCTTACTACTGACAATGTGTGTTGTACTGAATCGTCCATTTGATGCATTGTTGTTGAGAAAATGACATCTGGTGAACTCATATACACTATAGGATGTGTAGCTACTCGATGAAGTATTGCTATTAGCACATGGGCCATCCTTTCTATTTGGGCACTGAGGAGATTCAATGTATACCCCACCACCTCCAGCTGTTCCATTGGGAACTGTGTTGTTGATGAACAAAGAATCATTGATTGAGATGTGACCAGCTGAAGCGATGAAGACAAGACCTATTCCATCTGAGAGGCAGACATTAATTTTCACTATGGTAACGTTCAGACAGAGTTCAAAGTAGATGGCTACTTGATATTTCATTACCGAGTAGTTGTTATCAGTGAAGTTTGTACTGGTACTGTTGTGTACAGCACCACAGCCAATAAAGGTGACATCATCGACATTGATATTCTGACACTCATAGAAGGAGCACCCTGTACCTGGTAGGCAGTTGACTACTGGAGAGTCCTGGCCTACTATCTGAATGTCTGATCTGTTGTGATACACACAGCTGGTGCTGCTGTGTAGGATGTAGTTACCTGGCTGAACGGTGATAGTAACTGGGCCTATCAAGGTTTGGGCTGCACTTAGACCTGCATCAAGTGTGCAGTTGCTCAGTATTTTGTCCTCATAACACCTTGGGTCTCCATCCATGTGGACAGTAACATTTACCTTGTTTTGTGCTGCACTTAAACCAGCATCTTGCATGCAGCCATTTTCATCTTGATTGCACCTCAAGCTTCCGTCAATGGCAATAGCAGACGGGCACATTGGTAGGAAGACCAGTACAGCCAGAAGGCATGGCATTATAGGACGTCTCATTGTCTATCAGTGTGTTCACGTGTATAGTTACAATGCGATTGTCTGTATATTGGAGAAAGAATAAGTTATGGATAATAACTCAAACGTCAGGTATAAGCGACAAAATTATTGTAAACTATGACTGCATGCAAAACACAATTTGATCTAGTATGGAAGTTTACGAGTATAGCAAAGTTGCCTTTGCAGGTTAGTATTGCCACAGCATTTGAGTAGAAACCCACAAGCAGTAGTTTGTACTAATCAAAATGTATGCAAGCCATGATTACATTATCCACACTCAGGATAGCATAACACAAGCATATTATTTTCAGGTGAAAGACTTTGCTAATCATAATTACCAGCAGTAATAATTATCCATAGTACATATATTCTGACACAATTCCATAAGTGTCATACTGTGCAAATCCATGACTTACTTTCTAGCTAATCTAATGCAGTAAATGTGATCCATACTAACTGCTGCATATAGCTATAGCAAGATTGACCATTCTGGGATTCCTCCTAGAAGGTTATCTTTTTAGCATGTTTGGCACCATACATGTAGATAGGCAACAATATTAAATGACTTTCATTCAAGACATATGGCTTACCTTTGATACTAGATCTTGCATGGCATTATGTCATCCATAAAATAGTCAACTCCTATAGCACTTATCTATATAGTCAGGGTCTCTCCTGATCACTTTACAGGACCAGCGATGTTAAATTTAGAATCTCTGCTTGTGGGCACTCTATAATCACTGCCTGCAAAACAATGTGCTGCTTATACGGAAATTAAGTCTCTCGATAAACTGCAATAACTAATGGTATGCTTCAGGTACTCTCGTTTATGCATCAAATACCTGAGGAGGTAGATGGTGGATATTGCCATCGTTTTGTTAGTATAGTATGCAACCTATGTATTTCCATGCCACTTATGCACACCATGGGAAGTCCTGTGTATAGATTTCTCATAAAAGGCCTAGCATAATAATATTGATAAAATCATCTTGTGGAGGAGGATCAGTCGGGCAGCCCCCTCCACCCACTCCTCCAATTGATGCTACATGCATGGCTAGACCAGGTATACCAGTAAACCATTCCTACACTGATACTAGTTATCATTAGTTATACAGTGTAGCATTGTATGGCTTGGAATCAAGATATTGATGAGGATTAGGTATACATTCCATTGCAGCAATAATGGCACACACAAGCAAAATGATATTATACGTGATTGAATGCTACAAGGAACTATAATATTACCTTTATGATATATATTTATTTGTCATGATACAGGCAGTTATATTCTGCATGCATGGTGTTATCTTCACTCAAAATATATAGTTTTAGTAACTATTCAATATGTAACTGCAGTCCCATAATTTTCAACATTTACATTTCTCTTCAGTGCAGTTTGCTCACTGTCCCAATGTGGCATGCTTTGCTCAAACGAATCATTGCAATTGCTGATACTATCATAACGAGTGGGGTTCTCCAGTCTATCCGGAAATTCACTTATTGTGTATGTGGGGACACTGGCTTCGACATCTAGCAATCGACTGCTTAGTGTGTCGTCTTCAAATTGTTGCTTGAACCTATTTCTTAGTGGATCAGTGCAGTGTGTTTGGCACCAATGTGATCGCAGTAGCAGCCAATATGTTACATAGGCGACAATGTATAGAAAAGGTATGAAACACAGGGCATATGTGACATAGAATACATTCTCTGGTAAAATCTTTGTTATTATCACTTTGGTATATATGTACATACCAGAACTACTTTTTATTGCCAGTATTGCAAAGAAGAAAGCATCAAGGAAGTTGTAGAACCCCTTCTTGTAGGGTTGAAGGATCACAATCATCAGCATAAAGACTATATATGGAATTTGTAAAATTGATAACAGGGAAATATTGGATGGTACTACTGTGTAAATTGTAAAGATTATGATTCGAAAAACAAAGTAGAGGCCTGCAAAGTACCTGCGGTCTGGTCCACCATTCCTTCCATCCTTGTAGCATCCCTGAAAGGTATCTACAAATGCTCGTAGTGCATGTGACTGTAGTTTGCAGTGTGACAGACACCTCTGAAACCACCTGAAGGGGTAGAGGAGCAGAAGGAGAGGTGGAAGGGCACCAAATGTAGCTAAAATAAAAATAGCCAGTGCAGCATATGGAGCATGTGCAGCATGAAAGAACCGAATAGTGGGGTCGTAGCTGAGTATGGTTTCAATGTGATGTCCAGATATGTTTTGCACGAGTGATGGTGTAAGGATGGCAATTGAGACTCGGACGAACTTAGTGTATGAAAGGACGATAAACGTTGCAAAAACGTCAATTATTGAAGTTTTTCCATGCCATTTTCTTCGTAGCTTCACACACAAGAGGCAGAATGGCTTCCAGAGATGGACTATAATTCTACAATTTCTGTCATGAAGCTTAATTACTGTGTACACAACTAAAAGTATGATTAATGGAAGCACTGCTGAGACATAGTGTAGTACAAAAACATTGTTGTTTTTTAAGTGCTCTTTGAAGCAGAAGTCGTAGTGAAAAATGCTAGAGAAATCCAAGCTCCACAATCTATATGGATGCAAAAGTATGTTTGTGAAATATCCGTGATTGAGTTTCAAATTGGGGTGATAAAATTCGATCACCCTCCACCCTCCATCTATGAACAATACTTCTAAAGGAAGAGTAATGACTTGGCTAAAGAAAATAAAGCCATTTGCTGGGGCTGATGTTATTCCAATATGGAAGATTATGATTAGCACGAAGAAGATTGATGGCAAAATTAAACTTACTATAAGGTAGTATAGCCAGTTTTTGTATGAGTAGTTACATTTGAAACACTTGTGGGTGTTTGAGAAAATTGATATGCCATATCCATCCTGACACTCTCCACACAGCTTTCCTTTTCTCTTGAGCCTTCCACAGAATTGCTTGTCTAACTCTGAGACATTGAGAGGAAGTGGTAGTACAGGTGTTACCTTGCTTTCATCCACTGAAAATGGACATCCACTTACGATAGTCTCGTATCTTCCCTCTCCAACAGGACTGTAACTGATACAATACCCTAGGCGTATATATGCCTTGTGCTCAGTTTCATTGCAGATAACATGTTGCGCTGATAAGCTTGGACATGTACATGACATAGAAGTTAGGTTAAACACGAACCCTGGTGGACAAGGAGAAATATGCACCTCAATGTTGGTATAGATATAGCGATCATCTGCTGCTTCCACTGCTAATGTTGCTGTTGTATTAGGAGATCCATAAACTGTTATGGTGGTACCTTTGTCTGAGGCATATTGTTGAGACACTTTAATTGGTGTACTGTCGGGAAAAGAAACACTGAATTTGGTTTGATCAGTTACTATATGTTTAAAGTCATCATATGCTGTAACAGTTAAGTGTGTTTCCCAACCAGGATATACTGCCATAGAGTAATTACTACTGCTATTGAGCAGACCAGCCAATGTCAGTAGTTCATTGCTGCAGTTGCCATCACCGAAATCCCAGTTTTTCCAGTTACAGAACGCCTGTGAGATATCATAGTCAAGAGTGGAATTGAGACTGGTTGACCATACACAAGGAAGGATTGAACTGGCGAATATTGAAATTGGCTTATTATTGTAGAATTTGAAGGATGTTTTCCAGTCCGTGGGAGGTGTGTTTTGCTCAGCGTAGCGAAGAAAACATGTATGAGAGTATGCCGCATAATTTGTCTTTCCCTGTTCCACGTATATTGCTCCTCCCTTATTTGTACTTGTAGCTGTGTTATTTTCAAAAACTAGCTGTGTTCTGCTATCAATTGCTACCCAAGATGTACCCATCAATGCAATTCCAGCACCAACTACACCTTCATTTGCAGTGAAGTTTCCCGTTGCATTTTCTGTGAATAGCGCATCTGAAGATTGTATGAGTAGTGCAGATCCCTTATTTTTGTAAAAAATTGTGTTACCTTTGAAACTTGCTGGCATGTATTCTAAATTCACTGTGCCAAATGAGGCACCTTTGGAACCATCATTGAACTCATACAGGCCTCCATTACTTGTAAATGTACAGTCCTGTATTGTTGGTGTTAGTGAGCTTTCTTCCGATCTGTAAGAACTCATCTTACACAACAAGTCAATCGCTGCTCCAGTTCTGGCAATATTTGACTCAAAGTGGCACTTGATTAGCTCTACTTTATTCATGGTATGGTTTCTGTGATTTGTTCCCTCTGCATACACTGACAGTCCTCCGCCCCAAGTCGCAGAATTGTTCTTAAATTGAGAGCTGTCGATGAGAAATCTATTGTTGTCTGATTGTTTTCGAAAGTCAATCTTTACTCCTCCTCCTGTATTTGAACTAAATGGTAGGATGTTCCCTTTATAACACTGGTTGAGGATGAAGTTTGTGCCATTGATACTGACATCATTGTTATGACTCACATCTCTGAAACTGACGTACATTCCAGCCCCAAGGACTGCCTGGTTATCCTTAAATTGACATGAATTGAGTGAAATACTAGTATTGCTGGCGGCACCTGTAAAGTACGCCAGTAGTCCACCACCCCCACCGAAAGCATAGTGGTCACTTGAGGTCGTGCTATTGATGATGTGATTTAGTTCAATCCCCCCGTCTGATGCACTGTTGTTAACAAAGTGACATCTGATGAACTCATACACAGCATTTGATATGAACCTTGTCGGAATACCAGTATCAGTAGCACATGGAGCATCTCCAGGCTTGCAGTCTGGGAATTCAATATACACCCCTCCGCCTCCTGCTGCATCTTTAGCAACACTGTTGCTGGTGAACCAAGAGTCAGTAACAGAGACGAAACCAGTTGAGTCCATGAATACAAGACCCATTCCGTTTGAGTGGCTGATATGTATATTTACTATGGTGATATTAAAACAGAGTTCAAAGTAGATGGCTACATCATACTTCATTACGGAGTAGCCTTCATCGGTGAAATTTCTACTGGTACTCTTATGTACAGCACCACAGCCAATAAAGGTGACATCATCGACATTGATATTCTGACACTCATAGAAGGAGCACCCTGTACCTGGTAGGCAGTTGACTACTGGAGAGTCCCGGCCTACTATCTGAATGTCTGATCTGTTGTGATACACACAGCTGGTGCTGCTGTGTAGGGTGTGGTTACCTGGCTGAATGGTGATAGTGACTGGGTCTATCAAGGCTTGGGCTGCACTTAGACCTGCATCAAGTGTGCAGTTACTTAGTGTTTCATTCTCGTGACACTGTGGGTTTCCGTTCATGTAGACAGTAACATTTACTGCTCTACATGTAGGCAGAAATGCCAGTATTGCTGTAGCAAGTATAATGCAAACTCTCACAGCATTGTTTGTCATGATTACTGTTTTTGTCGTGTTATAAGATCCTTCTGTCTTTAGTATACAAAATTACGTACCTACACAGATAAGTAAAACCACATAGTTATAAGGTAATGATTTAGTACTTATTGAACCATGGTTTTAAATGTTATTATCCCCAAGTTGATCAGAGTGTAGAAACTACTGAATGGTGGGCAGAAACTGTAGTATAAGTCTTAAGCTGATACTGGTAATGGTGGCAGGCATCCTGTCATGTGACCGATGTGTCAGTGTATGTAGTAACATCAGCATGTCATCAACTGGTGCATGACATTATCCGGAAATGCAAACAAAAAGCTACACTATCTCCAGAAGACACATGACATGTCACATATCAGGATGTTTATAGTTGTTTGGGCTTTTCAGGGTCTCATCAATGCAATGTATACTGTACAGCACGTACCACACCAGCAGCCACAGTAGGAAGGCATACACATGTAACAAGTAATAATTATTGGTGACTTAACGGTGTCAGAATGTTTGTTCAATGTGAAGCAAAATTTCTTCCATGCTGCTCTCTATGGGCCCTCCATAAATTAGTACAGCTATTATCTAATTACTATGGTGGTTCAAAGTATATAGCAAAGTAGATAGCTAGATTATGTATGAAACTCAAAGTTAGGGGATCGGAACAAGTGATTACAATTTCATGTCTTAGATCCCAAATGGAATTTCCACCATTGAAGATGCCACACTAAAGTAAAATGCATATGAGAACCTGGGGATGAGGCTAGGTGCGAACCCTAAGTGAACCTAGTCGTTGCAAACAATTACATGAGATATATATACTGATATTACAAGTAATGCAATACGTAAATAGATGCAATTCCCATTCTCAAATAATATATACTATAGGATATGTCCACATGCACAAGTAAGGTGGCACCAGAATGGAACTGGCTAAAGTGCAACATACTCATGAGCCTGATGGTGAGGGACCTGCGAGTATGGAATATAACTAGTATTAAGTTAGTACAATTGCTCACCTAACTTTGGGCATATATGCACCAAACTCTGTGCTCCTGGCATAGGTATGCGTCTCTCTTTGGTCATGCAACCAACTCCATATATATATAAGGTGAAATCCAGAATGAGAGCCACTTTGTAGGTTTTAATGTTACTGTAGCTACTGTTGCTATTTATATACCACCCCATCAGCCTGACCTCATTCACGGACTGTACGTCTGGGAATGAGACCACCCAGCACAAGTATGCGCAAGGGAATGCCACTGTTGTGTAAGCAAACACATAATGTTGTCTAAAATACGATGAAGTCATAAACTTTTTTTGTTTGATTCACATTAACAACACTGCTTTATGTAGATAATGAGATAATTTGGTTTCATCATGTAAATAGTAAACACATACCCATATAACTATGTTTACTCTAGAAGAGAAAGGAGTTACTTATTTGTATGTTCCTTCCAATGTGTGAAGATAGATGTATTAACCGTGTAGTATAGACTGCAACAATTGAATGGCTTATACACAAGCTAATCATTAAGACCACGTTTACTAGCGCATAATTTGAAGGTTAGAACAATAAAGTATGTGTAATGGTATTATTCCAATGAATAAACTGATAATTTATGACACTCATTAGTACATGTAAAGTGTGGCAAAGAAACCCAGTTGTAGGTCAAGAAACTGTGCATAATTTAATTTTGCAGATTTATTATAGTGAAGAGTACTAGTATAACTCAAACATGTTATTGAGGTGATCAAAAAATAAATTGATGTGTACACAACTAACAAAGCAAAACTGTGAAGGTATTCATTGTTAGTGAAAACTGCTGTGTTAAAATGTGATAACTCAGTAAGTTACTTCAACTGCACTCCCGTAATTCACGATGGGAGCCATCTCGCCCCTCAATGTGGTTTGCTCACTAGCCCACTGTGGTGTGCTTCCCTCAAAAGAATTGTTCGCATTACCGACACTTTCATAACGATCTGGGTTCTCCAGTCTATCTGGGAGCTCACTGGTTGTGTATGTGGGGGTACTGGCTTCTTCATCCAAAAGCACTTGGTTTTCAATTATATCTTCTTCAAAATGTCGCTGAAACCGATTTTTTAGCCGATTGACACAGTGTGTTTTGAAGCAGTGTGACTTCATCAAAAGCCAATAGACAATGTATGTGACCATGTAGATACTAGGTATGAACTGTATGGCATAGGTCAGGAAGAATACTTTTTTTGACATTACTTTTGTCTCTACTAAGATGGTATATATGTACATGGTTGTGCCACTACTTACTGCCAGTATTGCAAAGAAGAAGCCATCAAGGAAGTTGTAGAATGTTTTCTTGTATGGCCGTAAGATGACAATTGTGAGCAAAAACACTACATATGCTGTTTGTAGCTCTGTGAAGATTGCCAAAATTGATTCTGAAATGCTATAAATTGTGAAAATTATGATTCGGAAAATGAAATAAATGCCTGCAAAATACCTACGGTCTGGCCCACCGTTCCTTCCATCCTTGTAGCATCCCTGAAAGGCATCTACGAATGCTCGCAGTGCATGTGACTGTAGTTTGCAGCGTGACAGACACCTCTGAAACCACCTGAAGGGGTAGAGGAGCAGAAGGAGAGGTGGAAGGGCACCAAAGGTGGCCAAGATGAAAAATGCTAGTGCAGCGTATGGGAGGTGGTCACGGCTTAAGTATACGGTTAGTGGATCAAAGTTGACTGTTTTTTCAATTACACTACCATCGATAGTGTATACATTTGATGATGTAAGGATAGTAACAGAAACCCGAATGAACTTGGTGTAGGAGAGAAGGATAAAAGTGGCAAAGGCATCGATGATAGAATTTTTTGCTTTCCATTGTCTTCGTAGTTTCACACACAGAAAACAAAATGGCTTCCAGAGACAAACTATTATTCTGCAATTTCTGGCGTGAAGTTCGATGATAGTGTATGCAACAAGGAGTACAATAATTGGGTATACTGCTGAGATATAGCGTATTGCAAGAACCTCAATGACTTTGAGATGTGGATTAAGACAGGTATCAATGGTGAAAAGGCTAGAGAAATCGAGGCTCCATAACCTGTATGAGTCAAAGAGGATATTTGTGAGGTACACATGAGGTATACTTGTATGTATTGATTTACGGAAAAGTAATTTCCATCCAGAGTCTATCAGTAGCACTTGTAGTGGGACTGTGATGACTTGGCTGAAGAAGATGACTCCGTTTGCTGGGGCTGACGTTACACCGATGTGAAAGATGATGATTATGATAAAAAAATTGTTGGAAAGAGGAAACTTACTGCAAAAAATTTCCACATGTTGTAATAGAAGTTTTTACAGCTAACACACTTGAATGTACCCGAAAATACTGAAATTCCGTCTTCAACTGATTTACATTTTCCGCATAATTTTCCAGTTCTGTCCAATTTGTTACAAAATTGCTTATCCAGTTCACTAACATTCTGTGGAAGTTGCACAACAGGGTTTATGTTTTCCTCTTCCACTCCAAATGAACAACGTGACACAATAACCATCTTCTCCTTCCCAACAGTGCTGTAACTAATGCAGTAGCCAACAAATATGAATGCCTCATGGACTCCTTCCCTGCAGATAACAGAGGTAGCAAAAGATAAATTTAAACACACACAGCTTTTGATAGATAAATTAAAATAAAATCCTGGTGGGCAGTTGGAAATGGATACATTGATGTGAGTGTAGATGTTTCTGTTATCAATAGTCTCCAGGGCAACTGTTGTTGTCTGATTTGGCTTGCCATATACGGTTATGCTATTATCTGATGTGTACTGAAACTCGATACTATTATTGTCAGGATAATTATCAGAAAATACGCTAAAGATTGTGAAGTTTGTGACATCACGGTCATTATCATCAAAGACTACTACAGCATTCAACTTTGTTTTCCAACCGGGAACTACTGATATGGTGTACCCTTTTGAGCTATTGAAGTTGCCAGCAGAGGTCACTACTTCCTCACTGCAGTTGCTGTGGTTAAATTCCCAATTACTCCAGTTGCAAAATGTTTCTGAGATATCTTTCTCTAGGGAGGAGTTGAGACTAGTTGGCCACACACAAGGGAGGACTGAACTAGCAAATATTGCATTTGGTTTCTCCAATACTGTGTTATTTGAAAAAGTAAAGAACGATTCCCACACAACATTTCTACCTTTCCATGGTGGTATAAATGGATCAGAATAGCGAATAAAACATGTGTGAGAATATGCTGCATAGTGTTGCATTGTCTGTCCGGCATATATTGCTCCTCCCTTCTCCACCGCTGTGTTATTGTCAAATTCTAGCCATGTTCCAATATCAACTTCTATCCATGAGGTACCCAGAAGGGCGATACCAGCTCCTATTCTACCAACATTTGATTCAAAACGAACTGGTGTGTTTCTTGTGAAGTTGACATCTGAGGACTGTATAAGAAGTGCAGAGCCCACATTTCCCGTAAATAGAGTAATACCTTTGAAAGTTACTGGCATGCGTTCAACATTTACTGTTCCAAAGGTAGCCCCTTTTGATCCATTTATGTATTCGTACAGTCCACCATTGTTTGTGAAGGTGCAAGCCTCTACTGTCGGTATCAATAAAGACTCCTCTAATGTAGAAGAACTCAGGAAGTCAATAGCGGCTCCAATTCTGGCAATGTTTGATTCAAAGTGGCAGCCATTTATGCTAGCGTGGTTCCGTAATGCTTTTTTCTCATGGTTTTCTTTTGCATAGATGGAAAGGCCGCCAGCCCATGCGGCAATGTTTTTGCTAAAATTACAGCATTGAATAAAAACACCATTTTGTTTGGCATTGGATCCAAAGTTAACCTTCATTCCTCCACCAGCTGCTAAATTGTCGGGCAGTATACTTGCTTTGTAGCATGTATTGTTTATAAAGTTTGTATCAGTGACAGAGAAGGAATTGTTATGACTCTTGTCACTAAAACTAGCGAACAGCCCAGCTCCAAGGTTTGCTTGGTTGTCTTCGAATTCACATAAACTGAGTGAAACATTGTTGTTGCTAGCATTGCCCTTAAAGTACACCAGCAATCCACCGCCTCTACCAAACACGTAATGATCACTTTTATTCTTGCTATGGATAATGTGTGTCACTTTAAATCCTCCACCCGATGCACTATTGTTAACAAAGTGACAACTGCTAAACTCATAGTCACTAGCAGAGGTATATGCACTTGGTACATCAGAAGAATAACTGTCATTAGCACATGAAACATTTCCAGGCTTGCATTCTGAGAACTCAACATACACCCCACCCCCTCCAGCGATTTCCCTAGCAACTGTATTATTCACGAACCAAGAATCAGTAATGCTGACATGGTGAGCTGAGTCTATCAATACAAGTCCCATTCCATTAGAATTGGTGATACTTACATGCACCACAGTGATATTTAAGCACAATTCAAAGTAGAGAGCTACTTGATATTCCATCAGTGAGTAGTGCCTATCTCTGAAATTTCTACTGGTACTGTCGTGTACAGCACCACAGCCAATAAAGGTGACATCATCGACATTGATATTCTGACACTCATAGAAGGAGCACCCTGTGCCTGGTAGGCAGTTGACTACTGGAGAGTCCTGGCCTACTATCTGAATGTCTGATCTGTTGTGATACACACAGCTGGTGCTGCTGTGTAGGGTGTACCTACCTGGCTGAATGGTGATAGTGACTGGCACTGTCAGTTGTTGGGCTGCCCTTAGACCCGCATCAAGTGTACAATTGCTTAGTGTATCCTCATGGCATTGTGGGTTTCCATTCGTATAAATGACTATGTTTACTGGTGTGCATGCTGGTACTAGCAATGCCACAATAAGTATGGTGCAAAGGGTCTTGATGTTTTCCATAGCCATTCACTGTACAGCATTCACAAGTCAATGTTAAAGTGCCCACCCACTCGTAATGGTGAAAATCCACTGTATGATTGAAGAGAAGGTGTACATAAATACTATGCAATAACAGTGTGTGGGTGATTCCCACAAACATCACTGTTATGATTCAACAGCCTTTAATGGCTTACAGTTTGCTTTTACCTAATGGGTGATTTCCATTGCTTATCTTTGTTCCTTTTTAATTCTCATTTCCATGCACACGAGATTAGCAGTATATTTGATATTGCGTGTTTGTTGCATTGTTAATCAAGAACTATTACAAGACACTGTACTAGCAATCAGCCTCGTATTCAGGCCCTCCCCGTCCCACCCGCAAACAGTCTGCTTCTTTTATGTGGGCAGGGCAGAGATAGTTGAGAGCAATAGTTGTCATCCATATAAGGTTAATAGTCAAAGTAGCTCCCCTTATTTCTCAGTGGTGCAGTTTAATACTAGAATGGGCGAGATAACTGTGGCTGCACATTCTACAGACAACCATCCATATCACTGAATAGCTACTTATTGTTACCAGAAGGTATGTACTTACTGTGGTGGTTGTGGGCAGCTATCTAGGTGGAGCCCAGATGCACCAGAAACGATTACAGTTATAAATAATACGGACACAACTAGGGTATAGCATTACCTGATGTATTGATCTTCACCGTGCAGTGTGCCACTGTATACAGTCTCAGACACACTACAATTTGTTTCAACCGCTTTGTCTTCAACACAGATCTTGTAACTGTCAATCTATGATGTAATATTCTTACAGCTGCTAACCCCAACTAGTCAGTCGCAATCTCTTATATCATCAGCCCGAACTAAAGAAAAGTTGAATCCATCGTACGCGTTTTCAAAAATGGCTGTATTTATCTATGGAGTTAAACTATCAGGTTACTGTCGGTATTCAGATATGTTTTTGCAATAACACTACAAAAATGACCGGAACAATCACATATCCCATTGTACATACATTAACATCCTGATAAGAATACGTCAGCTTGACTTGCTGGACTGGATAAGGCAGCAGTCTTGCTAACTTTGCTTTTCTCTTATCTTTTTGCTTGCTTACTGGCCATAAAGAGTGAATGATTGATCTTACCTTGGCCCAGAAATGATCACACCAAACCCTTATGGTAATTACGGGGAGTTAGTTTGTGGTCTATATTTGGGAGGGAGTTTGGGGTGGGCAAAACACTGAGCAGGCTGCTACCTTCCAACTTCTGTTTCCAGAAACCACAGACTGGCAGTGGCGTGCTCTGGTCATGTGCCTTTTGTGCACATGCACCATGAGCTGGCTGAGCCCCTCCCCCCATTGTGCACATGCACCATGAGCTGGCTGAGCCCCTCCCTCCATTGTGCACATGCACCATGAGCTGGCTGAGCCCCTCCCCCCATTGTGCACATGCACCATGAGCTGGCTGAGCCCCTCCCCCCATTGTGCACATGCACCATGAGCTGGCTGAGCCCCTCCCCCCATTAACTCCATTAACCCCACTGTTGTGCAAGCAAACACTTAATTTTCTATAAAGTTGTAATAGTCATAAACTTGTGTTTGATTCACGTCAACAACACTGCTTTATATAGACGATGAGATAATTTGGTTTCATCATGGAAATAGTAAATATACTATAAATATGTCAAAACATGCTAGCAAACTACATGTCATCATACACATTGTTCCTCAGAGAGAGGAGTTACTCTTGTATGTTCCTTCCACTGTGTGAAGATAAATGTATTAACTATGCAGACCATAACAATTGAATGATTCACACACTAGCTAATCACTAAGACCACGTTCACTGGTGCATAATATGACGGTTAGAATCGTTAAGTTTGTATTATGGTATTATTACAATGAATAAAGAAATCATTTATGACCCTCATTAGTACTTGTAAAGTGTGGCAAAGAAATCCAGTTGTAGGTCAAGAAACTATGCATACTTTAATTTTGCAGCTTTATTATAGGGGAGAGTGTTCTAATTAAGGTGTTCAAAAATAAATTAATGTGTACATAACTAACAAAACAAAACTGTGAAGGTATTGATACAAATATCAGTTAGTGAAAACTGCTGTGTTAAAATGTGATAACTCAGTAAGTTACTTCAACTGCACTTCCATAATTCATGATGGGAGCCATCTCGCCCCTCAATGTGGTTTGCTCGCAAGACCACTGTGGTGTGCTTCCCTCAAAAGAATTATTCCCATTACCGACACTTTCATAACGATCTGGGTTCTCCAGTCTATCTGGGAGCTCACTGGTTGTGTATGTGGGGGTACTGGCGTCTTCATCCACAAGCACTTGGTTTTCAATTATATCTTCTTCAAAATGTCGCTGAAACCGATTTTTCAGCCGATTGACACAGTGTGTTTTGAAGCAGTGTGACTTCATCAAAAGCCAATAGACAATGTATGTGACAATGTAGATACTAGGTATGAACTGTATGGCATAGGTCAGGAAGAATGCTTTTGTTGACAGTACATTTGTCTCCACCAAGGTAGAATATATGTACATGGTTGTGCCACTAGTTATTGCCAGGATTGCAAAGAAGAAGCCATCAAGGAAGTTGTAGAATGTTTTCTTGTATGGCCGTAGGATGACAATCGTGAGCAGAAATACTACATATGCTGCTTGTAATTGTGTAAAGATCGCCAAAAATGATTCTGAAATGGTGTATATTGTGAAAATTGTGATTCGGAATATGAAATAAATGCCTGCAAAATACCTACGGTCTGGCCCGCCATTCCTTCCATCCTTGTAGCATCCCTGAAAGGCATCTACGAATGCTCGTAGTGCATGTGACTGTAGTTTGCAGTGTGACAGACACCTCTGAAACCACCTGAAGGGGTAGAGGAGCAGAAGGAGAGGTGGAAGGGCACCAAAGGTGGCCAAGATGAAAAATGCTAGTGCAGCGTATGGGAGGTGATCACGGCTAAAGTATACGGTTAGTGGATCAAAGTAGACTGTTTTTTCGATTACACTACCATTGATAGTGTATACGTTTGATGGTGTAAGGATAGTAACGGAAACCCGAATGAACTTGGTGTAGGAAAGAAGGATAAAAGTGGCAAAGGCATCGATGATAGAATTTTTTGCTTTCCATTGTCTTCGTAGTTTCACACACAGAAAACAAAATGGCTTCCAAAGACAAACTATTATTCTAAAATTTCTGGCGTGAAGTTCGATGATAGTGTATGCCACAAGGAGTACAATAATTGGGTATACTGCTGAGACATAGCGTATTGCAAGAACCTCAATGACTTTGAGATCTGATTTAAGACAGGTATCAATGCTGAAAATGCTAGTGAAATCGAGGCTCCATAACCTGTATGAGTCCAGGAGGATATTTGTGAGGTACACATGAGGTATACTTGTATGTATTGATTTACGGAAAAGTAATTTCCATGCAGAGTCTATGAGTAGCACTTGTAGTGGGACTGTAATGACTTGGCTGAAGAAGATGAATCCGTTTGCTGGGGCTGACGTTACACCGATGTGAAAGATGATGATTATGATGAAAAAAACCGTTGGAAAGAGGAAACTTACTGCAAAAAAAATCCACATGTTGTAATAGACATTTTTACAGCTAACACACTTGAATGTACCCGAAAACACTGAAATTCCGTGTTCAACTGATTTACATTTTGCGCATAATTTTCCAGTTCTGTCCAATTTTTTACAGAATTCTTTATCCAGGTCACCTATATTCCGTGGAAGTTGCACAACAGGGTTTACGTTTTCCTCTTCCACTCCGAATGAACAACGTGACACAATAACCATCTTCTCGTTCCCAACAGTGCTGTAACTAATGCAGTAGCCAACATTTATGAATGCTGCATGGACACCTTCCATGCAGATAACAGAGGTAGCAAACGATAACTTTAAACATACACAGCTTTTGATAGATGAATTATAATAAAATCCTGGTGGGCAGTTGGAAATGGATACATTGATGTGAGTGTAGATGTTTCTGTTATCAATAGTCTCCAGGGCAACTGTTGTTGTCTGATTTTGCATGCCATATACGGTTATGCTATTGTCTGATGTGTACTGAAACTCGATACCATTATTGTCAGGATAATTATCAGAAAATATGCTAAAGATTGTAAAGTTTGTGACATCGCGGTCATAATCGTCAAAGACTACTACAGCATTCAACTTTGTTTTCCAACCGGGAACTACTGATATGGTGTACCCTTTTGAGCTATTGAAGTTGCCAGCAGATGTCGCTACTTCCTCACTGCAGTTGCTGTGGATAAATTCCCAATTACTCCAGTTGCAAAATGTTTCTGAGATATCTTTCTCTAGGGAGGAGTTGAGACTAGTTGGCCACACACAAGGGAGGACTGAACTAGCAAATATTGCATTTGGTTTCTCCAGTACTGTGTTATTTGAAAAAGTAAAGAACGATTCCCACACAACATTTCTACCTTTCCATGGTGGTATAAATGGATCAGAATAGCGAATAAAACATGTGCGAGAATATGCTGCATAGTGTTGCATTGTCTGTCCGGCATATATTGCTCCTCCCTTCTCCACCGCCGTGTTATTGTCAAATACTAGCCGTGTTCCGATATCAACTCCTATCCATGAGGTACCCAGAAGGGTGATACCAGCTCCTATTCTACCAACATTTGATTCAAAATGAACTGTTGTATTTTTTGTGAAGTTGACATCTGAGGATTGTATAAGAAGTGCAGAGCCCACATTGCCCATAAATAGAGTATTACCTTTGAAAGTTACTGGCATGCGTTCAACATTTACTGTTCCAAAGGTAGCCCCTTTTGATCCATTTATGTATTCATACAGTCCACCATTGTTTGTGAAGTTACAAGCCTCTACTGTTGGTATCAATAAAGACTCCTCTAATGTAGAAGAACTCAGTCGACAGAGGAAGTCAATAGCAGCTCCAATTCTGGCAATGTTTGATTCAAAGTGGCAGCCACTTATGCTAGCGTGGTTCCGTAATGCTTTTTTCTCATGTTTTTCTTTTGCATAGATGGAAAGGCCGCCAGCCCATGCGGCAATGTTTTTTCTAAAATTACAGCATTGAATAAAAACACTGTTTTGTTTGGCACTGGATCCAAAGTTAACCTTCATTCCTCCACCAGCTGCTAAATCATCAGGTAATATATTTGCTTTGTAGCATTTATTGTTTATAAAGTTTGTAGCAGTGACAATGAAGGAATTGTTCTGACTCTTGTCACTAAAACTAACGAACAGCCCAGCTCCAAGGTTTGCTTGATTCCCTTCGAATTCACATGAACTGAGTGAAATGTTATTGTTGCTAGCATTGCCCTTAAAGTACACCAGCAATCCACCGCCTCTACCAAACACGTAATGGTCACTTTTGGTCTTGCTATGGATAATGTGCGTCACTTTGAATCCTCCACCCGATGCACTATTGTTAATAAAGTGACATCTGCTAAACTCATAGTCACTAGCAGAGGTATATGCACTTGGTACATCAGAAGAATAACTGTCATTAGCACATGAAACATTTCCAGGTTTGCATTCTGAGAACTCAACATACACCCCACACCCTCCAGCGATTTCCCTAGCAACTGCATT
The DNA here is from genome assembly GCA_963921505.1 of Phakellia ventilabrum. Taxonomy (NCBI): domain Eukaryota; kingdom Metazoa; phylum Porifera; class Demospongiae; order Axinellida; family Axinellidae; genus Phakellia; species Phakellia ventilabrum. The sequence continues at coordinate 8,956,034 of OY997379.1, read as the reverse complement.
ATTCACGAACCAGGAATCAGTAATGCTGACATGGTGAGCTGAGTCTATCAATACAAGTCCCATTCCATTAGAATTGGTGATACTTACATGCACCACAGTGATATTTAAGCACAATTCAAAGTAGAGAGCTACTTGATATTCCATCAGTGAGTAGTGCCTATTTCTGAAGTTTCTACTGGTACTGTTGTGTACAGCACCACAGCCAATAAAGGTGACATCATCGATATTGATATTCTGACACTCATAGAAGGAGCACCCTGTACCTGGTAGGCAGTTGACTACTGGAGAGTCTCGGCCTACTATCTGAATGTCTGATCTGTTGTGATACACACAGCTGGTGCTGCTGTGTAGGGTGTGGTTACCTGGCTGAATGGTGATAGTGACTGGGTCTACCAAGGCTTGGGCTGCCCTTAGACCTGCATCAAGTGTGCAATTGCTTAGTGCATCATGGCATTGTGGGTTTCCATTCGTATAAATGGCTATGTTTACTGGTGTGCATGCTGGTACTAGCAATGCCAGGGTAAATATGGCACATATGTTTGCCATAGCCACCAACTGTACAGCATTCATAAGTCAGTGTTAACGTACTGACCTACTCGTGAGTGAAAATCCACTAATATGGAAGAGAACATGTATATAAAGGCTATTCAATAACAGGTAGTTGTTGATGCCCACAAAAAACCTATGTTTGTGATTCAACTTCCTTTTAATGGGTGTGTGTGATTCAACTTCCTTTTAATGGGGTACACAAATTTATTTTATTCTATCAACATGCTTAACTGGAATGTAGACTGAACTGAGATGGCATATAGTGTTGCCAGTCATTGTAACTCCACATAACTGTCGGTGTTTTTAACACAAGAATATGTAAGGTACCTACCTATAGCAGTACACTCTAGTCTTCTCAGTTCCAATAGGCATTATATATATGTACTGTTACCAGAGGTTAGTTTGGTATGGTGATTGAGGGCAACTGGGAGGCCAAGTGCACTAGAAACTATGATTCAAGTCATTAACATTGTTACCTAGCCTTCTGTTGCCTTTTGTTAGCCTCTGCCATGCATTGCCTTGGTTTCTCATTTGTTTTTCCTTTTGGATTTCTTTTGCCCTTGTTAATATCTCTTGTATTGTCTTACCTACATGCATAAGTTACATCTACATTTTGCAAAGATTGATGCACCACAGTAACAATCGAATACGTATAATTATCAACAAAATGCATCAGTTTTATTATTGCAATGCAGATATGTAGCTATTACCTGGTGTGTTGGTCTTCACCATGGAGCGTGAGTCTCTAAACACTTCGATATACAATTCTCCTAAGTACAGGCTGTAGCTTTATCTTCAACACAGATATCTTGACTCACCTTGTAACTGCAGGCACTCTATGTGGTAACACTCTTACAAATATTGCCAAAGCAGCTGCATAACTAGACCCAACTCTTAAACTGTAGCAATCCTACACCATTGGGGCAAAATAGTTACTTTTTATCAATGTCTCTGTATTTATACTATCAGTTTACTTTCAGGATTCAGCTATGTTTTTGCATACCACACTTTCGGCATTTCCATATATGGTTGTGCTACTGGTTGCTGCCAGTATTGCAAAAAAGAGTCCACTAAGGAAGTTGTAGAAGTCATTTTATTTATAAGGTCATAGGTAGACAGTTGTAAAAAGAAATAAAATGTATGTTGCTACCAGTAGTGTGGAGATCCACCGAATATTAACAAAAAGTATAGAGGCCTGCAAAGTACTTGTGGTCTGGTCCACCATTCCTTCCGTCCTTGTAGCATCCCTGAAAGTCAGATATGAATCCTGGCAGGCAGGTTGGCTGATGTGTGTATAAATGTTCTGATCATTAACTGTTTGAAGTGTAATTGCTGTTATCATTTGTGACATTCCATATAATTTTTATGGTGATGGTATTATCTAAACTGTAGTGTTTGCTTTATAGTTGGTGTCAATGGCAACATTAAAAATCATCTGATTTGTCCTAGAGCCTGATTACTTACTAAGTATAAACTGAATATTAGCATGATAGTACAAAGCAGTCGTCCTTTACATTCACACACTGGCTTATACAGTTATGGCATATAGCTATTGTAAACAAATTGATGATAATCTTAACTAGAAGCAGGAAGACAATAATGTAAAGGTGTTGGAGTGGAGTGGAATTTCTGTGATATATAGTTCCAAATTCATTTCTGATAATAGTACAGTATCACTATTGCTCAGGAAATAGCTGCAGTCCCATGGTTGTCTTGACGATCCCATTGTGGCATACTTTGCTCAAAAGTATCACTCTCCCTTTCGTAATCATCAGGGTGTTCCAATCTATCTGGAATTTCACTGGTAGTGCACATAGGAATATGGGGCTGTTCATCCAAAAGCAATCTATTTCTGAGTGTGTCCTCCTTAAATCTTCTCAGAAACATTTTCTTTGACCAGTATTTTTGGAGCCATGATGACTGCATTAGCAGGTAGTGTGTTGTGTATATGAGTATATACAGAAAGGGTATGAATCCAAGCATATATGTTAGGTAGATTATGGTCTTTGGCAGTCTTTTTCCTAGAAACACCTTGCTGTATATGAACAAACTAGAAGTATTTATCACTGCTAGTATTGCAAAGAAAAAAGTATCGAGACAGTTGTAGAATTCTTTTTTATAGGGTCGTAGGATCACAATTGTCAGCATGAAAACTATGTATGAAGTCGACAGCAGTGTGAAGAGGGAGAAAAGAGTTGGTACTATAATGTAAAATATAAAGATTATAATTCGGAAAATGAAATAAATGCCTGCAAAGTACCTACGGTCTGGCCCACCATTCCTTCCATCCTTGTAGCATCCCTGAAAGGCATCTACAAATGCTCGTAGTGCATGTGACTGTAGTTTGCAGTGTGACAGAGACCTCTGAAACCACCTGAAGGGGTAGAGGAGCAGAAGGAGAGGTGGAAGGGCACCAAAAGTGGCCAGGATGAAGACAGCCGGTGCAACATATGGAGCATGTGCAGCATGAAAAAGTAGAATCGAGGGATTGTAGGTGACTACTGTTTCAATACTATGTCCAGACACATTGTACACAGTTGATGTTCTCAGAATTTCAATGGAAACTCGAACAAACTTGGTGTATGACAGCAGAATGAATGTGGCAAAGGCATCAATTATGGATGTCTTTGCTTCCCATTTCCTTCGCAACCTCACACACATGAGGCAGCATGGCTTCCAGAGCCACACTATGATTTTGCAGTTTCTGGCATGAAGTTCAACTATTGTGTATGCAATTATGAGCAGAAGTAGTGGCAGCACTGCTGAGACATAGCGAAGCAAAAGAGTATGAATTACCTTAAGGTTCTCACTGAAACAGAAATCATAACGCAGAATACTAGAGAAATCCAAGCTCCACACTCTGTATGGATGCAGAAGAATGTCTGCAAGATGTATTTTCATGGCGGTATTGGTAAGTTTCCAAGCTGCATTAACAAGCAACACTTGTTTTGGAGTAGTAATGACTTGGCTAAAGAAAATGAACCCGTTTGCTGGGGCCAGTGTTATGCCAATGTGGAAAATAATGATGAACACAAAAACGAAAGTTGGCAGGAAGAAATCAGCTGTAAGATACAGTAGCCAATTCTTGTATGAATTACTGCACTTAACGCACTTGAAGGTATGAGAGAACATTGAAACACCATATCCAGCACGACACTCTCCACACAACTTTCCTGTCCTGTTGAACCATCCACAAAAGTCGCTTTCTAATGCAGTGACATCTTGTGGAAGAGCTAACATGAATGGCATAGTTTGATTTTCAAATTGATGATAGTTCAGTGCAGCTGGACAATAAGATACAATAGTCTCATTTCTCATGCCATTCTCCACGGGACTATAACTAATACAGTACCCTACCTTTATGAATGCTCTCTGCCTAATGCAATAAACATTTTGCGCAAACGATCTAAGTGAACATTCACATGACTTTGACGAGTTTTCAAACTTGAATCCAGGTGGGCAAGGAGACAACTTAATTTCAATGCTGGTGTAGATATTGCGACCATCCACTGTTTGTATACTTATATTTGCAGTTTCATCAGGATGTCCATAAACAGTTATAGTTGTATCACTGTCTGAAGTATACTGCTGGAGTTCCACTTTTGTTGTATCGCTATGTATGGAAACACTAAATATAGTTTCTTTTGTTACTACATGTTCAAAATCATCGAAGACTGTTGCATTTAGATTTAATTTTGACCCAGGGTAAACCGTCATAGTGTAACCGTCGCTGCTACTAAACCGGCCAGCTGAAGTCAGTACTTCATTGCTGCAATTTCCATCTGTAAACTCCCAGTTTGTCCAGTTGCAGAAAGTCTGTGAGATATCATAGTCAAGAGTGGAATTGAGACTAGTTGGCCACACACAAGGAAGGATTGAACTGGCGAATATTGAGTTTGGCTTACCTGATGCAGTGTTGTTTGTAAAAGTAAAAGAAGATTCCCATTCGTTAGGAGATATACGTGAGTCAACATAAGCAATAAAACACATGTGTGAGTATGTGGCATAGTATTCTTTTGTCTGTTCTGCATATATTGCTCCTCCCTTCTCTGTAGCTGTGTTATTACTAAACACTAACTCAGTTCCATTGCTGACTGTTATCCATGAGGCACCCCGTAGGGTGATAGCAGCTCCTATTCTACCAACGTTTGATTCAAAATATGCACTTGCATTATTGATGAAATTTACATCTGAGGATTGTATAAGAAGAGCAGACCCCTTATTCTTGTCAAACAGGATCTCTCCTTGGAATGTCACTGGCATCTGTTCAACACTCATCGTGCCAAACGTAGCTGCTTCATATCCATCAACATACCGATACAGACCACCATTTTCAGTGAAAGTGCAGTTCTCTACTATTACCATTACAGAAGATTCCCGTTTAGAGTAATGCAGAAAATTGACAGCTGCTCCAGTTTTAGCGATGTTTGATTCAAAATGACAAATGTTCAATTGTACAGAGTTGTCTTGGGGTGTTCCTCTTGCGCGTGAGTGCACAGACAACCCTCCACCCCAAGTGGCAGTATTGTTTGTGAAGTATGAGTGGTGGGCGAGAAACCTGTTGCCTTTAGAGTCTATTCCAAAGTTAATTTTCGCTCCACCACCTGCAATTAAACTATTTGGAATAACGTTTGCTTTATAACATTTATTGCAAGTGAAGTTTGTGATGGTGATATTAAGAAAGTTATTTTCACTCTTACCTCCAAATTTTGCAAATATTCCAGCCCCAAGGTTGGCCTGATTCTCTCTAAACTCACAAGAAGTAATTATAATGTTGTTGTTCTTTGCATTACCTTCAAAGTATAATAGTAACCCACCACCCCTACCAAAAATGTAGTGCCTACGCTTGGTCTTACTGCTCACAATGCCTCCATTTGATGCACTGTTTTTGATAAAGTGACATTTGGTTAGTTCGTACACACCATTGGATGTATAGTTACTGAAAGCATTGTATTCATTAGAACATGGAATTCCAGAAGAAATATTTGAGAATTCAATATACATTCCACCACCCCCAGCTGTCTCCTTGCCAACGGTGTTGTTGATGAACCAAGAGTCAGTAATGCTGATGTGGTGAGGTGAATTTATAAATACAAGTCCCATTCCTTCAGAGTTAGTAATATTTATTCTCACCATAGTAATATCATAGCACTGTTCAAAGTAGATGGCTACTTGATACTTCATGAATGAGTAGTTGTTAGCAGTGAAGTTTGTACTGGTACTGTTGTGTACAGCACCACAGCCAATAAAGGTGACATCATCGACATTGATATTCTGACACTCATAGAAGGAGCACCCTGTACCTGGTAGGCAGTTGACTACTGGAGAGTCCTGGCCTACTATCTGAATGCCTGATCGGTTGTGATACATACAGCTGGTGTTGTTGTGTAGGGTGTAGTTACCTGGCTGAATGGCGATAGTAACTGGGCCTATCAAGGTTTGGGCTGCACTTAGACCCGCATCAAGTGTGCAGTTGTGTACTGATTTTTTATCAAAGCACAATGGGTCTCCTTTCATATCAACAGTAATGTTTGCTGCCATACATGTTGGTAGAAATACCAATAATGCCAGAATATATGTGTGGGAAGCCACCATGATTTCTCAATAATTTTTTAAATTTATTATGATGGTAAATATTGACCGTATCAATTTACCGTTAGCAAAATAAGACTGTTTTGTAATCTGCCAAACCTGTAAAAGAAAGAATTATTTTACCACAATAGTAAATTATGAAAATAGGGCTTGTAATATATTTCCCAGTAGGAGGCATTTACAAAACTGCTGTTAGTGGAACCATACCTAAATATGTGTATGTACAAAATTTTGATTACTGTTATCAACTTGGGATTTAGCTATAGAAATAACTGTTTATCCTATTGATAGTTACCAGTATTACAACAGAAGGAGCTCTCCATGCATTGGACTTTGCATATGAAGGGTTGTAAAATCACACTGACGCGGACACTCGGTGACCATTTAATGCAAACCTGAGCCATTCTTTTGGTTAGTGTATAGTGAAATGTAATGCTAGATACTGTAGAGGCCCTGCATGATAAGACTACTCCATGCATGCCCATAACACGTAATCATAAAGATATGGCTGACTAGCTACAGTGAACATTTGCACAATCAACTGTCTATGCTTAAAGAAATGAGCCTTGTGCTGAATCATGCCAATTTTAGTTAATGCAGTGACTGCAGTGCCTAGTAATTCACCAGCTACAGTATAGAGGATGCTATAGTGCCATATACAAACAGGGAGACCAATGAAAAGGTTACTAACCAAGTTCACATTCAGTATGTGTTTAAGTGAGTAGCCAGTCTAGTTGGCACAAGTAATAGCCAGCTGCAATGGAACTGCAATACATGTGCATGTATGCTATAGGCTTTATACAGTATCACTCATGGATTAGAACCAGCTGTGCACAACACCATATCATGTGTATGCATGCTAATAACCATATAACTCTAGCTATCCTCCACAGTGTATACAGCCAAACATAATGCTACTACACATACCTCACATTATATAATTATAGGAAATACATTTGTCTGTGACCAGCACCTGTAGACCCACTGAGTTAGCTCAATGTTCGCAACGTTCTCAGCGCAAGACTGTAATAGAACAGGCAGTCACCAAACTCATTGACTATAGCCTACTGGAAGTACTCTGAAAATGTTTGCAAAATAATGCTCAAGAAGTTTACAATTATAATTTAAGATTGATCAGGTTCATGTTTTCTAAAACTTTGGAATGATTGCCCACTAGTGTTATCATGAATGTGCAAATGATTCCATAAGCTGTCTAAACTAGTCTATAAATATGGTAATGTTCTTGCACTGTCATAGTGAAATGGTGGAAAACATGACAAACAAGTACATTCAAAAAGGGATATATTAAGGATGGAAACATTGATTCTGCACTCCACATAGAATCCTCATTTCTCTTCGCAAATAGCACTCTCAATATACAACAAATACTGGCAGGGTAGGAGATGACATCACTCGATCTGTGGAGTACCTTGTGGGTAGGAGTTGACAATGGAACACAACTGGTGTTTAACAGTAACACTACAGAAAAGGGAGGAGCAAACATCTGTAGGCCACTCTCACCATGTTTTTCTGACATACGCACCGCCCCCCAAGTGACTGAGTGTGGGCAGCCAGTGTTGATTCCACTCTCAAACGGAGAAGCAACTACTAGAGAGACAAAGGAACATAACTGCATGAGACTGTCAAGCAACTACTAGAGAGACAAAGGAACATAACTGCATGAGACTGTCAAGCAACTACTAGAGAGACAAAGGAACATAACTGCATGAGACTGTCAAGCAACTACTAGAGAGACAAAGGAACATAACTGCATGAGACTAAGCAACTACTAGAGAGACAAAGGAACATAACTGCATGAGACTGTCAAGCAACTACTAGAGAGACAAAGGAACATAACTGCATGAGACTGTCAAGCAACTACTAGAGAGACAAAGGAACATAACTGCATGAGACTGTCAAGCAACTACTAGAGAGACAAAGGAACATAACTGCATGAGACTGTCAAATATTGGGCTGCCAGTCAGTATTTAATCATCAAGGTAGCTTGCATCTCCTCAGATTACATACTGAGTGCAAGTGCAGAATACCAGCATCAAGTATGCTATTACCAAAATACCTATAGGGTCTCCATCCATGTAGATAGGTATACTTTTTGCTGGTCCAAAAGCTGGAAAGAATGTCAGTATATATGCAAGGAGAGGTCATAGTTTCCAGTGCCTAGGGATATGGTATATAATGGTTTACTGTTAGTAGCTAATGGTGGAGCACTTTTGTAAACATGTTATTTCGTTTCTCTTTTGGGAATCACTCGCATGGTCCACAACTATACTCAATGTGAAAACAAGTCATTGAATAACGCTTTCCCAAATGAAGTGGTTTACTAAAGATGTTGCCACACCGAAAAAAATATAAATGCTGTGAATATACAAATTTTGATCAATGTTCTTAACTTGTCAACCATTGTTAAAGTCTAACGTATACTTACCATAGAATATAATCCAGCATTATATGCAGCTGTGTACACCATATAAAATAGAGAAAAACATGCACTTTATATTAACACCTTATATAAAACCAATATAAATTCACATCAGCTTTATGGATGTATATTAAGACTTGGCTGGGAAGAGTTCATTACAGCCAAACATTAGGCTGTACACAAACTTGGCAATAAATTGCGTGTGGAATGCACTCATCTGTGACCAGCACTACAGTAACTGTAGGTGTACCATGCATAGCTATTATACCACTATCCTTAGCTGATCACACACGTACACAGTCACCAAATTAAATTCACCAACTTAAAACAGAAAATCGGTACAAGTAGGTATACAGAAGTACATCTTAGAACAGCAATGCCAAGTGGTAAGTCTACAGCTATTCATTTTACAATTGTTTACAGCCATGGCCTATCTCCAAAGGCATGAACAAGATACTAAACTCTGTATCATAAGCAAGAAGTACATGAAAAAATCTCTATTATACTTCCTGATAATGGAGAGCTTCAATATAATTTGGATACAGACATACTAGCCAATCCACACTTTCAACTATTAAAATTAATATTATAGTATATGCTGTTTTCTTGAACTGTTGGAGTATAAGAATTATCTAATAAGCAGTGTCAGTCCCGTAATTTGTTGCAGCATTCATCCCTCTCCTTAATGCGGTTTTCTCACTAGCCCACTGCACACCACTACACAAATCGTCTTCGTTTACTCAACTATTGGCATTAATCTCATGCAACACAGTCTTTATAGAGCAGAGCACCAACTAGTAAGTTGCTATTATAGGTATTTATACAGTCACTTGCTGCCAAGGAATCTGGAATCAACCCATGTAGCCCACCTTTCAAGGCTTAGATTTAGTACAGCTCGGGTATGTACTATAAACACAGCTGATGTACTTTTATAATTGCACAACAATTATAATTAACACTGAGTAGCTATATGTTCAAAATATGCTAGCTAGTTCTATTCATCCATGCATTGGAAGCGTTAGTTCACCAACTAATAAGTCACTGCAGTTCCATAATTAATTGGCTGGGTCATCGGTCTCCTGAGTGCAGTTTGCTCACTGGCCCATTGTGGCATACTTCTCTCAAATATGCCATTTTCGTTGCTAGTATTTTCATAACGATCGGGGTTCTCCAATCTGTCTGGAAGCTCACTTGTAGTGTATGTACGGATACTGGCTTCTTCATCCAGTAGCGCTTGATTGCTTACTGTAACTTTATCAAAATGTCGCTGGAACCAATTCTTTAGACGCTGTATACAGTGTGTTTGGAACCATCGTGATTGCATTAGCAACCAGTAAATCAGATAGGTAGCCATGTAAATAAAGGGAATAAAGTATAGGCAGTATGACAAGTAGAATATCTTCTCTGGCAGTACCTTTGTATCCACCAAGGTTGTATACATGTACATGGTTGTGGCACTGGTTACTGCCAGCATTGCAAAAAAGAACCCATCGAGAAAGTTGTAGAACTCCTTCTTATAGGGTCGTAGGATGACAATTGTAAGCAGAAATACTACATATGCTGCTTGTAGTGCTGTAAATAGCACAAAATATGAATTTGGCACTGTGTATATTAGGAAGATTACAATTCGGAAAATGAAATAAATGCCTGCAAAGTACCTACGGTCTGGCCCACCATTCCTTCCATCCTTGTAGCATCCCTGAAAGGCATCTACAAATGCTCGTAGTGCATGTGACTGTAGTTTGCAGTGTGACAGACACCTCTGAAACCACCTGAAGGGGTAGAGGAGCAGAAGGAGAGGTGGAAGGGCACCAAAGGTGGCCAGGATTAAAGCTGCTAGTACAGCATACGGAAGATGATCACGGCTAAAGTATTCTGTTGTGGGGTCAAAGTTGACAGTTTGTTCAACTACGCTTCCACTAACATTGTACACATTGGATGGTGTAAGGATGGTGATGGAAACCCGAACGAACTTGGTGTAGGAGAGCAGGATAAAAGTGGCAAAGGCATCAATTATTGAGTTTTTTGCTTTCCATTGTCTTCGCAATTTCACACACAGAAAACAAAATGGCTTCCAGAGACAAACTATTATTCTGCAATTTCTGGCGTGAAGTTCGATGATAGTGTATGCAACAAGGAGTACAATAATTGGGCATATGGCTGAGATATAGCGTATTGCAAGAACCTCAATGACTTTGAGATCTGGATTTAAACAGACATTTGCATTGAAAAGTCTATTGAAATCGAGGCTCCACAGCCGATAAGGATGGAACAGTAGATTTGTAAGAGTATCTGCTTCATTTGTTGTGTGTGCTGTGTGTTTAAGGCGGAAGATTAGCTTCCATGCAGAGTCTATGAGTAACACATGTATTGGAACTGTAATGATTTGGCTGAAGAAGATGAATCCATTTGCTGGGGCTGACGTTACACCAATGTGAAAGATGATGATTAATATGAAGAACAATGTTGGAATGAGGAAACTTATTGCAAAGAACTGCAACAAATTAGAGGAGAAGTTGTCACACTTAACGCATTTAAAAGTGCCAGAAAATACTGAAATTCCAAGCCCTTTAGATTTCATACATTCTCCACATAGTTTTCCCTCTCTTTTTAATTCATTACATACTGTCCTGTCCAAGTCACGGGCATTCAATGGAAGTGGCACAACAGGGTTCACATTCTGCTTCTCAACTCCAAATGGACAACGTGACACAATTACAGTTTGTTTCCCTCCGAGTTTCTTAACAGGACTGTAGCTGATACAGTAACCAACAAATATGAATGCGGTGTTGATGGTTGCATTGCATGAGACAAAGTCAGCAAATGATAGAGCACTGCAAATACAACTTTTAGTATTGCTATCAAATGCAAATCCTGGTGGGCAGATGGAAAGGTTCACACTGATGTAAGTGTATATATTTCGGTTATCAATTGTTTGTAGTGTTATTGCTGTTGTCTTGTTTTGACTTCCGTATATGGTTATGTGATTGTCTGACATGTACTGAAATGTAGCATTTGCTCTATCGCGGCTGGTATCAATGGCAACATTGAAAATGGTCTGATTTGTAACATTTTGTCCTAGATCATCCAGAACTGTAAGGTCCAGATTTGTTTTTAAACCAGGATAAACAGACATAGTATACCCTTCACTCTTACTAAATCTGGCAGCAGAGGTCAGTATTTCATTGCTGCAGTTACTATCTCCAAATTCCCAACTTTTCCAGCTGCAAAACGTCTGTGAAATATCCTCTTCGAGAGTGGAATCGATGCTGGCTGCCCACACACAGGGGAGAATTGAACTGGCGAATATAGAGTTTGGTTCATTTGATGCAGTGTTGTTTGAGAAATTGAAAAATGATTTCCAGTCACTTGGGGGTGTGTGTAGATCAGAGTAGCGGATGAAACAGGTTTTGGAGTATGCTTCGTAATGTTCCTTTGCCTGGGCTGCATATATTGCTCCTCCGTGCTCTGTAGCTGTGTTACTGTCAAACACCAGCTGTGTTCCGATGTCAACTCCTATCCACGAAGTACCTAACAGAGTGATTCCAGCTCCTATCCTGCCATTGTTTGCAAGAAAGGTACTAGTTGATTCGTTTGCAAATAACACATTTGAAGATTGTATGACAAGAGCAGAGCCTATGTTTTCATTAAATCGAGTATTACCATTGAAAGTTACAGGCATGTTTTCAACATTAACTGCGCCAAACGAAGCTCCTTCTGATCCATTAGTGTATTCATACATGCCGCCATTTCTTATGAAACTACACTTCTCCACTACTGGTATCAGTAAAGACTCCTCTAGCTTAGATGAGCTCAGTTGACAAAGAAAGTCAATGGCAGTTCCGATTCTAGCAATGTTTGATTCAAAGTGGCACGCGATCACCAGGACGTCATTTGTTCCAAATTTGCTATGCTGTTTTCCTTTTGTGTATACAGATAGCCCTCCACCCCAAATGGCAGAATTGTTAATAAAATTGGAATCGTGAACAATAAGTGCATTTTGTTTTGAATGCTCTTCAAAGTGGACTTTTGCTCCTCCTCCTGATATAGGGTATTCTGGTAGGATATTTGCTTTGTGGCAATCATTGTGTGTGAAATTCGTGGTTGTGATATTAATGTAATTGTTGTGACTCTCATCACTAAAACTGACGTACATTCCAGCCCCGATATCTGCCTGGTTCTCTGTGAATTCACATGAACTGAGTAAAATAGTGTTGTTATTAGCATTGCCTTTAAAGTACACCAACAACCCGCCACCATTGCCGAAAACATAGTGATCGCTCGTAGTCTTACTTTTGATAATGTGTGTTTTCTTAAATCCTCCGTTTGTTGCATTGTTGTTGACAAAGTAGCAGCTGGTCAACGTATATATAGCGGGGAACACATTAATGTTTGTGTCATTTGTACATGTAAATTCTCCTGGTCTGCATTTTGGGAATTCAATATACACTCCTCCGCCTCCACTCGTCCCCTTGGCAACAGTGTTATTGATAAACCATGACTCAGAAATTGAGATGTGGCCAGTTGAGGCCATGAACACAAGGCCCATTCCATTTGAGCGGCTGACATTTACCTTTGTAATTGCAACAGTGAAACAGAGTTCAAAGTAGATGGCTACTTGATACTTCATGACTGAGTAGTTCTTAGCAGTGAAGTTTCTACTGGTACTGTTGTGTACAGCACCACAGCCAATAAAGGTGACATCATCGACATTGATATTCTGACAGTCATAGAAGGAGCACCCTGTACCTGGTAGGCAGTTGACTACTGGAGAGTCCTGGCCTACTATCTGAATGCCTGATCTGTTGTGATACACACAGCTGGTGTTGTTGTGCAGGGTGTAGTTACCTGGCTGAATGGTGATAGTGACTGGGAATGTGAATTTCTGGGCTGCACTTAGACCTGCATCAAGTGTGCAGTTGCTTAGTGTTTCATCTTCGTGACACCTTGGGTCTCCATCCATGTGGACAGTAATGTTTATTGCTCGAGATGCTGGTAAGAATGTTGCCAAAAGTGCAGCCACCAATATGAGTGAAGACATTGTGACTCTCAAGAGAAGTCACTGTTCGACTCCAATGACTTTGGATTAGTAAAGTTAGTATCCACAACTGCTAAAGATAATAGAAAGAGTGCATTGTTAATGTAGTGTTACAATAGTGCAGACTTCATAAGAAGTTAATGAGGTAAAACGTTTCAATTCGGACATATTTAGCAAAGCTGTGCAGTCAAGCATGTGAGAAGTGCAAGTGCAGTAAACAAGACATTAAAGAGTTCTGTATAATATTCAATATCCAATTTGCTACACGTGTGTGCTAGTGGCTGGAATTTATGTATAGCTATTGAAGGTGGAATTGCTCTACCAAAATCAGATGTTGAGAGACGCTTTTATAACAGACTATGGAACTCAAGACCTCCCGAATACAAGCTTTTTCAATATATATAGCCACATGTATGAAAGTGATGCATAAAATTCCTAATCGTTGACGTAATCTGCAAAAATTCAAGAAGCCAAAAGCTATTTGAATTCAGTAGTGGGTGTAATGCTTCGTCTGCCAGCATTAGTGCTGACAGGTAAGTATCATTTTATGCAGACATATACCTCTCAAAGCCAAAGCCAAAGGCAAATTAAGCCATGCACGCAACTACAGTGTCATGAATTCACTGCAAAAACAAAAGGGTTGCTGTAACCCAGCTAGGGATATCCAAGTTGCACAACAATGTGCATACAAGCAGATCAATTACATTTCTTGACCACTATACGGTGACTATAGGTCTCCAATTTCAGACAGAAGGTAAACAATTATTAAGCTAAGTCACGTATTACAGGTAGGGGATTATAGAAATCTACTTGAAGTGAAGCTGCACTTATAACAGTTCTACAGCTCTGTGAGGGATTCGGCTTTTCCGCACAGATCGCGACGCGGAGGAGAGTCGACTTAACATAAACACTTCACTGCATGACACTGCACAGGCACTCTTCAGACACACCAAATAACACAATGCACTCACTTAAATACCTACAAAACCAAATGATCTAATAGCCAATCAGTGATTGCACCACATCCTAGGTAGTTTAGAGGGAATATCAAATAGGAAAACGTGATACAAACATATATTCAGTCTAAAGAAATGATCTAAGTGAGAACAGGAAATCAAACGCATACACATGGCCCTAACTGAGACTAACTGTACAAAATAACCAAATAAGTACAACTCCAGTGAAACAATCCTTCACAAGCTCCTGCTATTAAGGAATGTCACAAGTGCAGCTGCACTTCTAGCATCCCTCATGATCAATTGTAGCTACCTGTGATGTGTGACTTAGCTTAATTTTCAACCTATAGCGGTCAAGCAATATAATTGCAGCTGGGTTAAAGCAATCCTTTTGTTTTTGCAGTGAAGCTAGTCTTTGTAGTGCAGTTATTCCAACACAACTACCAATCGAGAACATAAAACACTGAAGTGAAAACTGTACAGCTAGTATAAAAAACATTCAATTCTCTGAATAGAAGTTTATGTTTCAGTATTAATATATAGCTAGCTACATCTTAAAATCCATCCATTCACCAAGTTAGCTCATCACTATTGCAACACTCTAATAATTACTCCATCCACAAGACAGAGGCTGATCATATACCAACCTGGGTCCACTATGACTCATTGACATTATAAAATTTGTAGCCCAGTCTCAATTTTTTTTTCCTGTGCTAGCAATGCAGAATGGTATAGTACACTTAAACCTAATAGTTATAGCTGGTGTACCTGTATAATTATGCATACCATAGAACACTTATAATGGTATAACAGTTAGAAATATCTTTCATGCGTGCAAGAGATATTACATACAAACATTTTAACTAACAAACCTTTCTTCCTGATATTTTCAAAAACTGCAGACACTTAGGTTTCTTACATGCATGCACAGCTGGAGAGCTAGTGACACTGTCCCTTCTTCTCACTAACAACAGTTACTCCAAGTCTATATGCAGTACATTTATAGCTAAATGGCTCGCTACAGGGAAAGTTTCCCCCCTACAGTAAGTTTACATTCCAACATAAACGATGTACTTTCCCTCATAAGGATTTTCACTTCACTAAACGTCAACTATAGTACTGTAATCATTACATAATCACAATTAGTCAACAATATACCATGGTTGGGTGAATATAATAATATTATTATAGTACTTGTTCATTTTGTAATATCAATGCAAGTGCCAGCCTTGCAGTATACAATAATGACATTATTCAACTACCACTACTCTATGCTTCCTATAGCTTTGTAGGTACTTGCACCATACTCACTACTGACATTTAACAAAGGCCGAGCATGAGATTTTACACCGTCTTCAAATACATCTTCTCCCTCCTTTTCGTCCGTCTCCAGTCCTGTCTCTCCCTCCAGCAAGTAAGCTCCCTTTTTGCCACATCGGTTTCTACAATACACACACTTGGCTGCATTCAGCAATTTGTGTCGGACGATTCGTGTGAAAAGGCAAAAGAGAATCCCATTAGCTGCTCCCTGTGCAGAGGTTCCAATTCCCTAAAGATTGTGTGGTAAAGAGAGAAGGGGTACCTGGTACGTTGTGTGTCTGTTTTACTACACTAGACTACTGTACTAAATACATGGATCCGGGACTATATCCAGGATGACATCAAGATCCGGGACTATATCCAGGATGACATCAAGATCCGGGACTATATCCAGGATGACATCAAGCACACCGACTACATTTTTTAAAGGCCTAGTTCTGTGTAGTTTAGCAGCACATAGGCCAACAACAAGGAAACCTGTACTGCCTTCTATGCTGGTAACTATACTTTGATGAAACTGTATACGTATGACGTAGCGGCCAACCTATTAATCGATATGAAAGATGATCAACCATACAGGGATATATAAGCTACTCTTAACTATCATGCCAATACAAATACAATACTAAATAGCCTGATTCAGGAGCTTAAAGAACAAATTGGAATTTCAATACTGTAGCACTTGCCCTAAATCATAAAAAGTGTGCTATAAGAGTAAATAGTTTGACCTTACGTGGTACAACATTACCTCAAGGGCGCCAAATACAGCGCTGGCATAGCTGTGCAGGTATCTTGCCCTGGCCTCCAAGGGAAGATAGTATGTCGAAATGTCTACCACAAAACTCCACACCCGCAGCAACATGAAGAGCAGGGGCACAAATATCAGCTTCCGATCGGCTGTTTTTACTACTGATTGCAAGGTGAGTGAAGTTCGTCCTCCGGCATTTGTTAACTGTATGTGCCAGGTGAATTCATAACAATAGCAAGAAATTTCATAGAAGTTGACCTATTCCCAGGCTCCATTGCCCTAGCCTCATTCCCAGGCTCCACTACCCTAGCCTCATTCCCAGGCTCCACTGCCCTAGCCTCATTCCCAGGCTCCATTATCCTAGCCTCATTCCCAGGCTCCACTGCCCTAGCCTCATTCCCAGGCTCCACTGCCCTAGCCTCATTCCCAGGCTCCATTGCCCTAGCCTCATTCCCAGGCTCCACTGCCCAATAGGGGAAATACTGCCCAGCATGTTTTCCACCATCAATAAAAACAATAACAACACTGGACAGTGAATCTTAGGTATATGAAGGTAGTGTGCATTACCTGAGAAATAAACCCACCCTGGTTGGGGACTACTATAACGCTTTCAGTATTAATTTTCTAGAGGAAGTAGGTAGTCCCCACATTCCGCGCACACATATGGTAACCAACTGAACCAAGTAGAAAACAAAACAGGAAATACAATTTGGAGAAACTGACCTTCACTTTGACGTGGCATCTGATGGCAATATAGAGTATTGGTAGCACAATGAACGCTATGTAGAGCCACATCTCATAGCCCACCACAATTGGGTATACTGCAACCCTAGATTCGTTAGGGTTACCCGTATCACCCTTCGAACCCTTAATAGCACAGAATCCAGGAGTAGCTCCAATTTCATACCCCAGGAATCCGTCAGTGGCTAACCACACCGTTAAGATCAGAGGTATGCCCCAGCAAACAACATAGGAAACTACTGCGATCTTCTTGCCGAGTGACGGCTTTCTCAGTACAATGATTGCAAACATATACATTGCAATGGCTATCGTCCACAATATGGAGCTTTGAGTTCCATATACGGCAAACACTGCTTGGGCCAAACAGGCACGTCGATAGCCTGTACTCACATTCCCGTGCAGGAATTTATCATAGAAGGCGAGCAGTCCCACCAGATTCGCCAAAGCTACAACAAAATCTGCAACGGAGAGATTAACCAGTAGTTGCCTGGCGAGTGTGCGAATGTCCGGAAAGCACAGGAAGGTGAGTATGATAGCGCCAGAGCCGAGAATGGAGGCGATACAGGTCACTGTGACTAGTATTCGGAGAGCCGTGAGATACTCCTCCGATTCTGTGGGGAAGAAGATCTTGGTAGAGTTCACTATTGGAAAGGTGAAGGAGAAGTTGGTCCAGTTGTCCATTGTGGAGTAGATGGTAGAGCACCTCCCCGCTGTAGTCTACGACTATTAAATTGTGTTTATTTGTTAATAAAACAATTACGACATATTTAGTGTATGGAATTCACTGAAATTGCACGTGACAAAGACATCTATGCCTAGCTCCTCCCCCTCGCATTTTCCAAGATCTGGGCGCGCACGTGTATGGGATCGGGACTGTAGACTGCGAAGGAGAGCCCCACCCCCAAATTGGACCACGTGATGCACCCAACCCCCGCTCAAGAAGGAACTTTGTTAAACAGTAGATAGAGGTGAACCTTATACTAGCCTAGGACAGAAAAGGTAATTGTGTATGTGTGTGTGTGCGAAGCTGCTGTAGCAATGGGATGTAGATACAGGTTGAAACCACAGCGCAATTGCAAGTTTAATTTCAGCGGACGCACTTGAGTCATTACGTAGACTCTCAAAATTAGAAGTATATGTAGGTTTGAAATGCTGTATAAAAGCTTACCGAGGTCTCTACACTAACGTAAATAAGTGCTTTCTTGTCATATGAATCCTGTTCAATGTCCCAGTAAGCATGTGACTGTACGTAGTGGTGTTGTGTTTTTTAATTTTATTATAGCAGGACTCTAACAGGCAATTTTGGGCCTCTATTTGCTCTGTCGGTTCGTGAGACTCATTTAGAGACATTATAACTCCAGTTTAACACTCTTTCTTTACACAGCGCAAGCATGGATATTCCTTGGATGAATGTTACAGATGCCAATACAACCAATACAAGCTCAGTCACTAACTCCACGGCAGTTGTCCTTGGCATCCGAGTGGGTGTGGGCACCGTTAGCTCTCTCTCTCTCATTGGATCGGCTCTTATCATCTTTACATTTGTGGTGTATCGCGACCTTCGCACAACCGCCAGGCAGCTGCTTGTCAACCTATCCATTGCTGACTTCCTGGTGGCATCGTCTCATTTAGTGGGATTGTTAGAGAATTCAAGTAAGTACAAGAAACTCTGTAAAATTAATGGCTTACGATGTGTGCCAAACAGAGAAAGTAGATTCATTTTAGAATTTACAATTCCTGGGCCCTCACCCAGCTTTTATTGTTTGCAGTGCAAGGCTGGGTTACAACCACTTTACCGAGTCCAAATAAATATAAAAACATCAGGTAAATACTTTTTACAAGGATTCTCTAAATTTATATTTTGTCATAATTATATAAGGAATAGGGAAGCCATACAACTACAGAGTCGATTTTGGGAGGGGAAATTGAACATAAGTGTCAATATCTCAGGAGTTAAGGTTTAAAATTTGGGACCATAATATTTTACAGCAAGCCCAACCTCTCATAAGCAATTTAGCCTTTAACTCTGAAGTTTATGAAACTTCAGATCTAAAAGTATACGCCCACTGTATACAGTTTATATTGGTTAAGTAATACCCCTCTCTCTTTCTCAAACAGAAACTTTCACGGCCCCGCAGGATGATATGAGGAGGCCTTACTGGCTGTGCACTGCACAGGCAGCCTTCTCAGTCTTCGGAACAGAAAGTTCTATACTTTGGACCATTGCAATTGCAGTCTACCTCTTTGTTGTCATTGTCCTACTGAGACCAGTATGGGCAAAACGGCTAGTTCCGCTATTTTATGTACTGTGCTGGGGGATTCCCGTGATTCTGACTATATGGCTTGGTGTCAGTGGATTCTTAGGTAAGAATATTAACAGTAGCATCACTGATAAGTGAATAATATCCTGATATGTTGGCCAGAACAGTGCACCACCTTCACCTGACAAATTGGCAATGGTTCTATGCTCCTAGTTGATAGCAGTGGTAACTCTAGAGTAACTACCATTAACTACTTGCACTTAAAAGTTAGTTAATTCCTGTTTGAGGCTTGTTGAATACCAACCACTGTGAGATTCTAGTGTGTTTCCGAGCATTACTACTAGGGTATGCATTTGAATGTTTTTGTCCGGTGTATATTTTTATTAATGTGATTGTTGCACATGATAACATTATTATAATAAACTATGCATGATTGCAAGACTGATGTGTTCCTGCATTGATTTATAGATTTTGAGTTCGGAGGTGACCCCGCCTTCTGCGGAATACGAGGAACTTTTGTGAAGAATTCTACAAGTGGGGAACTGGAGCATCTTTTCTATCCAATTGTGGTTGGCTATGAGATGTGGAACTATCTAGCCTTTATTCTTTTGCCCATTCTTTACATCGCCATTCGCTGCAAGGTCAAGATTAAGGTAGGCTACTACTGTAGTTATTCATGACTTTTGCCTGATGTGTGTGTCATCCTATCGAGTATAATGTTTGTGATTATACTGTTGTTTCTGCTTAGTATGCATAGCTCATGTGAGTATGAATACATGCACTCTATGCCATGCAGTGCTGTGCAAATATGCTAGCCTCATTGTATAGTAAATATTAAATTCCGTAGCCTCATTCCCAGGCTCCACTCCCAAGCTTTTTTCATACAGAGTAAAAAAAAGCTTAAGCTGGAGGGTGGTGCCTGGGAATGCAACAGAAACTATATATGTTACACTGAATGTGTACTGGAAAGTACTCAAAGCTAGTTTTTAGATCGAATACAAGTACACGCATATTTAATTTTATGTGTTTCAGTTTACTAACCCTGAGGGGAAAGTATCACCACATCTGCAAACCACTGCAAGGACAGTCGACAAAAAGCTCATCTTCATTCCGCTCATCTACATGCTGCTACGAATATGGAGTGTGGGAGTGGACATTGCCATATTCTACCTTCCACATGAAAAGAGGGAGCTATATAAACAAAGTGTGGTCAGTGTGGTCTTTGTTATTCTAGTGGTAAGTACTGCATGTCATTAAACTTTATAGTTGTATTAGCCTCTTTCTCAGGCTCATTGCAGCTGTGGCTGGGCCTGGTACATTTTCTCATGTGTGTGACGCATAGATATTTCAAGGTCTTTCCATTAAAGTATTTGGGAGTGCAGAGACATTTTCACTTGGTGGCGTAGTTCAGTTTGTGCGCAAGATAGCTTCTATGACGTCTATAAATGTGCTCTGTATCATCAGTAGTTCATTTCCATTGCTCCCTATATCATGCATTGCATAGAATGATGCTTGGGTGGATAACGCAATGCTATCCAGCCAGTTTGGAGCATCTGTATCACTAACCTGTGGCTGTTTCTACTATGCAGGGTGTGTGTGACTCCGCCCAGGGCTTTGTTAACAGCATCCTCTTCTGCGTTTTCACAAAAGCAGTGAGAGAACGGCTATGCGGCTCCTTGAAGAAGTGTTTTTACAGAGTGACATGTCGATATAGATTGCATTACGATGTGATTGAGCCAGGCCACGAAGACACTACATGTTTAGTCAACAGTATGAGTGAGAACAACACTGAGTTGGTTCAAAGTAGCTCAGAAGGATATGGTACACAGTCACCTTACACTGTTAGTAATGCCAATATGTCGATAAATATATAGGATTGTTTTTTACCATGGCTCATAGTAGTGTATAACTACTGTATATCATGACATTGTAGTTGTAGGCATAATTTTCATGGTATGAGGCAAATTTGCAAAAACCATGAAATTTGTACTTCTCGAAAATTTGTCTATAGCATTGTATGAAAACGTTCTGCTGTGTAACTACAAATGGCTGCCAACAATATAATTAATATAATATTATTTTATTAATGTTTGCCATGATTATAGTTTGCTCTATAGTATTTGGTACGCAGTCGCAGGCTTATGTTAACCCCATACCCGTGGTGGGTCTTGCCCTTGCTAATACTTAAAATAAACCATGAGGTTGGTTACCTCTATTGTTTGTATGGGATTAGATGGAACTCATAAGCTTAACGTTAGCAGGTCCTGGTAATATCATAAACCTGTGGAAGTTTAAACTTGCATGCCATATTACAGCTATCTATCATCATTGTCAGTTCTCTTATAACGATAAAAGGCTTCTGAATACCAACTTTAATTGCCCCTTTTTCTAATAGCCTCGTTTCCAGGACATGAAAGTATGAATTTTAAGGATGCAATCGCTCATCCAAATTGGATAATTCCAGTACCTCCTGAAACATGCGTTCTCAAATTGGGGGGGGGGGGTCAAGTTCAATATCTGTGGGTTAAATCATTCTGGTGCTGAGCCATTCATTACGTTGTTACATGTGCACTTCATGCTGCAGAATGGATAAAATTATGCACAACTGTTACATACCAAAGTCATGCAATGTCACAGACAGACAGACAGACAGACAGACAGACATAATACATACAACATACATTGTCCACATGCACACGTATACAGTGTACAATGTCATACAGGAGTGATAACTAAGATGTCTGAAGGAACACAACTCATAATAGTATAATAGAGAGATCAGTAGCTTTGTGTGGGGGTCTTCTCCATAGATTGGATGCGCTGCTTCTTTCCAGGAGAGCTAGATGCCTTGAGCAAGTGCTGGTGTTCCTCGGAGGTTGAGGGCACTTTAGATCTCCTTCTACAGCGTAAGCACTGTAGGAACCTTTCCCTCACTTTCTTGGTAAACAGTACAAAGAGGACTCCATTTACAAATCCCTGGCCCGAGTCACCAATACCCTATATATGTATAGCAAAGGAGGTAACATTACAGAGGCTAGCTGACTAAGTAAAGTGTTGTATCTGATGATCAATAGCAACATATTGAGGATTGCATTACTCATAATACTACATACAGTAGGTATATACTCCAGTATAGCAGACCAACGTGGGTACAGAAACACCATTAAATATAGCCTCATTCCAAGTCTTCACTCTTAGCTTCTTTTTTTTTGCATGAGTCTCCACTACCAGCTTTTTTTTTTGCATGTAGTAACAGAGAGGATGGTAACAGTCTCCACTCCAAACTCTTTCTCAAATGTGTAATAAAACGACAGGTGAAAAAAGCTGGGTGAGACTGGCAATGAGGCTACAACAAATAGTCATTACAGGCCCTATATAGTTAAAACATTTGTCCTTTGGATGAGACTAGAACAGGAAACAAGTTGGCAGCAAAAAGAACGGAAAACTTACCTCGAAATTGACAATCATGATAACTAGTGCTTCTGAGACACTTTTCACTTTACGATTTGCATACAAGAAAAGACAGTCGCTTAGGAACGACCATATCCGGAGAACAACAAACGCCACTGGAATCAAAAGGAACTTGTAGTCCAATTTATGCAACGCCGTCCACACTCTCTCTGAATTGAAAAGCATCTGGGAGTTCTTCAGCTGTATGTGGATACGTAGCTAGATATTCTGCCCATTTACAATATAGCACTGAAGCAGTAACCTCGTACCCAGGCCTTCCACGCCCAGATTTTATCTCGCAGCCGTGGAGAAAAATCTTACTCCCCAATTTTTCTCCATGGCTGCGAGATAAAATCTGGGCATGGAACGCCTGGGTACGAGGTTACTGAAGCAGTACATATAACACAGAATCAAAGGCCCCACCTACTATCTCAAAATTTGGCCTAGTTGTTTGCAATCATAGCTTATATTTATTCTGGCCTGCCGAGTCTTATATTCGCTCCCACTTATCTGTAAAACATGAAATCAATTTGGTATGGCCTAACGAGCTCTACAAGGCATAATTTTATTAACTGCCCTTTTAGAAATGCGAATGAATACCCACTAACCTCTTGCCTGATGTAACAGTGCACAGACAGAGAGAGAAAAGGTACAAGAGTGAAGGCCAGCATTATCCACAAATTGTATCCAATAACAGTGACAAAAAGGTAGCGTTCTCTAGTAACTGGATCCCTTCCGATCACTGAGCACCAACCAGCTGAGTCATATGGGGCATACCCAAACTTGTGTGTTAGCAGCAGCCACAGGGTAATGAGGAGGGGCATTCCGTAGCAGAACACGTGGGAAAAGTAGAAGAAGTATCGCCCTCTCTCGGTTCCATGGTGGACGATCAGAAAATAGAGGTAGAATGAGAGGCAGATTGTCCACAGAAAAGATCCATTGGTGAAATAGTGTGCAAAAGCAGCCTGTGCGATGCAGGCATGGTGAACACTGGGTTCCACTGTACAGTTGTCACAACCCGGCTTCAGGAAATAATGATCGAAATTAACAGCAATTCCAATGAGATTAGCCATCGCAGCCCCAAAGTCCATAATGGATATGTGCACCAGAATGAGTCTAGCTCGGGAACGCAGCCCACGAAAACACAGATATGATAGAATTATGAAAGCAGAGCCTATTGTAGAAAGGGTACACGTGACTCCGACCACATATCGCACTTCTGGTCTCTTGTGCTCTAGATCCTCCAAGTTATGGCCGCTTCCCTGGGTCACCAGCAGCTCCGCCATTGTCATGAACAAAGGTTAAAGGTTACTAGCAATAGGTGTGGTCACAGATGAGTTAATAAAATAACTAATTTTAATACCGTACATGAAAGCATGGCGAATACGACCAACATGAGTTTAATAGAGTGTAGTCCTCCTATTCCAACAGCAACTGAGCCGTTCGTTCTGGTGATACAGATCACTGTGGGAACGACCTGTGTGCTTTCAGTGCTGGGAGCCAGTCTGATCATACTCACCTATCTCCTGTTCAAGGATCTTCGGACAACCGCTCGCCTGCTACTGGTCAACCTTTCTGTGGCCGACATATTCGTGGCCGGATCTCATTTTGTGGGGCTCCTTACCAACTATCGCCGATTTGTAACTCAGCCTTGCAGCAATGATGTAACAGCAAGCGATGCCTGGTGCGCTACTCAGGGTGGATTCACCATGTTCGGCACCATCGCTTCCTTTCTCTGGACGATCGCAGTTGCTATCTATCTCTTGGTCATCATCGTCCTGAGGAGGCCAGTGGCCGCAAGGAGACTGGCCTATATCCTCTGCCTGTTGTGTTGGGGAATACCTGCAGCCCTGTCGATAGCCTTTGGCGTGAGCGGTTACCTTGGCTTTGAGGAGAATGTTGACGTAGGTGAGGACACAGTATGAAGCTACTATGATTTTTCTCTCACAGGCTCAGTTACCAAATAATGCGTCAGATGAAAGTGTAGAGGTGACTGTAGGTTCAATAAACTACATTCTCAATCTGGTATTAAGCTATTGGTTGACTAGGTCCTAACTTGATGCTCATTTTTCCGAGGCCAGTGTCTCTTTGCTTTCAAATAGCACGGAAAATGTCACAGTAATGAGTATGGAACCAAAACAGTGTAGTCCGACTAAGACCTGGTGTTTCTTTTTCTCGAGATAAAGAGCTACCAGACACTGTTTGCTCAGGCAGCCATCTGACACAAAGCCCTTGCTCTGCTGTAGCCATCTGCAATGTGGTCATCTGACATGAAGTCCAGAATCCCCCCAATTAGATAAAAAGGTGGAAGGTCAAGTTAGGAATTAGACATTGTTAGTGTGGCCACAGGCCTATGAATTCATTACTGCAGTCTAACTATACCTCATGATGGGAGTCCTCGTAACCGGAAAAGCCGTTTGCATGGTGTCACCCACCATCTAATGACTTTATAATGAGACCATGCAACTTGAGGAAGTTACTGTATAACTGCTACCTAATGAAACCTTGCAGCTTGCTGTATAGCTGCCACCTAATGACTAAATTCTGTAACTGTAACCTCTCTCTTGCTGTAGGCTGGTGCTATCTGAAGCGTGTTGATGATTCCAATTCTACCAATTCTACCGACTTGACTGCTAGCAATAATACTCGCAACGTGCTGCCTCAAATCTTAGGCTACGAAGTTTGGGTGTACTTAACTCTTCTCAGCCTCCCAGTACTATATATATGGATTAGGTGCCATGTGCGGATAAAGGTAAGATGCAGTGTTTAGGACCTCCATTACCATAGCAACCCAGTACACGTAAGGCTGTCATGTGACACTTCAGTCTATTATACTATGATGTTGAGCAGCTATTAACATATGTAGCCCATTCTAGTGCTAATGGGATGAATGTGTCTGGGGGTGTATCTGCACGATATATATTCTATGAACGGATTGGTGGCCTAACCTGTTTCAAACTCTGCTGCCCATGCATTTTAAAACAGGCTAGTCCGTCATGTAACTGGCCGACTGGTTTTGCAACCAAACGATAGACCTGACCATTTCAAATTGGATAAGTCAATTGGTTTCGAAGCAGGTCAGCTGAAATTGACCCATTTCAAAGTGGGCCAGCCTGTTTAAATGCGGGTCAGGCGAATTAGACCTACTTGATGAGCTACAGATTACAGATCTTATAATTGGGCATGTGGGATAGCACATGGATTAGTCGTTATGCCTTGCAGTGACCATCTATATATATACACACAATTGCAATGTAACTCAAATCTCTTAATGCAACATAATGAGGATGATCACTGTCATCACAAACTTCTGTAGGAGACGCTTGTGAAACACACCACTCGTGGCATCTGGACCGCTCCAAATGACACGTTCCAAACCTGTCACTTAGCCCATCCATAGTCACTTCTCCATTTACAGAGTAGGTGCACCCACCCCCCTCCCCACTGCCACAGCATGCAGCACGTGCATCGCCGGTTTTGAATCACTTCAGAGGTCATGAACAGGTTCATAACATATAAATTAGGGGCTTAAACAAGATGGGATCATATGCCTCATGTACCTGATTGGCTAACACTTTGTGTTCATATGAGTACACCTGTTATAGTTTGAGAAACCACTGCCGGTTCCCACAAGAGTTGTTGTTGTGATAACAAGCAACAAGACTCAGGGTAGCAAGCCCAGATGAGGGTTATACTTTAGGGTGTGATGTCATATTGTAGCTTGGCTCTTTGAATGTTCTGTGTCTGGTTTTTGCATGGCAAAATAGGATGTTGAACACGTCATTTTGTCACTAATCGTGATAAGTGTATAAACAATAAACAAATGCAGAAACGTATATGGACCCACCTTCTTGCTTATTAGGTGGTAAACTAGTGCATGTATAGGACTGTGTTGCCTTGATTTGGAGCTGCTCTGGCATCAACCCATCCCAGTGCAATAATCTGTTACAAGTGGAGCACATATTGAGTAGTTTACACTGTCTCTACATCCACACACTGTGACATGCATAACAGTGGACGCGAGTGAATGGCCGCCCCTCTGTGAGGATGCAGTCTAGAGCAGGCACTGCTGACCTCAAGCTGATCTTTGTGCCTCTGATTTTCTTACTACTGAGGATGTGGAATGGCATTCTTGACATCGTTTTGTATTATATATCGGAAGAAACCCGGGTCCACTTCAGACGCACCATATGGAACGCTGTCTTCGTGGCTTTGGCTGTAAGTTTATGGAGGGCTACTGTGTGGTGTTATGTGAAATCCAACCTATAGCTACAAAACAAAGTATCATTCTGTAGTGAACTCTATAGTAGTGACGGGAGTAGAGTAGTAGAGACAGTGCATATGGGTTAGTTTTTCATGTGGCTTTACTGTATAAAGTGCTATAGCTGTCTAAGCATTGCTATGACAATGACTATTTACTATACGTATCACTCCAGTTTATGGAGGCTATTGTATGTCTTGATCTGGTGTGTATCTGAGCTTAGAATCCAACCTATAGTACCATCCTGTAGTGAATTATAGGGAAAAAAGCAGCAGAGACTGTGGCTTTACCGTATAAAGTGCTATTATACGCACGTATGATAATGTCTATTTTACTATCACTCCAGTTGCATATGTACTCATTATAGCTATACCATGCATAACAATCTGCTATTTTTCTTTCCCTTTGTGTATATATCTCTATAGGGTGTTGGCAACTCTGCCCAGGGCCTGGCTAACGCCATCCTCTTCTGTCTCTTTACGAAGCTGGTTCGGCAGAAACTCCTTCTACTCTTGAAGTGCCAATACGGTTCCTGCCGTTCACAGGGCTTCCACTGGTTGCCGATGTCCTCCACTAACGAGGTGGAAGATGATACTACGGACTATGGAGGGAGTGACGACAGCATTAACGATGACAGATCTCCAGAGCTAATTGTTAATGTTGATTCAAAAGATTTGCACGCTGATGACGTTGCTACAGAAGATCCTCTTTATGAGAGCTAATCAAGAGTTTGTGGACTAACTGCTCAGTTATCACAACGCTTTTGGCTTGTGAGAGTAATCACACTAGTGTTCCTGTTTTGAGCAGTTTTCATGCTCGGTTTCACTTCTGTTGGAGTTTATGTAAACTGACCATTTTTATCACTTTTCAGGTTTGATTGATTACAATCTTGTACAATATTGTGCATTCTCAAATCAAAAAATCTTTAATCTGCAACTATGTACTTATGGACTGTGAAGTGTTAGCTACTTCACTAACTGCAGTTCTTCACTGGTTGCTGCTAATTGAGCGATAGCCTACCAACACGGGTGAAGCCATTGCTAAGCTGGCCGATGTCATTTTGTAAGTCCTGCTTTTTCCCAGTAATGGCTTTGAATAAGCTCCTTGTTCCATCACCGACATCTGGGTAGTGTCTTCATGTGTGGCTGCTAGCAGCTCCTCCCCTGACCTGTGGTAGCTTTGGCAGCAGTGTTTGGGCAACTGGTGACACGTCACTAGTCCTAACAGCTTCAGTCGAACTCTTCTTGTGCAAACACAAAACAAAATTGCATTGATTAATCCTTGTGCATTGTTTCCAATACCCTAGTAGAATTGTGTTTGTGTGCATGTGTGGTGGTGTATTGTGTGTGTGTGTGTGTGTGTGATGGGCTCAAAAGGAGGCTGTACATCCTGGGTCTTTAGGTTATTACACACTGTACTAGTGAACTTACTGCTAGGAACACCAGCACAGCATTGATCCACAACTCCCTAAAATTGTCTGAATTCTGGCCACCTAAATAGTATGCAGGAATATCAAGTATTGCACTCCACACCCTTTGAATCAAAAATAGCAGGGGCACGAAAATCAGCTTCATATCAGCCACCTTTGCTTTTCTCTGCGGAGAGAGCAAAAAGAACCCTGATGTTAACATGCAGGGAACCACTGTTACTGTAATGTAGTCGCTATATAAACAGCCACTGCCCTGTAGAAAGTCATGTGCCTTTTCCAGTCTCAAAGCTGTAATATTGCAGCCATATATGTACATTTCATTGTGTGTTGTGTGGAGTGTAGTAAAGCACAGCAAAAGTCAAGTGTAGCTGCTGAGAGTGCGTATGCATGCATCCTTACGGTGGTTGAAAGTTGACCATCCTATCATACTTCTTCAACTGAGACGTAGTC
Source organism: Phakellia ventilabrum (assembly GCA_963921505.1). Classification (NCBI taxonomy): domain Eukaryota; kingdom Metazoa; phylum Porifera; class Demospongiae; order Axinellida; family Axinellidae; genus Phakellia; species Phakellia ventilabrum. Next base: position 8,926,799 of record OY997379.1, on the reverse strand, counting down.
TCACAGGCCAGGCTGAAGAACAGTCTGCTGACTCTTGTCAACTTTCCATAACTGCTGCAGGAATGTGTGCAGCTGCAATCTGATATTGGCTAGTTGTTACGCTAGCCTTTGACGTTTCAACTGTAAATAGATTTTTCCCCTCAGTTATTGCATTAGCAGCTGTTACGGAAGTCTAACTAGAGTCACCAGACTGTTCTTCTGCTTTTTACAGTCTGGCCCGCAAGACTAAGTGAGACTATCATGTTCTAGTCAATTCAGCATTCTCTGGTGTTATTAATACTATGCGATAATATAGCTATATCACATTTTGTGGAATGTGATAAATATGGTCTGGCTCAAAAGATGCTACGGCTGGCAGCCAGAATTGTACAATCTCGTACTAAAACATTACATAATATATTATTATATCCATACCTTAAACTTGAGCTGATAGTGAATCGCAAGATAGAGAACCAGAGTCAGGATAAAGGTGGCATAGGCCCAAAGATCGTATACAAAAAACTGAGCCACTATGTTGCGATTCCGGGATGGTCTAGTTCCCAAGTAACACCATCCTGGGAAATGTGGGTGTGAGATCATGACAATCTGTACGTGGGGACAACTAATTACCAATATCTATATGCCATAAAGTCCAGCTCACTACCAAGCAAGTAATCTTTCAGAAAGATTTAATTTTTTTGCTAATAGGAGCTGATCTAATCCACTCATGTACACAAAATTTTATGATTTAAGCACGCTTTTGCCATATATATACAAGACACAAACAGAAACATGGCAGCAATTAGCAATATAGCTATATGGGGCAATTGGATAATGTTTTAATTTTGAAAAGGAAGTTGTCCCATCAGCACAGGGGGTGGGCATAGCAATTCTAATTGCAGAACACACACTGTTATTCACAGAGGTCAACTGCCAGTATAAGAGTCCAAGGACACCCATTACGCACTCAAATTCACACTTCTTAATTTGGAATGGCCTATAGCTAATCAATGCACATACCTGTGCTCCAAATACTATAGGAATCACTGCAGGCTAGGGATGCCCCAACAAAAGGGATAAAGTGCAATATGCAGTCTCCTCGCTTTCTCTGGGTACTTCTGGTACTGGGTAATATGATATGCCATGCAGTTTAAAGCACAGTGCCCTCCTTTGGGTAAAATAAGGAAGACAGCAGGGTGTGGGACTGGGAAGCTGCAATAGAGAGGCCACAAAACACGCACTGATCATTAAAATCCCACATGCAGTGTGGAAAAAAAATTATTCCAGCTGTTAGAAATTGCTCTTTACAATCTTATTCAGGTGTGGAGCAGCAATTTACGAAATTTGATACCGGTAATATGACATCATATAACATCATGCATATGTTGGGTAATGTTGGTACATGAAGAAAAGTTTAATTGTCCTGTGGCATGCATAGTTTGCCTTCAGGATATACCATGCATAACAAACTGCTATTTTTCTTTCCCTTTGTGTATATATCTCTATAGGGTGTTGGCAACTCTGCCCAGGGCCTGGCTAACGCCATCCTCTTCTGTCTCTTTACGAAGCTGGTTCGGCAGAAACTCCTTCTACTCTTGAAGTGCCAGTTCGGTTCCTGCCGTTCACAGGGCTTCCACTGGTTGCCGATGTCCTCCACTAACGAGGTGGAAGATGATACTACAGACTATGGAGGGAGTGACGACAGCATTAACGATGACAGATCTCCAGAGCTAATTGTTAATGTTGATTCAAAAGATTTGCACGCCGATGACGTTGCTACAGAAGATCCTCTTTATGAGAGCTAATCAAGAGTTTGTGGACTAACTGCTCAGTTATCACAACACTTTTGGCTTGTGAGAGTAATCACACTAGTGTTCCTGTTTTGAGCAGTTTTCATGCTCGGTTTCACTTCTGTTGAAATTTATGTAAACTGACCATTTTTATCACTTTTCAGGTTTGATTGATTACAATCTTGTACAATATTGTGCATTCTCAAATCAAAAAATCTTTAATCTGCAACTATGTACTTATGGACTACTTCACTAACTGCAGTTCTTCACTGGTTGCTGCTAATTGAGCGATAGCCTACCAACACGGGTGAAGCCATTGCTAAGCTGGCCGATGTCATTTTGTAAGTCCTGTTTTTTCCCAGTAATGGCTTTGAATAAGCTCCTTGTTCCATCACCGACATCTGGGTAGTGTCTTCATGTGTGGCTGCTAGCAGCTCCTCCCCTGACCTGTGGGACCTTTGGCAGCAGTGTTTGGGCAGCTGGTGACACGTCACTTGTCCTAACAGCTTCAGTCGAACTCTTCTTGTGCAAACACAAAACAAAATTGCATTGATTAATCCTTGTGCATTGTTTCCAATACCCTAGTAGAATTGTGTTTGTGTGCATGTGTGGTGGTGTATTGTGTGTGTGTGTGATGGGCTCAAAAGGAAGCTGTACATCCTAGGATAATTATTATACACTGTAATAGTGAACTTACTGCTAGGAACACCAGCACAGCATTGATCCACAACTCCTTAAAATTGTCTGAATTTTGGCCATATAAATAGTATGCAGGAATATCAAGTATTGCACTCCACACCCTTTGAATCAAAAATAGCAGGGGCACGAAAATCAGCTTCATATCAGCCACCTTTGCTTTTCTCTGCGGAGAGAGCAAAAAAACCCTGATGTTAACATGCAGGGAACCACTGTTACTGTAATGTAGTCGCTATATAAACAGCCACTGCCCTGTAGAAGGTCATGTGCCTTTTCCAGTCCCAAAGCTGTAATATTGCAGCCATATATGTACATTTCATTGTGTGTTGTGTGGAGTGTAGTAAAGCACAGCAAAAGTCAAGTGTAGCTGCTGAGAGTGCGTATGCATGCATCCTTACGGTGGTTGAAAGTTGACCATCCTATCATACTTCTTCAACTGAGACGTAGTCTCACAGGCCAGGCTGAAGAACAGTCTGCTGACTCTTGTCAACTTTCCATAACTGCTGCAGGAATGTGTGCAGCTGCAATCTGATATTGGCTAGTTGTTACGCTAGCCTTTGACGTTTCAACTGTAAATAGATTTTTCCCCTCAGTTATTGCATTAGCAGCTGTTACGGAAGTCTAACTAGAGTCACCAGACTGTTCTTCTGCTTTTTACAGTCTGGCCCGCAAGACTAAGCGAGACTATCATGTTCTAGTCAATTCAGCATTCTCTGGTATTATTAATAGTATGCGATAATATAGCTATATCACATTTTGTGGAATGTGATAAATATGGTCTGGCTCAAAAGATGCTACGGCTGGCAGCCAGAATTGTACAATCTCGTACTAAAACATTACATAATATATTATTATATCCATACCTTAAACTTGAGCTGATAGTGAATCGCAAGATAGAGAACCAGAGTCAGGATAAAGGTGGCATAGGCCCAAAGATCGTATACAAAAAACTGAGCCACTATGTTGCGATTCCGGGATGGTCTAGTTCCCAAGTAACACCATCCTGGGAAATGCAGGTGTGAGATCATGGCAATCTGTGCGTGGGGACAACTAATTACCAATATCTATATGCCATAAAGTCCAGCTCACTACCAAGCAAGTAATCTTTCAGAAAGATTTTTATTTTTTTTTGCTAATAGGAGCTGATCTAATCCGCTCACGTACACAAAATTTTATGATTTAAGCATGCTTTTGCCAGCAAAGGGGCTGGTCTACCCGGTGGGGGGGGGGGGGGGGGTAGCAATTCTAATTGCAGAACACACACTGTTATTCACAGAGGTATAAGAGCCCAAGGACACCCATTACGCACTCAAATTCACACTTCTTAATTTGGAATGGCCTATAGCTAATCAATGTACATACCTATATCTCCAGTCTCCTGCCACCCAAGGTACCTCACCGCTCCAAATACTATAGGAATCACTGCAGGGATGCCCCAACAAAAGGGATAAAGTGCAATATGCAGTCTCCTCGCTTTCTCTGGGTACTTCAGAACAATGATGGTGAAGAGGTAAACGGCAATGGCTACTGTCCACCAAAAGGATGCGATACTCCCAAACACCGTCAGGGCGGCTTGTATCGAACAGAAGGTATCAGTGATTACTCCAGTAGTATTCGAGTACGTGGGGCAAAGTTCCAGAAAACGTTCATAGTTCCCAAAGAGCCCCACAAAATGCGAGAGAGCAACAATGATGTCGGCCACAGAGAGGTTGACCAGTAAGAGGCGAGTGGTTGTCCTGAGATCTTTGAACAGGGCGTAGGTCAGGATGATTAGGCCGGCCCCCAGAGCGGACAAGATACAGACTGTTCCCACAACTATCTTGAGGGCTAGAATGAACTCGGGAGCCCTCGTGGGGTAGTCACAGGTAGAATTATCCATTACATTGTAGTGGGTGGGGCTGTATTAGCCACGATGCGATAGGTCACGAGTGAGCCCCACCCCTCACGTGATGGCACTTGAGCTCCACCCCCTCACGCGAACGAAAGTCGTATGCCTGCTCAAATTATGGAGAATTCTACCTGCTTTCTCATAAGGAGTCCAGGGTTTATCCTGGCTATGAGAACTGTGGTGGGAACCGTCTGTATCCTGTCCGCCCTCGGGGCCGGCCTGATCATCATCACGTATGTGGCATTCAAAGAGCTCAGGACAATCGCTCGCCTGCTGTTGGTCAACCTCTCTGTGGCCGACATTATTGCTGCTCTATCTCATTTTGTCGGTTTGCAAGCCAATTATGATCGTTTTATCGACTTTGAGGAATGCTCAGTCAATAATAAGACCGATGATTTGTGC